>CM073575.1:76631541-77231541 GCA_037074715.1 Magnolia kwangsiensis | reverse complement strand
TCAAAATTCCTCCTCTAAACACTTCAACCTTCAGTTTTTTTTTTTTATCCATTTCATGTTAGGCATCAAACCTAATATGAAAATAACACAAATTAGTACATTCACCAAATTTTACAGTGAATAGTAAAATTTCATGAAAAATGGCCATAAGGCCATTCTAACTTCACTTTCTTTAGCAACTAATGGTCTAGATGGATGTAATAGATCCTTCTACCCCAAAATCATATGCTGCATGATAGGGTTTTGTATTCGGGATTGAATATTGGACCCGAAAAGCCTCGAATGGATGTTAAAAATGTATTGGCCTCCCTAGGGCAATCTACAATGAACCAGAGTGTGCACCATACCTTTTTGGAATCCCTAGGCCAAGGGGAATCCATCCCATATGGCCTCAATGGCCAGTTTGCAATTTCATCGGCGATGCCATCGCCGGTTCGGCGATGCATCGCCGGTAAAACTCCTCGAATGGGTCTAAACTTTGGGCTGGATGAGTTTGGGGGCTAGGGTAGTCCCCTGGTATGCGGTCCGTACCTTGAAACTCCCTAAAAGATGTACTTCCTTCACAAAAGTCCCCTTTCCTAGCCCCATTTTCGTTTTCTTGCTGCCCTAACCAAAAATTGTGGTTCCAAACCACCCCTAGATCCATCTTTGGCCAAAAAAGACCACCCTCCATCATTCCTTTGAAGTTGGCAGCCCTCCCTCTTGAAGGTTTCGTCCGTTGGAGCTCCTAAAACCCCCAAATCGAGCCGAATTCGTGAGGTGCTCCATTCCCCTTTTTCGTTTTCATTTCTTTCTGAAAATACATCCTAGGGGAGCTTGAAGCATCCCTCTACAACGCCTAGATCTCCCTTTTCTATTTTGGTTAGCCATTTCCTTGCATTTCTCCCATTTTTCATTGCTATTGTTAAGCTATTTTAGCCTTTTTCTCCTTTTCCACCATCCTCCTTCTCATGTCCCTTTTATTGGAGACTTTACCCTCTTTTTGGGTCTTAGAATCGTGCTAACCTCAAATCCCATTTCTCAACTTTCTCCGTGTGAGAAGTAGTGAAAATACTTGGCCGATAGAGCTCGAATGGGCAACTGACAGTATTGAACTTGATAGTATTCAAGAAGGTAAGTCGGGACTGTGGTAAAGTCCTTTGGTAGAGTTAGGCATCTATGCCTTTGCCCTGTAGATTGTTTGATTTTTGTTTTAAGGATTTCTGTGTTTTGTTGTTGTTAGGTTTAGTGAAGTTATAGGTAGAAACTGTGTTTGTGTTGTGGTTTGGCCTTATCATAGCCGAATTTTGTTGAATGAAATGCATGCCGATTCATTTTGTGGTGAGGTATTGTCCCTAGATTGGGAGTATTATAACTCTCGGGATTCAGCCTACAAATTAGATTTTTATCCCACCCCACCCTCCAACCAAGCATGCCACTCCCTATCCTGCCATGGGACTAGGAATGCAGTTCCATTTAATACCACTAAGCGCTACCGACCACATAGGCTCTAGGTGTTTTGGTTCTAGTGTTAGCACTCCTAGATTTGAAGGGTCTGATGACATAAGAAATCCAATTCCAGTTAGACAAATCTTGACCCTAAGCGATAGAAGAATTCCCTGTAGTAGAAATGGAATAGAAAGCCATTTACTGTATAATCTTAGGCTTGGGATTATAGCTACAGAGTTACAGACTAGGCTACTAGTTGTCTTAGGCAGTGTAAGGCCTATATATGTTAAGGGATAGTAGGTTAGATTTGGTTGGAATGGGACTCCCTTCCTTCGGTAGATTCCTTTATGGCTTATAGACTTCTGTTGTTGCCCATAGGAAGGAACCATACACTCTAAGGGAACATTTATAACTCCCTCAGATTGAACTTAGAATGTACTAGCACACCCCTTAGAATTGCCTTCCCCAAGGACTTATTGCATTCGGGAATGCGGAATAAAGGAACTACATGTAAGCGATGTATTCGCGGTTTGAATCGACTTCTTAATCCTAGTGGTTACCAATAAATCCAATGCCCTGATCAAGCAGAGGATCGGCGTCGACTCGGATTAAGAACTGATACAACGCATTTTCTGTCCTGATTAGACAGAAGGTTCAACGTATCCGGCTTAGACCCACTATACAACCTTTCTTCTGTGATGGCCCAACCATTTACAACTAAACAGGATCACATTGTCTTTGGAAAATGGCGAGGACTTAAAGCCAGTAGAGAATTAGACATCTTGCCACCAACTCATACCTGCCCCTGAATTCAATCATAATAGAGATTAGGCTCATCTCTATGATCATAGGTACCAATGCCATAGAACGCATCATTAGCAAGGAAGACCATATAGAGAAAGGCTGTTTCCATTTTAGGTTAAGGATAGCCCCTAAGTTGCACCTCGTTCCGATATACGGAGCGATGCATAGATTCTTGAATTTAAGTAAAACTAAGTTTTAAGGGGGGTAGAACGTATGGAGTCCAATCCGGTTAGGTTAGTCAACGCTCCCGTTCGATCAAAGTGGCGCAGCGGAAGCGTGGTTAGGCTCTTCCCCACTGGCCCAAGATCGAAACATTTGATTTAGGTTATATGTATGGTTAGATTATTAAGTAGGATTTGAACCTTCCTTAGAATGTCAATACTAAAGTCCCTCTAGGTACTCCTTGCCCTTCGCCAATGTCGGGGACGACATTGTGTTTTAAGGGGGGTAGATTGTAACACCCCGGATTTTGGCCAATCTGAGATTTGACGTCCTTAGGCAATGGGTCAATTGAAACACCTGGAAAATTGCTTAGAACCCAATTTCATAGCCAAAGAAACCACTTAGAATCAATTCCTTTAGAAAATATGACTAAGTTAGCTAGTGCAACGTTAGAATAGCTGGGAAATGGTCCCTGATCACTTTAAATACGTTCTACAAGGCCCAAAGCGAGTGGAACCAAGGGTGCTATAATGCTCTAAAACCTCGGACCAAACTCTAAGCGGGTTTGTTCTCTGGACCACTTTGAATCTTTGTATTGGATCTAGACCGCACGTCGAAAGTCCGATACCTCCCATCTTAGACCGTTATGACCACTTAGCTGGGCTTGGCAATCGTTTCGAATATCAAGTCCAACTGACGATCACAGGCTATTTCATTGAGCCCGGACCGAAGAGAGTGTGAATAGGGACATAGTTGGAATTTCAAATTCAAATCTGGCACACAAATTTGACGCATCAGTATTAAGCATTCTGACCGTCAGAATACAGCCAAATTACACCCTTGGATCAGGAAAAATTTCTATTACATATCACGAGACTTATAGGCCTGATCTTGGTGCGGTGACCGTTAAACTGAAACTGGGCCGCCACGTGCGATCTGGGAACCCTACCGCCCTGAAATCTGGATGCGTGCTAGATCCAGTATGCACGAGCTTAAGTCCGACCGCATTTGGCCAGGGGACCTCCAGAAATGCCCTTTTGGACCGAAACGGCCCCGATTTGGTTAGGCACCAAGTAAACATTGTTCCCAAGCCTATTTTGGGCATGTTGTTGGCTATAAAAGGGGTTGAAACCCTCACTCCTCTCTCCCATCCGAATTTGAGAGAAGCCCTAGCTTGGGAGAGAGAAAAAGGTGGGAGATTGTGAGAGTGTGGGAGAGTTCTTCCTGCCACTTGTACTACGCGTTGCACGTGCTTAAGCAACACACCTCTACCGCTTTCCCGGTGATTCCACCGCGATCCTAGGTAAGTAAAAACCCTAAATAGTTGTTGATTTGAGTCTCCCTTGTTTCCATAGCGATGTAGCTTATGGATCTTGTGTATTAGGCTCCTTACTCGCCGTAGACGAAGCGTATACGCTCCGTTTCAATTCCCGAGTCTACAAGACATAAGGTGCGGATAATAGACGCTTTGATTGACTGTTTCCAAAGCTTTCAATGTCGTTTAATAGTAGATTCTTGACGGCATCGCCGTTTGACATGTACAACATGCTCTCCGTTTCCTGTTTCGTAAATTAACGAAGAATATGAGATTTAGGGCATTTTAGTCATTTGTAGGAAGTACCGTTTACATTCATATTTTGCTGATGTGATTGACATGGTTTGTTGTCGCATTAGGAAGTTAGGAATGCGTGCATAATTAGTTTGGCGAAGAGATTCGCCTAGTTGCGCACTTTGGGTCGACATACTATATGTAGACTTAAGTGTGTAGTGTATGTGTTTGTATAAATGCTTGTATTAGTATGTATTGAATTAAATGATGTTATTTGATAGTTTGTGATTGATTTTTCAATTATTGTGCTGACCTAAATGATTTTCTACATGTTGACAAAATGCATGATTTCATTACATGCATGGAATGTATGTGCTTGAGGATTTGCTTAAGTTGAATATGCATGGGAAGTATGCCTTGAAGATTTGCTTAAGTTGAATGTTATAACATGTGCTAACATGCTCACATGATGTATTTCAATTCCAACACCTTTGTATAGTGTTAATGTAATTCCATAGATGTGTGGGACTTGACTTAGTCCAGGCAGTCGGTAACCGAGCGAATTCGTGGCTGACTGGTCATAGCCACGAACGACGCGTCGATGAATGTGATTCGTGTTGAGAGTTGGCGGCAGTGGTTAGGCCACGCGAAGTGTTTCACGCACTTCATGTCGTTCAATTCGAGATGCGATCGCACTAGTCGAGCCCGTCAAGTAACCCGACTGGCCGATGTTTGTTCACCTTGTATGTATCATAACTGCTTGAACCTAGGGTACTGAACTTACCATTGTAAACCCTGTTAACCATGGTACCTTGATCCATAAAGACTCATGAGCCGGGCATGGTGGTATGGGACACCGTGGTCGAGCTGTCGGCCTACGCTGGGGCCACAAACCTCCCCGTAGTGACCAGTGAGCACCTATGACTCGTGAGCAGATTATGGTGGTATGGGACACTATATTCTTGCTGTCGGCCTACACTGATAAGGTGATGGGGGAGCGGTGCAACGAGTGCGAGCAACAGCCCTGGCAGCCCTTTGTAGTGACCGCGAGCGTATTCTGAGTTCACGGGAGGCGACGACCCTTCCGTGCAGTAGAGTACAGTAGGCCTGTATTGATAAGGTGATGGGGGAGCGGAGCAACGAGTGCGTGCAACAGCCCTGGCAGCCCTTGCAGCGACCTACGAAATGTACATCGTATGAGATTACTAGGAGTGACGACCCTAGACAGGATCCGTGTTGGGATTGATACAAGGGAAGTACCTTAGTTTCCCAATCCTGCTGTTTGAATGGATTAATAACAACTTGGTAATCATATCACCATAGCATTGCATGTGCCTGGAAGATGTGGAGCACTCTAGGGAGTGTGGCATGCCGCGGTCGTAAGATGTTGCCGTATGAGGGTGATCGTCGGTGAGGGCATACATCACGTCATGTCATAATTGCATTAACAACAGTATTAGGATTGTTTGATTTATTGCTTTACTATTACCGCATGATTGATTTGAGAACATGTTAATCCTTGCTCTATTATTCCACTGAGTTAGCTACTCACTCCCACGTTACGGGACGGTGTTCCGGACACCCACCAGACCTTTTTGTGATTGCAGATGATGGCGCGGCCTGTGAGGCAGAGCCGGACTTGATGATGATGAGGAGGATCCCTCCTTTATGCGTGTTCTGATCGACGGGACTACAGGGAGGTTGATTAGATACTTTGACATTTGTCATTTTATATTTTTAGCGCACTCATGTATATTCGTTTCATCTACTTTTGGAGTATACATGTATATGTATAACCTGGTAACATGTTCACACTCTGGAGACATACAACAGTTTATATATGTTATACATACTATTACCGACTTCCGCTGGTTAATTTAACTGTCTCTGGAGTATGATATGCGGTTCTAGCTTAATCTCACTCATGTCTAATACATTATCACAGACAACATTCAATCATACATATCTATGTTGCATAAATAACATTTTGGAACTCGGGAGTTGGGTTTTTGCTCGACCCCCCCGATTTTCGGGATGTTACAGTTAGTGTAGGCAATGTCGGAGAGGATTGACATCATTAGACGCCGGCTTCTCACAGCGCAGAGTAGAAAAAAGAGTTATGTCGATACGAGACGGTGCCCACTAGAGTTCGCGGTTGGGGATCATGTATTTTTACGCATTTTCCCTATGAAGGGAGTCCTTCGATTCGGGAAGAAGGGGAAACTAGCACCATGATTCATTGGTCCATTTTAGAATCTCGACCATGTGGGTGCAGTGGATTATCATCTGGCTTTGCCTACGCCTCTCGCGAGCGTTCACAACGTATTTCATGCTTCTATGCTGAAGAAATACGTTTCTGATCCTTCCCATATAATTAGATGGGAGCAGGTGCAGTTAAGAGAGGATGTTACATATATACTGCGATCAGCGTGCATACTAGACAGGAAGGAGCAGGTACTGCGTAGCAAGGTCATCCCCTTTGTGAAGGTGTTGTGGACGCATCACTCTGAGAAAGAGGCTACTTGGGAGACAAAAGCCGAGATTAGAAAGAACTACCCATAATTTCTCGAGGAGTACAAAAAGGTACAAATTTCGAGGATGAAATTTATTGTTAAGGGGGGTAGATTGTAATGCCTTGGAAAAATTCGTACTGAGACTCGAGTACCAACTCGATCAGAAATCACTTAGGATTAATTCCTTTAGAAAATAAGTGTAAGTTAACTAGTGCTATGCTAGTTTTGGCTGTGAAATTAGCATCAATCGATTTAAATACATTTTGCAAGACCCAAAACTTGTAGAATCAATGACGCTATAATACCCTAAAACCTAGGATCAAACTCTAAACCCTTTTACTCTTAGGAACCCTTTGAAACTTCGTATTTGATTTAGACCGCGCGTCGAAAGTCCGATGTATGCAATCTTAGATGGTTATGACCGCTTAGCTAGACTTGACAATCATTTTGAAAATCAAGCCCAACCGATGCTCTGAGGCTATTTCATTGAGCCTGGAGTGAAGAGAGTGAGAAATGGGTAAAGATTTGAAATTTTAATTCAAATCTGGCACGAGTCTTTGCCCATTATTATTAAGCTTTCTGACCATCAGAATTCAGCCAAATTTCACCCTCGGATCAAGAAAAATTTTTCTTTCATATCATGAGACTTGTAGACCTGATTTAGGTACGATGACCGCTGAACTGAAACTGGACCGCCACGTGCGATCTGCGAACTCTACCGGACTGAAAACTTAGTGTGGACAACATCCAGTGATCATGAGCTTAAGTCCGATCGCATTCGGCCAGGGGACCTCCCGAAAGGCTCTTTTGGATCGAAACAACCCCGATTTGGCTATAACCCAAGTATACTTTGTTACCAAGTTTATTTAGGTTATGTTTTAGCCTATATAAGGGCATTAAACCCTCTCATATCTCTCCCATCCGAATTTTCTTGAAACCCTAGATTGAGAGAGAGAGAAAGTGAGGGATTGTGAGAGACTTTGTGAGAGAACTTCCTGCCGTTGCTCCATCCTTTGCACGTACCAAAGCAACGTATTCAAATCACTTTTTCGGTGATTTCCAACGCACTTCTAGGTAAGAAAAACCCTAACCACTTGCTGTTTTAGGGATTCCTTCGATTCAAATGGCAAAGTAGCTTATGTACTTGTGTATTAGGTCGCATTTACGCCATTGACGAAGCGTATACATTTTATTCGAACCGATACACGTCTAAGGCGAAAAGTGAGAATTTTAGACACTTTGATTGACTGATTTCAAAGCTTTCAATGTCGTTTAATAGTAGATTATCGACGGCGACGCCGTTTGACATGTAGAACATGCTGTCCGTTTTCCATTTCGTAAACGTATGGAAAATATGAGATTTAGGGCATTTTAGTCATTTGTAGGAAATACTGTTTACAACCACATTTTGCTGAAATGTTTTCCATGGTTATTTGTCATGTTAGGATATTAGGAATGCGTGCATGATCTGTTTGGTGAAGAGATTTGCCCAAATGTGCACTTTAAGTCGACATACGCTATGTAGACTAAAGTGTGTAGGCTAAGTGTTTGTATAAATGTTTGTATTAGTATGTATTCAGTAGATGGTGTTGTGAATGAGTTTTGAGATTGAATTCTCAAGTAATATGCTGATGTAAATGATTTTCATCATGTTGGCTATATGTATTGATTTCATTACATACATGAAATGCATGTGTTGGATGATTTGCTTAAGTTGTATGTTATAACATGTGTCAACATGCTTACATTGTTGTATTTCATTTTTGTTACTCTCATATGATTACTGATGTTGATATTTAAGTGTTTGGGGCTACACGTTAGTCCAGGCAGTCGGTAATAGATTGAATTCGTGGTTGGCTTCTATTTTCCACGAAGGACGCGTCGATGAACGCAAGTCGTGTTTTGAGTTGGCGGCAGTGGTTAGGCCACACGAAGTGTTTCATGCACTTTATGTCGTTCGACTTGAGATGCGCTCGTACTAGTCGAGCCCGTCAAATAACCCGACTGGCCATTGTATGTTCACCCTGTATCATAACTGCTTGAACCTAGGGTACTGAACTTACCATTGGAAACCCTGTTAACCATGGTACCCTGATCCATAAAGACTCATGAGCCAAGCATAGTGGTATGGGACACCGTGGTAGAGCTTTCGGCCTACGCTGGGGCCACAAACCTCCCCGTAGTGACTAGTGAGCACCTATGACTCGTGAGCCGATTATGGTGGTATGGGACACTACATTCGAGCTGTCGGCATACTCTGATTGGTGACGAGCCCTTTGTAGTGACCGCGAGCATATTCTGAGCCTACGGGAGGCGACGACCCTTCCGTAGCGACGAGAGTACATTTGGCCTGTATTGATAAGGTGATGGGGGAGTGGTGCAACGAGTGCGAGCAACAGCCCTGACAGCCCTTGCAGCGACCTACAAATATAACATCGAATGAGATTTCTAGGAGTGACGACCCTAGACAGGATCTGTGTTGGGATTAATATAAGGGAAGTACCTTAGTTTTCCAATACTGCTGAATGAAAGGACTAATAACAACTCGGTAATCATTATCCATATCGCATTGCATGTGCCTGGAAGATGTGAAGCATTGAAGGATGCAAGCATGCAGCGGGCGTAAGATGGTGTCATATGAGGGAGTATGTCGGTGAGGGCATCCATCATGTCTTTTCATGCTTGCATTAACAACAGTACCTACGGATGGTTGAGTGTTTGTTTTACTATTAACGCGTGATTGATTTGATAACATGCTAATCTTTTCTCTATTATTCCACTGAGTTGATCACTCACTCCCACGTTACGGGATGGTGTTTACAACATCACCGGACCCTGTTTTAGATGCAGGTGATGAGGCGATTCAGGACGCAGAGCCGGATTACTACGAGGATCAGGATAAGTTCTCGTATATGTAGTTCTCCGACGGTTTTGCATAGGTGGCCTGGATCGGCGGGACATGCTATTTGACTATCACTTGACATTTATTTCTTGCTTTATGACATGTATATGAGACTCAGTGATGTATACATACTTTGGAGATAGTTTGAGATTATTTTGTTTTCGTACAGTGATATATATATATATTTTTCAGTCTTCCGCTTGCGTTTTATCACTGGATCTGGAGTATGAATTGCAGTTTTGGTATAATCTTATTCATGTGAATGCTTTAACTCTGACAACATTGAATCATAATCATATTTGTTGCATAAGTGATGGTCTGGAACTCGGGAGTCGGGTTTCTACACGACCCCCGATTTTCAGGGTGTTACAGTATTGGTGGATGAATGTTGTAATCTTTTTATTCCAAGCAAGTGTCGGGAATGTTGTAATATCTTAGGATTTATTTCTACAAGTTATTTTGATTGCTTTACCTTTTCATTCCTCATTGGTTAGTGATATAAGGACGTTCTAGAAATAGGGTTGTCCAACCTTAAACCTTTGGTTTTTGGTGTAAGGTTGTCCTTAGAAGTGATATAATATCATTCTCTTTATTTTAGGCTATTGAGATTACTTTGAATTCAGCATTGTGCTTTATTTCTTTTATTATTCCGCTGTATTTAGTTTTATTTGGCATTGCCCTATTCACCCCCCCTCCAGGGCATATAGCTAGCCCCTTTCACAAAAGTGTGGAAAAGTCGTCGTCAAAAGTTTTTCTTCCGCTTCCTTAGTTGTTTTTATGCTTTTCTTAAGAGATTTTTGTTCAATCATGTCTATGGTTGGCTAAACCTTTTTGCTAGGGCTAAGTGGTGAATCTTGTAGCGTGATTAGATATTTTCTATTACTTTGATTCAAGTTTAATTTGAACTATCTTTGATTCTAGTATGATATCTAAGAAATACCTTCAGTTTTTAATCGTTTCTTGTGACTCAAATTATAATAGATCTGCGATAGCTTTGAGTATGTTCTTTTCCTGTATTGAGATTGTGAAATTAGGAAATCTTGTTGTTCACCATCGTCCCTTGGGCATGGTTGGGTGACAAAATCCTTTCTAATCTTCATGATTCTCTTATGTTTAGTTATAAGATTGGTATATCCTATTGTGAGCCATTGTCTCCTGGGCTTGGTTTAGTGATGTAATCGTTTCCAGTTTTCACAACTCTCATCCATTGAGAATTAGGCCAAGAAAATTCAGATTTGGTTTTAATGAGATATCTTTCAATTAGATAAGAGGAGACTCTGATTCCAGTTGTGTACTTGAATCAAACATAAATCTCCTTGATATCTACAAGTGGATCCTTGGAAACTCTAGTTTCCCACATTTGAATTTCTTAAGTTTTTCATTAAATCTCTCACAATTACTCCCCATTTTCTTCATTTAAGTTTACATCTTCTTCTAATTCTACTTCTAGTTACTCTCATAAAATACATGAGATTAGTGCCTGTGGATTCGACCTCGATCTCATCGAGATTATTACTACATTGTGACCCTATACTTGAGGTTGTGAACAACGGTGAACGGGCAGGTCCAATGAGATTGGAGTTTTACCGAAAAAAGATGTAACCAAGAATTGTATAAAAGGACTTTTTGAGTAGTTAAGAATGATTTTCGAAGGATGTTCTTATCATGGAACACCTTCATCCTATCCTTCTAAAATTCTCTAGTTCTCGTATGCATCATTATGGATTTTCTCGAGTCCATTCAATTGTAATTTGCATAGCGAGCCAGCGTTGTCCAAGTTGAAGTTCAAATTCTTAATAGCCCAGGCTCTATGTTCTAACTCCACAAGTAAGTGGCAAGCTTTTCCATGGACAAGTCTAAAGGGAGACATTCCAATGAGAGTTTTAAATGCTATACGGTAAGCCTATAAAGCATCGGTTAATTGGATTGACTGATCCTTTTGGTCAGGGTGAACCATTTTTTCTAAAATGTGTTTAATTTTTTGATTGGAAATCTTAGCTTGCCCACTTATCTGTAGGTGGTATGGAGTACTCACCTTATGAGACATGCTATACTTTGTCATTAAGTTCTCAAATGCCAATTACAGAAGTGTGAACCTCCATCGCTACCGATGGCCCTAGGCGTTCTGAACTAGTAATGATGCTTTCTTTTAAGAATCTAATGACCATATGATTGTCATTGTTCCAACACGAGATTTCTTCGACCCACTTAGTGACATAGTCTACTGCTCGCAAAATGTACAAATTCCCAAATGATTGGTGTAACATCCTAAAAATCGGGGGTCGAGCATAACTCAGCTCCCGAGTTCCAGAACATCACTTATGCAGCATTTTTTATGATGGATGAATGTTATCAGCATTAGGGCATAAAACATGAGGTAGATTAAGCCAAAACAACAAACATAAATCAGGGACAGTCTGAAAACACGAGCGGAAGACTGAGATAAATATATAAATCAACATTAGTCCCCAAGATATGTATGCTCTGCCAGGTAATAATTACAAGACGTGTCTCAAAATACATATATTAAAATAGGATAAATCACTACCAACATAGCCCTGAATCCCCGTCAATTAGGGCATTGTTCACATGAACCCGCCTGAGAACAACATATAGGAGAAATCCTCCTCATCGCCAAAAAGACCGGCTCTACCTCGCAAGCATCTCCACCATCTGTAACTAAGATAGGGACTGGTTAGTGTTGCAAACACCGTCCCATAACGTGGGAGTGAGTGATTAACTTAGTGAAAACTATACAGCAAAGGTTAACATATTATCAATTCAATCAAGCAGTAATGATAAAGTAGTACAATCAAACAGGTCCTAGATACTCTTGTTAATGTAAGGATGATATGAAGAATGATGCATGCCCACACCACTATTCCCTCTGCGACATCATCTAATGATCGCGTCATGAATCACTTCCTCAGTGCTCTATCACCAACCCCATTAGCACATGCAATGCGGTGATATGAACATGCTTACCAAGTTCTTATTAGTCCTTTTCATATAGCAGGATTGGAAAGCTAAGATACCTCCCTTATATCAATTCCCAACGTTGATCCATTCTAGGGTCGTCAGTCCTAGGAATCTCATACGATGTTACGGTTCTAGGTCACAGCAAGGGCTGTCAGGGCTATTGCGTGCAATCGTTACACCACTCCCTCATCACCTTATCAATACAGGCCTACTTATATCCTCAAGACTGCAACAGGACTCGTCTCCCCTATACAGTGTCAAGATAAACTCAAGGTCACTACAGAGGGCTCGTCACCAATCAGTGTAGGCCGACAATAAGAATATAGTGTCCCATACCACCATAATCTGCTAAGAGTAGGGTGCTCACTGGTCACTACAGGGAGGTTTGTGGCCCCAATGTAGGCCGACAGCACGACCGCGGTGTCCCATACCACCATGTCCAGCTCATGAGTCTTAGGGGATCATGGTACCACAGTTAATAAGAGTTTCACTGATAAGCTCGGTGTCTTAGATTCAAACAGTTGCGACCAAACATGGTGAACAAACATCGGTCAATCGGGATAGTTAATAAGCTCAACTAGGACAAGCACACGTTGATTTGAACGACATGGAATGCATAAGCACTCCTGTGGCCAAACCACTGCCGAACACCCCAAGCACGACTCTGATTCGTTAAACTCATCCTATGTGGCAAAAATGACCTCAACCACTAATTGGAGTACGATTACCGATTACCTAGACTGTAGTAAAGCCCCAATCATATCCAAACTTAATAACAGGCATATAAGTCCTATCTTACAATCATACGGACAATCATGAAGTATAACTTAAATGTAAATGTAGTACGTGGAGGAAATCATATACATCTTTAACATGATTCATCTAAGTTAATCAGTTCATGGAGGAAATCATATACATAGTTAACATGATTGGAATTCATATCTCAACAACCTTAACAATCATACTTTACTAACTACTAACTCATTTAGGCATTTATACAAACACTTAGATTACACTTTTCAACATACATCACGTATGTCGACCATATCACATATTAGGGCAAATCCTTTTGCAAGGAGTTGTCGCATACATAACAATCATGTAATAATGACAATTAATCACAGCACTCATAACATCAAATTTCTTATGCATACAAATATTTCAACAAACACATATTAGACATGTTATCATATATAGGTAATTTTCCCATGAATCACATAGTAGTGAGATAAGTTTCATAGAGGAAACTGTAACTATGCGTGAGGGGATTGAGGATCACATCTCAACATCCTTGTTAAATACATTACAACGTGCATTTTCTCATTCAGGAATTTTGTCAAACACTTAGGCTATACATACTAAATACATATCATATATTGGTATATCATGTATTTGGGCTAAACTTTTAGCCCAGGAATTATTACACAAAAATATAGCATACATAGACGGCATCTAATCATGGTAAGCACAAATCCAAATTTTATACGTATACGGTATTTTCTACAAATACAACGAATACGATATTTCATATGTATATGGTATTTTCTACAAATACGAGGAATACAGTATATTCAACATAGTTAACGTATAACTGAAAAAGAAAACGGACAGCACTTTATACATGTGAAATAGCATCCTAGGCAAGAATAAATCATTATCTAACATTGAAAGTCTTAAAAATCATAACCTAAACGTATATAGTACGCACCTTAAACTAGAAAACACATAATGAATATGATTTAGAAGACAAGTCTTCGTCAACGGCGGATAGGCAACCTAAGCCATGAAGCAGGTCAGCCATAACTTCATGTAAACAATTCTGGGCTTCAAAAAAGGTTAGGGTTAGGATTTCTTACCTAAGAATGGGATCAAAAATACCGGAATAGCTATATGGATAGGTGGATTAGGCACGTAACAAAGCTGAGAAGAATCCCTGGAAGAATCACCAACTTCTCTCTCACTTTCTCTCTCTTGATTTGGCTAGGGTTTAAAATTCGTATGGGATTTGTGAAAGAGGATTTAAGACCTTTTTATAAGCCCAAAAGCGATGGAAATAGACTTGGGGCCAAGGTATACTTAGGTTATAACCAAATTGGGTCTGTTCCGATCCAACAGAGCACTTCTGGAGGTCCTGTTACTAAATGTGGTCAAACTTAAGCTCTCTAATATTGGATCTAGGTCAAGCTAAGTTTTTTGTTTGGTCGAGTTTCCAGATCGACCGTGGTGGACTAGCTTCAATTCAACGGTTACGGGAACTCGATTAGAGCTACAAGTACTATGACATGTAAGGGCCACCTATCCTGATCCGAGGGTGAATTTGGATCAAAATATAATGGTCAGAATTCTTAGAAATAACGTGCAAGTGGACCGTTCTAGATTACTTAAAAATATATTTAATTTTCTAAAAATCTTCATTTTCTTACTCTCTTCACTCCAAATCAATAAAATGGTCTCAAGACATCGTTTGGGCTTGATTTTTGAGGTGATAGTCAAGTCCAACTAAGCGGTCATAATTGTCTAAGTTCATCGCTATCAGACTTTCGACGTGCGGTCCAAGTCCGATACGGAGTTTCAAAGTGCTCCCGAGATCAAACGGGAATAGAGATTGATCCTAGGATTCTAGGTAACATAGAGTTAGCAGTTCTACTCATTTTGGGTCTTGTAGTTCATATTTAAAGTGGTTCAAGTCAATTCTGTTGAGTATTTAATTTAGTACTTGACTAAATTCTACCCAAATTATGGCAGAATACGGTCCTAGGGCCATTCTATGCCCCATTTTGGGTACTTTTAGTTATCATATTATTTTAATTTATTTTCTATGGTTCATCATCAAGTTTAACCTATCTCCACAAAATTTTATAATATTTTGAGTTGTATACAAATTCTAAAAATTTTAGAAGCAACAGCTGTCCAACAAGTGATTTTTGGACAATTGTCACAACGACCTACTTTAAACTATATTTAATATTTTATTATATTTTTTTAACTAATTTTATATAAAATTAGACTCATTTAGATTCAATCTGATTTTTTAATCACCTAAATCAGAGTTATAACGAAGGAGATATAATTTTTCAAATTTTGATAAAATGCACAAAAAAAAATGCAGAAATCGGGCTGCCTGTCCGTTGTATAGACGAGGCCTCGCCGATTCGGCGATCCCCTCACCGGTCACTAACCTATTAGGTGAGGGATCGCCCCAGGGGCGAGGTCCTCCCCCCCCCCCCCCCCCCCCCCCCGGGGATGCCGAAAACAAGTGGGACCCACCTCGGGTCCCCCCGAATTGGGCCGTTTAGGCCTACGAGTCCATCGAGGCGTTTATTGAGTCTCATTTGCAAACTGGAATGAATTACACGACATACAATAAATTATTTTGGGGTAGAAGAAGCTAATCCATCCAAATATCTTATCTAAATCATGAAATTCCAAATATTAAATAGTCAAAATCTCATTTTACGCATGTATTTACCATTTATAGTAAGTTTTAGTTTAAGTATAGTTCCTCACCTTTTAAACTTTAGGTTTGTGTGTAATATGAAATTACTTGGAGAAATTTGAAGAATGAAGTGGTGAAAGGTGAGAATTTGAAGGAAATAGGTTGAGAAATGATTTTTAAACCTTGGGATTGATCATTGAGAGTGATATGGTGGACCCATTGCCTAAGGACGTCTAATTCCAGGTTGACAAAATTTTGGGGTGTTACAATTGGGGAAATGGTCCCATGAAATCGATGCCCCAACAATTAAATGCTTCAATGATCAGAATGGGGTTCAGAAGTATCATATTTCGACAGGACAATGCTCTCAACTTTTAACAATGCTCATAAACTTTCAAAAACTCAAAAATGTCCTTGAACATAGTGGGTCAATAAAAGCCGCGCTGTAGAATTTTGGTTGTAGCTTATTTAATAGAAAAACGACCACCATAGGCTTGAGAGTGATAGAAGGAGATGACACTTTAGTGTTCATTGTCTGGCACACATCTCCTTAGAATCTGGTCTGGGCAATATTTAAATAAATATGGATCATCCTACAAGAATTTGCATACCTCAGTGAAGAATTTTTTTCTTATCTTACGTAGTCCAATGTGTTGGCGTGAAACCTGTGGCAAGATAATTAACAATATCAACAAACTAAGGTAGGTGGGAGAGTTTAAAAGTTGTTCATTAGGGAATATGTCATTTATAGGTGTTATCTCAAGGGAATTGGGGAGGTCAAGTCTTGAAAGATGGTTAACTACTATGTTTTCTGCTCTCTTTTTATCTTTAATTTCCAAATCAAATTCCTGGAGTAGGAGGATCTATCTTATTAAGCGAGGCTTAACATCGTTCTTAGAAATAAGGTACTTGAGCATTGCATGATCAGTGTAGATGATGATCATAGATCCAATCAAGTACGATCTAAATTTTTCCAAAGTAAATACCATGACTAAGAGTTCCTTTTCCGCAGTAAAGTAATTCACTTGCGCAGGATTTAGAGTTCTACTTGCATAATGAATTACGTAAGGCTTATTTTCTTTTCTTTGGCCTAACACTGCCCCAATAGCATAGTTAGATGTATCACATATAATTTCAAAGGGAATGCTCCAGTCGGGTGGCTGCATGATAAGTGCGGTAATCAATATGTCCTTGAGCTTAGAGAAAGCTTCTTGACATTTCTCAGTCCACTCGTATATTACATCCTTTTGAAGTAGATTACATAAAGGATAAGAGAGGTGACTAAAGTCCTTTCTAAATCCTCCATAAAATCATGCGTGTGAAATTGTGCTATAGACCGCTATAGTAGAGTAGGAATAGGTCAAAGTGTCCTACAGGGGGGTGAATAGGACTTTATAAAATTTTATGACAATTAAAATCCTATTATCCTAATCTTGATATAATGTGCAACAATCAAGATATACTTATTTCAACTCTAATGGTGTAACGCCCTGAAAATCGGGGGTTGGGTAGAAACCCAACTCCCGAGTTCCAAAACGTCACTTATGCAACATTTTCAATGATGGATGAATGCCGCTGTAATAGTGCATAAAACATGAAGTGGATTAAGCCAAAACAGCATATCAAACTCCAGAGACAGTTAAATTATCAAGCGAAAGAATGTGATAGATATATAAAATATATAAATGATTATAAGTCTCCAGAGTGTGAACATGTTACCAGGTTAACTAAATACATGTATACTCCAAAATAGAAAGAAAAGAATATACATGGGTATGGAAATAAAAGACAAAATACCAAGTGTATTGGCATCTAATCAGTAACCCTATAAACCCGTCAATCAGAACCTGCATATAGGAGGGATCCTCCTCATCATCATCAAGTCCGGCTCTACTTCGAAAGCATCGCCATCGTTTGAAACTAAAATAGGGACTGGTTGGTGTGTGCAACACCGTCCCGTAACGTGGGAGTGAGTAGCTAACTCAGTGGAATCATAGAGCAAAGATTAGCATGTTATCAAATCAATCAAGCGATAATGATAAAGCAAGCAATTCAAACATTCCTAAATACTGTGATTAATACAAGAATGAAATGACATGATGGATGCCCTCACCGACATACTCCCTCATACGACACCATCTTATGTCCGCGGCATGCTTTCTTCCCTCAATGCTCCACATCTTTCAGGTACATGCAGTGCGATATGAATATGATTATCGAGTTGTTATTAGTCCTTTTCATACAGCAGAATTGGAAAACTAGGGTACTTCCCTTATATCATTCCCAACAAGGATCTTGTCTAGGGTCGTCACTCCTAGTATTCTCATACGATGATATATTTCTAGGTCGCTGTAAGGACTGTTAGGGCTGTTACATGCACTCGTTGCTCCGCCCCCCCATCACCTTATCAATACAGGCCTAGTTGTACTCTTGTTGCTACGGAAGGGTCGTCGCCTCACGTAGACTCAGAGTACGCTCGAGGTCACTACAAAGGGCTGTCAGGGATGTTCCTCGCACTCGTTGCACCACTCCCCCATCACCTTATCAGTGTAGGCCGACAGCAAGAATATAGTGTTCCATACCACCATAATCTACTCACGAGTCTAGGTTGCTCACTGGTCACTACGGGGAGGTTTGTGGCCCCAGCGTAGGCCGACAGCTCGACCATGGTGTCCCATACCACCATGCCCGGCTCATGAGTTGTAATGGATCAAGGTACCACGGTTATCAAGGTTATCACTGGTAAGTTCAGTACCCTAGGTTCAAGCAGTTATGACAAATACAAGGTGAACATACAATGATCAGTCGGGTTACTTGATGAGTCCGACTAGCACGAGCACACGTTGAATCGACTGACATGAAGTGCACAAGCACTTCGTGTAGCCTAACCACTGCCGACGACTCTAGTACGACTCGGGTTCGTCATACACATCCTTCGTGGCGAATAGAATCCAACCACGAATTCTAAACTGTTACCGACTGCCTGGACTAGAGTATAGCCCCAAGCACATGTAATGTGAATCAATAATCATATGAGATAGACGAAATTGAAATGACAAATAATTCAGGCATGTTAGCAACATGTTATAAGGTACAATATACGCAGTTAAACATACACAAGTATTTCATACATAAGGAATCAATTCAACAATGTACATGGAGGAAATCATACCCATCATCAACGTAGTTGAGAATCCTATCTAAACACTAGTCTACAACACTACTTACTGAGTGCTTACTCACGCAAGCATTTCTACAAACACTTAGACTACACAGCTCCAACGTACTTGACGTATGTTGATTTCCACATATAATATGACAAATCCTTATATCAAGGAGAAGTCTAATACGCAACAATCATGTTCTTACATTCAAAACATATGGCAGGCATAAATCATATTGATTTAGGCATTTCAACAAACACTTCCTCTACACACATTAGTCTACATAGCATATGTCGGCCAATATGTACATTAGGGTGAATCTCTTCGCCAAACAGATCATACAAGTATAACTAGTATAGGTACACGGTAAATACTCATGGCAACCATATCAGCAAAATACATGCGCATACAGTATTTCCTACAAATACCTAAAATATCCTAAATCTCATATTCTTCGTACGTATTTGAAATGAAAAATGGACAGCATGTTCTACATGTCAAACAACATCCTTATCAGCAATCTACCATTAAACGACATTGAAAGCTTTGAAAACAGGTAATCTAAGCGTCTTGAAAATAGGTAATCTAAGCGTCTAAAATCCGTACCTTATGCCATAGGAGCATAATGAATCGAATAGGAACTCTACGTCGTCGTTAACGACTGATTGGCAATCTACAACACAAAGTGAGTCAGCTACTTAGCTACTTGTACCCATACAAGCCTTAAAACAGATTAGGATTAGGGTTTTCTTACATAGAACGAAACTGGAATCGCCAGAATAGGGATGCAGGTGGATGGATTTGGCACGTGGAGTAGCAGGGAAGCATTCCAGGAGAAAACCCCAACTTCTCCCTCACTTCCTCTCTCTTTTCTCTCTTCTCTCTCCTAGGGTTTCCCCAAATTTGTATGGGTTAGAAAGCTAAGGGTTTAAGGCTGTAACATCCCGAAAATTGGGGGGTCGAGCAAAAACCCAACTCCCGAGTTCCAAAATATTATTTATGCAACATAGATATGTATGATTAAATGTTGTCTGTGATAATGTATTAAACATGAGTGAGATTAAGCTAAAACAGCATATCACGCTCCAGAGACAGTTAAATTTACAAGCGGAAGACTGTGATAGTATGTATAACATATATAATCTGTTGTATGTCTCTAGAGTGTGAACATGTTACCAGGTTATATACATACATGTATACTTCAAAAGTAAACAAAAGAATATACATGTGTGCTCTAAAAATATAAAATGACAAGTGTCAAGGCATCTAATCAACCTCTCTGTAATCCCGCCGATCAGAACACACATAAAGGAGGGATCCTCCTCATCATCAACACCATCAAGTCCGGCTCCGCCTCACAGGCCGCGCCATCTTCTGCAATCACAAAAGCTCTGGTGGGTGTCCAGGAACACCATCCCGTAACGTGGGAGTGAGTAGCTAACTCAGTGGAATAATAGAGCAAGGATTAACATGTTCTCAAATCAATCATGCGATAATAGTAAAGCAGTAAATCAAACAATCCTAATACTGTTGTTAATGCAATATGACATGACGTGATGTATGCCCTCACCGACGATCTCCCTCATACGGCACCATCTTACGACCACGGCATGCAATCGACCCTCAAGTGCTCCACATCTTCCAGGCACATGCAATGGTATGGTGATATGATTTCCGAGTTGTTATTAGTCCAATCAAACAACAGGATTGGGAAACTAAGGTACTTCTCTTATATCAATCCCAACACAGATCCTGTCTAGGGTCGTCACTCCTAGTAATCCCATACGATGTATATTTTATAGGTCGCTGCAAGGGCTGCCAGGGCTGTTGCTCGCACTCGTTGCACCGCTCCCCCATCACCTTATCAATACAGGCCTACTGTACTCTACTGCTACTGAAGGGTCGTCGCCTCCTGTAGACTCAGAATACGCTCGTGGTCACTACAAAGGGCTGCCAGGGCTGTTGCACGCACTCGTTGCTCCACTCCCCCATCACCTTATCAATGTAGGCCGACAATAAAAATATAGTGTCCCATACTACCATAATCTGCTCACGAGTCATAGGTGCTCACTGGTCACTATGGGGAGGTTTGTGGCCCCAGCGTAGGCCGAAAGCTCGACCACGGTGTCCCATACCACCATGCCTGGCTCATGAGTCTTCGTGGATCAAGGTACCATGGTTAACAGGGTTTATAATGGTAAGTTCAGTACCCTAGGTTCAAGCAGTTATGACTCATACAGGGTGAACATACAACGGCCACTCGGGTTACTTGACGGGCTCGACTAGCACGATCGCATCTCAAGTCGAACGACATGAAGCGCATAAAACACTTCGTGTGGCCTAACCACTGCCGCCAACTCCAAACACGAGTCGCGTTCATCGACGCGTCGTTCGTGTACAAGATAAGCCAACCACGAATTCGCTCGGTTACTGACTGCCTGGACTAAGTGTAGTCCCAAACAATTATGGAATCACATCAGCAATCATATTAGAGTATTGGAAATGAAATACAACCATGTGAGCATGTTAACACATGTTATAACATACAACTTAGGCAAATCTTCAAGCACATGCATTTCATACATACAATGAAATCATCCATTTAGCTAACATGTAGGAAATCATTTACATCAGCATATTAATTGAGAAATCAATCTCAAACTAATTCATAACATCATTTAATTCAATACATACTAATACAAACATTTATACAAACACTTACAATACACACTTAAGTCTACATATAGTATGTCGACCCGAAGTGTGCATTTAGGCGAGTCTCTTCGCCAAACTAATTATGCACGCATTCCTAACATTCTAATGCGACGATAAATCATGTCAATCACGTCAGCAAAATATGAATGAAATCTGTACTTCCTACGAATGACTAAAATGCCCTAAATCTCATATTCTCCGTCGGTTTACGAAACAGGAAACAGACAGCATGTTGTACATGTCAAATGGCGTTGCCGTCGATAATCTACTATTAAACGTCATTGAAAGCTTTGGAAATAGTCAATCAAAGCGTCTAAAATCCGCACCTTGTCTCTTATGGATGTGTAAATTCGAACGGAGCGTATACGCTTCGTCTATAGCGATAAGAGAACCTAATTCACGAGTTACGTCAGCTAACAAGCTATGAATCCCAGTAAACCTCAAATCAGCAACTTTCTAGGGTTATTTCATACCTGAAAAAGTGGAGGAATCATCGGCTAGGTGATTGAGATGTGTTGCTGAAGCACGTGCAACAGGTGGCACGAAGGCTGGAAAAATCTCTTCTTCACTCTCTCTCAAACTCTCACCTTTTCTCCCTTCAAATCTAGGGTTTCTCTCAAATTCGGATGGGAGAGAGGAGTGAGGGTTTCAATCCTTTTTATAAGCCCAAACTTGCCCAAAATAGGCTCAGGAACAAGTTTCACTTGAGGGGTAACCAAATCGGGGCTGTTTCAGTCCAAAAGGACATTTCTGGTGGTCCCCTGGCCGAACGCGATCGGACTTAAGCTCAAGCATACTAGATCTAGTATAATCAAGTTTTCAGTCCGGCAGGGTTCGCAGATCGCACGTGGCGGTCCAGTTTCAGTTCAGCGGTCACCGCATGTAGATCAGGCCTGCAAGTCTCATGATATGAAATAGAAATTTTTCCTGATCCGAGGGTGTAATTTGGCTGAATTTTGACGGTCAGAATGCTTAATACTGACACGTCAAGTCGTGTGCCAGATTTGAATTTGAAATTCCAATTGTCCCTATTCGCACTCTCTTCAGTCCGGGCTTAATGAAATAGCCTGTGATTATCGGTTGGACTTGATTTTTGAAATGATTGTCAAGTCCATCTGGGCGGTCCTGACGGTCTAAGATAGGAGGTATCGGACTTTCAACGCGCGGTCTAGATCCAATACAAAGTTTCATAGTAGTCCAGAGAACAAACCGGCTTAAAGTTTGATCCAAGGTTATAAAGTATTATGGAGTCATACGTTCTACTCGATTTGGGTCTTGTAGAACGTATTTAAAGTGATCAGGGACTGTTTCCCAGCTACTCCAGCGTTGCGCTAGCTAACTTACGCTTAACTTCCATAGAAATTAATCCTAAGTGGTTTCTTTGGCAATGGAATTGGGTTCTGAGCGATTTTCCAGATGTTTTAGTTGACCCACTGCCTAAGGACGTCAAATCCCAGATTGGCCAAAATTCAGGGTATTACAATCTACCCCCCTTAAAGCCCAAACATAACCAAAACAGACTCCAAGTCAAGGTATACTTGGGTTATAGCCAAATCGGGTCTTTTTCGATCCAAAAGAACATTTCTGGAGGTCCCCTAACTGAATGCAGTCAGACTTAAGCTTATGGATGTTGGATTCTGATCACATTAAGTTTCAGTTCGATAGGGTTTCCAGATCGCACGTGGCGAACCAGTTTCAGTTCAACAATCACCGAAACTCGATCAGGGCCACATGAGCTATGACATGTAAGGGCCGCCTATCCTGATCCGAGGGTGAAATTTGGTTGAATCCTAACGCTCAGAACGCTTAAAAAATGTCACGCAAGTGACATGTGTCAGATTTATTTAAATTGAATTAATTTTCTAAATATTTTCTTTTTCTCACTCTCTTCACTCCGGACTCAGGAAAATGGTCTCAGCATATTGGTTGGGCTTAATTTTCAAAATAATTTTCAAGTCCAACTAGGCAGTCATAATGGTCTAACTTCATCCCTATCGGATTTTCGACGTGCGGTCCAGATCCAATACGAAGTTTCACGATGCTCCCAAGAGCAACTGGGTTTAGAGATTGATCCTAGGTTTCTAGGTAACATAGCGTTAGTGGTCCTACTCATTTTGGGTCATGTATTTCATCTTTAATGTGGTTCAAATTAATTTTACTGAGTATTCAATTCGGTACTCAACCAAATTCTAGCCTAATTATGGCAGAATGATGTCCTAGGGCCATTCTATGCCCCATTTTGGGCACTTATAGTTATCATATTATTTTAATTATTTTTTTAGTGGTTCAAAATCAATTTTACCCTATCTTCACAAAATTTCATAAGATTTTGAGTTGTAGAAAAATTCTAAAAATTCCAGAAGCAGCAGCTGTCCAACAAGTGATTTTTGGACAGTTGCTCACAATGACCTAATTTAAACTAATTTAAATATTTTATTATATTTTTCACATATTTTTATATAACACTAGACTCATTTATATTTAATATGGTTTTTGAATTACCTAAATCGGAGTTATAACGAAGGAGATATGATTTTTCAAATTTAAAAAAATTTGTAGAAAAAGTACAGAAACCGGGCTGCCTATCCGCTGTACGGACGAGGCCTCGCCGGTCACTAACTTATTTGGCTTGGGTTCACCCCAGGGACGAGGTCCTCACCCCCCAAGGATGCCGGAAACATGAGGGGCCTACCTTGGATCCCCCCGAATTGAGTCGTTTGGGCCCACGAGTCCGTCAAGGCATTTATTGAGTCTCATTTACAAACTGGAATGAGTTACATGATGTACAATATATGTTTTTGGGGTAGAAGAAGCTAATCCATCCAAATAACCTATATACATCACAAGATTCCAAGAATTTCATAGTAAAAATCCTATTTTATGCATGTACGTACCATTTACGGTAAGTTTTAGCTTAAGTATAGTTCTTCACCTTTTAAACTTTAGGATTGTGTCTAATATGAAGGTACTTGGAGAAATTTAAAGAATGAGGTGGTGAAAGGTGAGATTTTGAAGGAAATAGGTTGAAAAATAATTTTTAGACCTTGAGATTAATCGTTGAGAGTGATATGGTTGGCCTATTCCCTAAGGACGTCTAACTCCAGGTTGGCAAAAATATGGGGTGCTACAATCTACCCCCCTTAAAAATAATTTCATCTCCGAAATTGGTGAAGGGTAATGAATGAAGATTCTATTATGCCTTTTGCTTAAACTATACTGATTCAAGTTTATATACATGGTGGGGTATATACATCTATATTATTCTGGCACATTTTTTGTCTATCCTCCTTAAAATTTACTCTTCATCCCTTGCTTATACCTTAATGGTTGGCTACAATTGATTTCTTTATCTATTTGAAGTCTTGACGACGATTCCCATCTACTTAGAGTAAGATATATGTTTCAATGGTTGACCAATACAGAGAGACAGTTGTAGTGAGCTTGATCCTGATACGTCGAATGTCAACCTGGCTAGGGTAGACAACGTTGTATCCCTTCCTAATCCTGGTGGATCCTGGTCTTCTGCCTGGTCAAGCAGCTAGGATTAAGAATTAGGTCAAGCCGCGAGTGTTTCGCCATTGTATATTTCAGTAACTCCGTATAATCCAATTACTCCAAAAGCTTAGGGAATGCCTATCATTGAAAGGTTCAAAATTCCTATTTATAAGGTTGAGCTTTGGGTCTTGATCATCCTACCTAGGAGAGTCCTCGTCTGAATCTGTGTCCAAGGTAAGGATTAATAAACACTTTAATAGATCATCCTAAGGGGTTTCTAATCATATAGATTCGGCCAAGGCTTCTCTTATGTTCGTATTTAACGAGTAGGTTTTGGATACACTGATCTTTGCTCGCTCCCACTGTTAGGCCTATGATTCAATATGAATGGGTTCAACACTTAAGCCCTAATTGTCTCCCTATAAAGACTTTAGTATTGATATTCTAAGGAAGGTTCAAATCCCATATAATGACCTAACCTTACGTATAACCTGAATCACTTTCTTCGATCCTAGGCCAGTGGGGAAAGGGCCAACCACATTTCCACTGCGCAGTTCTAACTTAACTGTTGTATTAGCGGTCCTTACTAGATTGGGCTCATAAGGTTCTATCCCCCTTAAAAATTATTTCTACTCTCAAAGCTCAAGATTCTATGTCTCGATCCGTATGTCGGAACGAGGTGTAATTTAGGACTTATCCTTGACTTAATGATGCGTTTTATAGCATTGGTACCTATGGTTATAGAAATGAGCCGTCGATTTCAGGGGCAGGTGTGAGTTGGTGGCGAGATATCTAATCCTCTACTGACTACTCTACTGGCTATATGTCCTTAACATTTTCCAAGGGTAAAGCAATAACTTTTGGTTATAGGTAGTCGGGCCAGCACGGAAGGAAAGTTGTGTAGTAGGTCTGAGCCTGATACATAGACTTTCTGTCTAGACTCTGACAGAAAATTTGTTGTATCAGCTCTTAATCCTAGTCGATGTAGGTCTTTTGCTTGATCAGAGCATTGGATTTATTGGTAACTACCAGGATTAAGAATTCAGTTCAAACCGCGAATACATCACTTATATACAGTTCCTTTACTCTGCGTTCCCGATTGCAATAAGTCCTTGGGAGGGCACTTCTAAGGGGCGTGCTGGTTTATCCTAGCGTTCAATCTGAGAGATATATAAGTTTTCTCTAAGCGTAACTAGTCCGAAGTCAAGCAAGCTTCCTAAGAGTTAATAAAGGAGCCTATAAGTATCAAGGGAATCCAACAAAGGAATGAGGTCTTACTCTAACTAAATCAAGACAACTAACTACGTCTATATTCCAATTACCTTAGCAAAATCAGTCTTTTACATTCCTTAGCATAACCAGTAGTCTAGTTTTAATAAATTTAATGACACTCGAGCACTTCACATATGTCTATACTAGCTAAGGAGGTCCTAGGGTTTACGTTTTTAATTTACTAGCTTTCCTATACCGTCAGATCTTTCTAAATCTAAGAATACCCACTCTAGGTCCAAAACTCTAAGGGCCTGTTTGGCTAGTGGTATAGGGCTGTATTAAATGGATTGCGTCGCTAATCCCACCTCGAGATTGGGAATGACATGTTTGGAAGAAGGGTGAGATGTGATTAAAATTAATTTTATAGGCTTTGGAAAATGGGCCTTGTGTTGGAGAGTGTGAGATGGGATTTTCAATCCCATGATGATGAAATTCCAAATATAATTTAAAAGGATATTCTGGGATTTATTGTTAATTGCTTACATTCCAACCATGGCATTGGAAACCATGGGTTACACCCAAATCTAAGGACAATACCTTACACATTCATTTATTGTTATTTTTACAATTCTATCTATCATAATCTCACCTAATGCAATTGGTCGAACGGGCCCTAAATGTCCCATCATTTAAAAGTGTACAGGTTATGGGACACAAAAATATGAGTTTTGTGCCCATATGAAAGTGTATAATGAAGGTGAAAAGTTATACAGAGTAGTTTTTGGGTAATGGTGGTTGATATGTGTAAGATTTAGAAGAAGACGGAAGCTTGAGTGAATAGAAGTGGAGATATGAGATCATTTTACATGGTCTCAGTTACGTATGGGGTATTCTACGGTAGTTAATCTCGCCCACCGGTGACACTTGGGATGCTAATGTGGTTTCTAGATTCCATCGCCCCCTTCCTAAGTCAGAGTGCATCAGTGTGTTAACCATAACCCAGGTCCATTTTAATCCAAATCATGCTCTAATACCATCTGTAACGCCCTGAAAATCGAGGGTCGAGTAGAAACCCAACTCCCGAGTTCCAAAACGTCACTTATGCAACATTTTCAATGATGGATGAATGTCGGCTGTAATAGTGCATAAAACATGAAGTGGATTAAGCCAAAACAACATATCATACTCCAGAGACAGTTAACTTATCAAGCGGAAGAATGTGATAGATATATAAAATATATAAATGATTATAAGTCTCCAAAGTGTGAACATGTTACCAGGTTAACTAAATACATGTATACTCCAAAATAGAAAGAAAAGAATATACATGGGTGTGGAAATAAAAGGCAAAATACCAAGTGTATTGGCATCTAATCAGTAACCCTGTAAACCCGTCGATCAGAACCTGCATATAGGAGGGATCCTCCTCATCATCAGGTCTTTTCCGATCCAAAAGAACATTTCTGGAGGTCCCTTGACTGAATGCTGTCGGAATTAAGCTCATGGATGTCGAATCTTGATCACATTAAGTTTTCAGTTCGATAGGGTTTCTAGATCGCACGTGGCGGACCAGTTTCAGTTCAAAGGTCACCGAAACTCGATCAGGACCACATGTGCTATGACATGTAAAGGCCACCTATCCTAATCCGAGGGTGAAATTTGGCTGAATCCTAACAGTCAGAATGCTTAAAAAATGTCGCGCAAGCGACATGTGCCAAATTTATTTAAATTGAATTAATTTTCTAAATATTTTCTTTTTCTCACTCTCTTCACTCCGAACTCAGTAAAATGGTCTCAGGATATCGGTTAGGCTTGATTTTTGAAATGATTATCAAGTCCAACTAGGCGGTCATAATGGTCTAAGTTCATCACTATCGGACTTTCAACGCGCGGTCTAGATCCGATACGAAGTTTCACAATGCTCCCAAGAGCAACTGGGTTTAGAGATTGATCCTAGGTTTCTAGGTAACATAGAGTTAGCGGTCCTACTCATTTTGGGTCATATAGTTCATATTTAAAGTTGTTCAAGTTAATTATACTGAGTATTCAGTTCGGTACTCAACCAAAATCTAGCCTAATTATGGCAGAATGCGGCACTAGGGCCATTCTATGCCCCATTTTGGGCACTTATAGTTATCATATTATTTTAATTATTTTTATAGAAGTTTATCATCAAGTTTACCCTATCTCTACAAAATTTTATAAGATTTCGAGTTGTAGAAAAATTCTAAAAATTCCAGAAGCAGCAGTTGTCCAACAAGTGATTTTTAAAAAATTTCTCACAACAACCTACTTTAAACTAATTTAAATATTTTATTATATTTTTTACATTTTTTTATATAAAACTAAACTTATTTATCTTCAATCTTGTTTTTTAATCACCTAAATCAGAGTTATAACGAAGGAGATATGATTTTTCAAATTTTGAAAAAATGTGTAGAAAAAGTGCAGAAACCGGGCTGCCTGTCCGCTGTACGGACGAGGTCCTCGCGGGTCACTGACCTATTTGGCTTGGGTTCACCCCAGGGGCGAGGTCCTCACCCCCCAGGGATGCCGAAAACATGTGGGGCCTACCTTGGATCCCCCCAAATTGAGTCGTTTGGGCCCACGAGTCTATCAAGGCGTTTATCGAGTCTCATTTGCAAACCGGAATGAGTTACATGACATACAATATATGTTTTTGGGGTAGAAGAATCTAATACATCCAAATAACCTACCTAAATCATAAGATTCTAATAATTCCATAGTCAAAATCCTATTTTATGTATGAACGTACCATTTACGGTAAGTTTTAGTTTAAGTATAGTTATTTACCTTTTAAACTGTAGGATTATGTCTAATATGAAGGTACTTGGAGAAATTTGAAGAATGAGGCGGTGAAATGTGGGATTTTGAAGGAAATAGGTTGAAAAATAATTTTTAGACCTTGGGATTGATCATTGAGAGTGATATGGTTGACCCATTGCCTAAGGACTTCTAACTCCAGGTTGGGAAAAATCTGGGGTGTTACAAATGGCTTTCAAGCCAAGTAGAGGATCCAAGCATAATATTACTCAATATAAAGTAAGATAAGCAATTAGTTATCATGCTTCGTGTAAAACATTCAAGTAAACATGATAAAGAGAATATGCAAATATTAATCCCAAACACAGTCATTTATAGTGGTTCAGCTATGTGCCTACTCCACTCTCGGAGGACGCACTCAACCCTTGAGTGTTTCGAATTTCACCAACGGAGGTTTCAAATTAGGTTCACCTCTAACCTTTACAACCTACACAAGGTTGACTATAGGACCTACATAGTATACCTAAAACATGCCTACACAAGGACACGATAGTTTATGCCCTACACAAGAACAAAGGTCCTATACAAACCACCTAAGTTTTAGGCCACACAAGTCAAGGATCCATACAAGGAACCTAGGTTTTAGGCTACATAGGCCAAGGATCCACACAAAAAAGCTAGTTTAGATCACACAGGTCAAGGATCCACATAAGGACCCTAGTTTAGGCCACATAGACCAAGGATCCACATAAGGAACCTGATTTAGGTGACCTATACAAAGGACCTAAGTTTATGTGCTACACAAGGGCAAGGGTCCTACACTAAGCACCTAACATTTATGCCCTACACAAGGGTCTTACACTAAGCACCCAAACGTACTCTCTCGTCAGAGGCCTTAAATGATGGCTTAAAAGGTTTGAGATACACCTGTGACCCAATCCTACACAAGGAATGATCAACAGGGTCTTTGGACTCTAATGACTTACAAGTAAGTAGATAAGCTCCATTTTGCACGTTGATGAAGACGCTCTCCTTTGATGATGGAGATTCTTCAGCTTCTTTGATCCACAACACTAATGATGCTCTAATGTAAAGCGATGGGGTTGGGTCAAGGTTTTGTTGGAATCCACTCTAATGAATGTTAATCATTAAAGAGACGGAGTGATTCCAAGGTCTTAAGCATTTAAGGGATACCAGCTCAATGATTTTCTATTAAGGAGTTAGCTGGATGAACCTTGAATGAGGAAGTTCATTCACCAATCCACTCTATTGAATTTCAATGATGAGGGTGGATTGAAGGATGAAGACTCATGAGAAAAAGTTCTTAGAGTTGGTCATAAGCAATAATTCTCTCAAAGCTCTCTCTTTTTCTCAATCCAACAACCAAGAACAAGCTCTCCTTATAAAGGTAAAAACCTCCAACGGTAACAAAATAGTCATTATCTGACTGAGTTCGATGTCATCGAATGTGTACTTTCATTGCCATCGAATATCAGCTTGATGATACAAACTCGACTGAAAAACATTGCTGTAAATTTTTTACATAATATCGATGTCATCAAACCATCTTCTATGTCATTGAGATTTGAACTCCAATGACATCAAATTATAGTTTGATTCCTCGATATCCTATGTGATATTACACAAGAGCTTGCTAGACAAGTTTAAGGTTGTCTTCAATGTCATCAAGGCTTCCTCTATGTCATTGAAGTTTGAATTTCGATGTCATCAAGGATAGCTCAATTCCTCAAACATTTCAATTTGGTTTTCCTTTAAAGCTTGTTGGACACAAACTTATCCAGATACGATGTCATCAAACCTTGCCCGATGTCATCAAAATTTGAATTTTGATGACATCGAAGCTCGTTCGATTCCTCGAGCAAGGTCAAAATATTTTTCAAGAAGTTTTGCTGGACAATGCTCTAAGTTTTTCGATGTCATCGACTTGCCTTTAATGTCATCAATGTTTGATGTCATCGAAGGTATGTCGATTCATCGAACATTCTATCCAAATATTATGTGGTTGTTGGACATAAAAGGTCTCATTTCAACGTTATTGAAGCCTATTTGATGTCATCGAACGTGAATGTTCAATGTTATCGACATAAGCTCGATGTCATCGAACTAATCAAAAAACTTAAAAAAATTTCCTGATTAAAAATAAGTTTTCAGACTTTTAACTCCTATATTGTTCTAAGGTTTTTAAGGAGTTATTTACCAAGGTGTTTTGGGACATGGGATGTGAGGCTTAATTTACCTTTGATAATCTTGAAACACACATCCGATTGAAGTAGTAGCTTGTATGATCTTCATATGGGGCTCACTTGACTCACCGACTTAACCCTCACGCTAATTGACAAACCAGGGCACTATCAATCTCTCTCTTTTCAATTACGTGTCAAAACACCTAGAACAACACCCTAAATTGTGTGTACATAAACTTTACACAATTTTACAAATATTTTATTAAGTTCACACATAATTTTGAATCTTCATGTAGCTGCTCCCCCTATCTTCTTGTAGCTACTCCCCCTATCACCTATATCACCATGCATATAAACCATACACACAAGTGTTCTCATGGTGGAATTTGTTCTCTCCCTTTTTGTTAGTCATTGGCAAAGGTTATATATACTAATAACAGATAAATTGACTAAAGTTAAACTTGAAGAAACTAGGATCATCGCATGATAGTGAATCTATATGTCATGGAGTAGAGAATCATCATTTCATAACATGTAAGCATATCTCCAAAATGCATAAGATACTAGTTCAATTAACATTCCATAGATGACATTATAGACACAAATATGCATTTAGATATAAAGCACTGAAATCATCATTCCATGAAATAACACATACGTCCATAGTGCATATGATAAACTCTAATTAAATTAACATTCTACAGATAACATTCATTCCCATAAGCATTTAATATCAAGCTCGAAGAAGATCATCATTCATTTATAAGCGCAAGCAAAGAAATTGTCGAAGCTTGGGAGTGAATTAGTGTTTTAAATTATTTAACCAAAAAGAATTATCATCTAGCCCCTCCATGAGCATATTTAACCAAAAGAAATATCTTCAACCATTCTGCCCATCCATGGGCATAAACAGACATATTCACACCAATCAAAATATTCCACCATGGAACCCAACTATGGGCAACCACTATCTCACATAAATGTTTTTAAAACTTAACATTTTTAGCCTTTTTAAGGGCCAGACACAAAAAAATAAAAAAAATAAAAAATAAAAATAAAAATTGTTAACCCATCCAAGTTGGTAGACCTTCACTTACACACACAAGTACTTAGGACATTCCAAAAAGATACCCATGTCCTAAGTAGTAATGATTAAATAGTGTATGTGTTGGGGTAAGATCAATACTACAGTGCCGGGGCCGAGTCTGATGGAGTTGTGTCGTCACGTCGACACCTTAGTAAGTCCATGATGTGTTGGGCAGTGCGTTGCAATGTAGCAACTATCTGCTCTAGGCCTGAAAGCCACTCCTCTGCATGTCATATCCTCACCTCCTATCTGTCAAAACGATCCTCAAGCCGTGCCTATCCACGTAGAGTTTCCCCGACACGATCCTGATGCCTCTTTTGACGTTGTGTATGTGCGGAGTCAGGAGTGTTCGGAGTAACTCTAGGTCCCTGTGTCTCGCCTTCTGGTGGTGCTGCTACCTCTCCTATCTCAGTTTCGCCCTGCGTTTCTTCCTCGTCCTATACTCCAGGGAGTGGATGGAACTTGAGATCCATCTTCCGGATATGTACCTTGTTGAAGTGTTGCAGGGGACGCTCGAGATCATCCGTCAAAGGCAGCCCTAGCTCATTGCTCAACATATTAATAATATGAGGGAATGGGAGATGAGTAGGTCTGGACGTGTGGACAACGACCACTAATTGGTGAAATATCAAGTTGGGTAGACACAATTTGATGCCAGAAGCAATGTTATAAAATACAAGGACCATGAATGAGGTTAGGTTGACTCTATTTGTCCCCCTAGGATAAACGTTGGTAGAGAAAATCCATGTAGAACTTGGTATTTTGAGAGCATATATTTTTACTTGAGAGCATTCCCTTGATGCTAAGGGATGTCTCTACCATACCATAAGAATTTTGTGGCCAGAGACTGGACCGTTGGGTCATTAAGATCAAGGTTAGATAGGGTGACAGGGGAGAGAGTGAGACCAAACAGATTTGCAATGGACTTGGCCATGATTTCTACACTCATTTTCCTGACTATGACTGTTACAGAAGGAGGCTCAAGAACTGGAGAGTGAAAGTATGCAAGAAAATGGTAGACATGCTCATCACGGCATGGCCCACCAAAATCTAACACCAGAGACTAATTTACGGCTGACAACAGAGATTTAATGTCAAACACCCAAATGCACTCCCTATCCACTTTTCGCTCATGTACCAATTGCCTCCCCATAAATTTTTCCAAAATGTTTGCGTTGGGAGGTGGAATTGCTGCAGTGGTAGGGGGTACTGAAGTGTAACACCCTGAAAATCGGGGATCGTGTATAAACTCAACTCCCGAGTTTCAGATCGTCACTTATGCAACAAAAATGATTATGATTCAATGTTGTCTGATTTAAAGCATTCACATGAGTAAAAGTATACCAAAACTACAATTCATACTTCAGATCCAGTGATAAAAGCAAGCGGAAGACTAAACAATATATATATATATATCACTGTATGGAAAAACAAAGTAAATCTCATCTGTCTCCAAAGTATGAATACATCTCTGAGTCTCATATACATATACATGAATAAAAGTAAATGTCCAAAATGGTCCCACTGAAGTCCCATTGATCCAGGTCGCCTACGCAAATCCATCGTGATACTGCAAGTACGAGAACTCGTCCTGGTCCTCGTCAAAGTCTGGCTCCACCTCCTGGATCTCAGCCTCACCTGCATCTACAACAGGGTCTGGTGGGTGTTGCAAACACTATCCCGTAACGTGGGAGTGAGTGATCAACTCAGTGGAATCATAGAGCAAGGATTAGCATGTTCATAATGCAATCATGTGATAATAGTAAAGCAGTAAATCAGACAATCTTAATACTGTTGTTAATGCAAGATGATATGACGTGATGTATGCCCTCACCGACGATCTCCCTCATACGGCAACATCTTATGACCGCGGCATACCACACTCCCTAGAGTGCTCCACATCTTCCAGGCACATGCAATGCTATGGTGATATGATTTCCGAGTTGTTATTAGTCCATTCAAACAGCAGGATTGAGAAACTAAGGTACTTCCCTTATATCAATCCCAACACAGATCCTGTCTAGGGTCGTCACTCCTAGTAATCTCATATGATGTATATTTCGTAGGTCACTGCAAGGGCTGCTAGGGCTGTTGCTCGCACTCGTTGCACCACTCCCCCATCACCTTATCAATACAGGCCTACCGTACTCTACTGCAACGGAAGGGTCGTCGCCTCCCGTGGACTCAGAATACGCTCGCGGTCACTACAAAGGACTCGTCGCCTGATCAGTGTAGGCCAACAGCTAGAATATAGTGTCCCATACCACCATAATCTGCTTACGAGACTAGGTGCTCACTGGTCACTACGGGGAGGTTTGTGGCCCCAGCGTAGGCCGACAGCTCGACCACGGTGTCCCATACCACCATGCCCGGCTCATGAGTCTTCGTAGATCAAGGTATTATGGTTAACAAGGTTTACAATGGTAAGTTTAGTACCCTAGGTTCAAGCAGTTATGATTCATACAAGGTGAACGTACATCGGCCAGTCGGGTTACTTGACGGGCTTGACTAGCGCGATCACATCTCAAGTCGAACGACATGAAGTGCGTAAAACAGTTCACGTGGCCTAACCACTGCCGCCAACTCCAAACAAGACTCGCGTTCATCGACGCGTCGTTCGTGGCCAAGACCAGCCAACCACGAATTCGATCAGTTACCGACTGCCTGGACTAAGTCTAGTCCTAAACACTTATGGAATCACATCAGCAATTTATGTAAGAGTATTGACATTGAAATACAATCATGTGAGCATGTTAACACGTGTTATAACATTCAACTTAAGCAAATCTTCAAGCACATATATTCCATGCATGTAATGAAATCATGCATATAGTCAACATGTAGGAAATCATATAGGTCAGCATATTAATTGAGAAATCAATCTCAAACTATCTCATAACATCATTCAATTCAATACATACTAATACAAGCATTTATACAAACACATACACTACACACTTAAGTCTACATATAGTATGTCGACCCAAAGTGCGTAATTAGGCGAATCTCTTCGCCAAACTAATTATGCACGTATTCCTAACTTCCTAATGCGACAACAAACCATGTCAATCACATCAGTAAAATATGAATGTAAACTATACTTCCTACAAATGACTAAAATGCCCTAAATCTCATATTCTTCATTAATTTACGAAACGGGAAACGGAAAGCATGTTGTACATGTCAAACGGCGATGCCATCAATAATCTACTATTAAACGACATTGAAAGCATTGGAAACCGTCAATCAAAGCGTCGAAAATCCTCACCTTATGTCTTGTAGACTCGTGAATTGAAACGGAGCGTATACGTTTCGTCAACGGTAGTAGGAGAACCTATTTTATAAGTTACGTTAGCTAACACACTATGAATCTAAGTAATCCCTAAATCAGCAACTATTTAGGGTTGTTTCATACCTGAAATGGCAGAGAAATCACCAGCCAGGTGATTGGGAAGAGTTGCTGAAGCACGTGGAATCAGCGACACGAAGGCGGGAAAAATCCTTCCACTCTCTCTCTCAAACTCTCTCCTTTTCTCTCTCCCAAAGCTAGGGTTTTACAATTTTCGGATGGGAGAGAGGAACAAGGGTTTCAACCCCTTTTATAGGCTTAAAAATGCGGGAAACAGGCTCCGGAACGAAGTTTACTTAGTGCATATCCAATTCGGGGCTGTTTTAGTCCAAAAGATGCTTTCTGGTGGTCCCCTGGTCGAATGCGATCGGACTTAAGCTCTTGCGTACCAGATCTAGCACGTATTAAGTTTTCAGTCTGGCAGGATTCACAGATCGCACGTGGCGGACCAGTTTCAGTTCAGCGGTCACCGCACGTAGATCAGGGCTGAAAGTCTCATGATATAAAATCGAAATTTCTCCTGATCCGAGGGTGTAATCTGGATGAATTCTGAAGGTCAGAACGCTTAATACTGACGCGTCAAGTCGTGTGCCAGATTTGAATTTGAAATTTCAATTCTGTCCCTATTCGCACTCTCTTCGGTCCGGGCTCAATGAAATAGCCTGTGATTGTCGGTTTGACTTGATTTTCGAAATGAGTGTCAAGTCCAGCTAGGCGGTCCTAACGGTCTAAGATAGGAGGTATTGGACTTTCGACGTGCGGTCTAGATCCAATACAAAGAATCAAAGTGGTCCAGAGAACAAACCTGCTTAGAGTTTGGTCCGAGGTTATAGAGTGTTATAGAGTCGTTGGTTCTACTCGATTTGGGTCTTGTAGAACGTATTTAAAGTGATCAGGGACTATTTCCCAGCCACTCCAGCGTTGCGCTAGCTAACTTACGCTTAATTTCCATAGAAATTAATTCTACGCGATTTTGGGTCGAGTTGGTACTCGAGCCCAAGTACGGATTTTTCACGGGCGTTACAATCTACCCCCCTTAACAAATAATTTCGTCCTCAAAATTTTGTACCTTTTCGTACTTCTCGAGAAGCTGTGGGTAGTTCTTTCTGATCTTGGCTTCTGTCTCCCAGGTAGCCTCCTCCTCAGAGTGATGCGTCCATAATACCTTCACAAGGGGAATCACCTTGCTACGCAGTACCTGCTCCTTCCTGTCTAGGATACGTGTCGGTCGCAGGATATAAGTAACATCCTCTCCTAACTGCATCTGCTCCCATCTGATGATATGGGAAGGATCAGCAATGTACTTCTTCAGCATAGAAACATGAAATATGTTGTGAACGCTCGCGAGAGGCGTGGGTAAAGCCAATCGGTAAGCCACCGCTCCCACACGATCGAGGATCTGGAATGGACCAATGAATCGTGGTGCCAGCTTCCCCTTCTTCCCGAACCGAAGGACTCCCTTCATAGGGGAAACTCGTAAAAAAATATGATCCCCAACTGTGAACTCTAGTGGCCTCTGTCTCGTATCGGCGTAGCTCTTCTATCTGCTCTGCGCTGTAAGGAGCCGACGTCGAATAATATCAATCTTCTCTGACGTCGCCTGCACTAACTCTGGGCCAATCAAGCTACGCTCACCGACCTCTAACCAGCAATGCGGTGCGCGACAAGGTCGCCCATATAGCGCCTCATAAGGTGCCATACCGATACTCACTTGAAAACTGTTGTTGTACGCAAACTCCGTATATGCAAGACAATCATCCCAACTGTCCTTGAAGTCCAATGCGCAAGCTCGCAACATGTCCTCTAAGATCTGGTTCACCCGCTCTGTCTATCCGTCTGTCTGTGGGCGAAAGGCAGTACTAAACTTCAACTTCACACGCATAGCCTCCTGAATGAGAGTCCAGAAAATAGAAGTGAACCGCGTGTCTCTGTCCGACACGATCTCCAGCGGAACTCCATGCAGACGCACAATCTCTCTGATGTACAATCTAGCCAGCTCGTCTGCAGAGTTCATAACTTTGATCGGTAGGAAGTGCGCCGACTTCGTGAGACGGTCGACGATCACCCAAATGGAATCATGTCCCTTCTTCGTCTTCGGCAACCCAGAAATGAAGTCCATGGAAATGAAATCCCACTTCCACTCTGCAATCGGCATAGGCTGAAAAAGTCCAGGTGGTCGGCGATGCTCTGCCTTCACCTGCTGACAAGTGAGACAACGGGACACGAACTCAGCTATGTGGGTCTTCATAACTTCCCACCAATATGTCCTCTTCACGTCACGATACATCTTTGTGCTGCCTGGATGCATCGCGAGTCTAGTAGAATGCGCAGCCTCGAGAATCTCTCGTCTCAAGTCAGGGACATCTGGGACGCATAGGCGGCCACGATAACGTAAGCCCCCATCCATACCAACTCGCCAGTCGGCGTCAGCATCATCACTGTCCTGCTCTCGAAGCTCAGTAAGATGCGCATCGTCCCTCTGTGCCTCGATGACTCAGTCATCGATCTGAGATCGCACCTGTACATGTGCGATGAACTCAAACGGCTCCTCTACGGTGAGTTTCTGCTCAAAGTCTCGCAAAAACTCAACCATATCCCACTCGGCAACCATCAGCGGAGCCGCAAACTCTATCGCCTTCTTGCGGCTCAATGCATCAGCCACAAGGTTCGCCTTCCCAGGATGGTAAGAGACTTCAAACTTGAAGTCCTTCAATGTCTCCATCCATCGCCGTTGCCTCATATTCAAGTCTCGCTGCGTGAATATGTTCTTGAGGCTCTTGTGGTCGCAAAAGAGCTCGAACTCCTCTCCATAGAGGTAATGTCTCCAGAGTCACAGTGCGAATATAACGGCTGCCAACTCTAGGTCGTGTGTAGGGTAATTCTCCTCGTGCTTCCTTAAGTGTCTCGAGCCATACGAAATTACCCTGTCCCTTTGCATAAGGACACAACCCAGACCAACGCTAGACGCCTCAGTGTATATGGTGTATCTAACCCCTTGCTCTGGCAATACTAGCACAGGGACGGACGTAAGTCTGTCCTTCAGCTCCTGAAAAGCTGACTCCGCCTTGTCATTCCAGGCGAACTTCACGTCCTTCCGTGTCAACTGAGATAAGGGTCTTACGATCTTCGAGAAGTCCTGAATGAAGCGCCGATAGTAGCCAGCGAGACCCAAGAAACTCCTCACCTCAGTGACAGAACCAGGCTGCTCCCATTCTTACACCGCAGCTACCTTAGACAGGTCAACTGCCATGCCATCCTTGGACACCACGTGTCCCAGAAACTTCACCTCTTGCTTCCAGAAGTCGCACTTCTTGTACTGTACGAACAACTGATGCTGTCTGAGCGTATCCAGGACCAAACGTAAGTGCTCCTCATGCTCCTCTCGACTCCTGGAGTACACCAAAATGTCGTCAATGAATACAATGACGAATCGATAGAGGAAAGGTCGAAATACCCGGTTCATCAGATCCATGAACACGGCTGGTGCGTTCGTGAGACCGAACGACATCACGAGGAACTCGTAGTGGCCAAAACTGGTCCTGAATGCTGTCTTCTGCACGTCCTCATCCCTGACGCGCAACTGATGATATCCTGACTGAAGATCAATCTTCGAGAAGTACTGCGCTCCTCTCAACTGATCAAACAAGTCATCGATCTTGGGTAAAGGATACTTGTTCTTCATCGTGACCTGGTTCAGCCTGCGATAATCAATACATAATCGCATTGAACCATCCTTCTTCCTCACGAACAAGACCGGTGCTCCCCAAGGAGACACACTAGGCCGTATAAGGCCAAGATCTAGCAGACCATCAATCTGCATCCTCAACTCCTCCATCTCACATGGTGCCATGCGATACGTCGGCAGTGAGACGGGTGTAGAACCAGGAACCAGATCGATAGTGAAATCGATCTCACGTCGGGGCGGCAAACCAGGGATCTTCCTGAACAGATTCCCGAACTCGGAAATGACTGGCACATGCTCGAGTACCTGGGCACCAGCGTCGCGCAATAAAGTGGCGTAACTAAGTATGCGGAAAGGAAGATTTACCCGCACTGAAAATATGAAAGGCATGCCCTCAGGCTCGTACACCGTCACCATACGAGCCTCGCAGTCAATCTCGGCCCTCCCAGCAGTCAACCAGTCCATGCCAAGAATGATGTCGAGATAAACGAGCGAGGGATGGATGACAAGATCAAGAGCCATCGTCCTGCCTCCCAGATCAACTAAACAACCCTCACACATCTGGGTAACATCCGAATAATCCCCATGAGCTGCAAAGACTCGCATGCTATCCATAGTGATAGTCTGTAACCCAAGACGCCTGACTACAGCACTCGATATCAAATAAATCGTGGAACCAGTGTCCACCATCACAAGAATAGGAGTACCTCCAATATGGGCTGTGACCTCGAAGGCTGAATGCTGAAAAGTCGGTGTCGCAGCTGCCTCAGCTGTCAATGCATGAACCCGAGCCTGCTGTGGCCGGTTCGGCCGCTGTGTCAAGGGCCGTGGAGGCTGTCTGATCTGCGATACCGGAGGTCTGAAAGAAGGGTGCGTAGGAGCTAACCGTATAGGCGGTGTTGATATCGCCTGTGAACGAGCACGATCAATTTTCTACGGCGACGAGAACCCACTGTCCCGCATCCGAGAAGAACAGCTCTGCGCCAAGTGGCCTGTCCTCCCACAGTATGTACATGTCAAATCAGGGAACCGAAAGGGTGGTACAGGCACTGTAGTCCTAGTAGGAGGGTCAATGCGAGGCCTCTTGCCCACGAAGGGCCTGTCCTGCATGTCTGGTCGCAGCCTAGAAGCAACAGGGCCACGAGATCGCGCAAGTCGATCCACATCCTGCTCTGCCCGCATAGACATGTGAATCAACTCCGCATAAGAGGGAATGCTCAAACAGCACATCTTCGACCGAATATCTGGTCGCAAACCCTCCAAAAAGTGCCGTATGCGCATCTGCTCATCAGCCAAAATCGTCGGGACGTATCTGCCCAACTCCGTGAACCGATGCTCATACTTTGTAACTGTCATGGCTGCCTGTCTGAGGCGGAGAAACTCATTCTCCCTGTCGTGCCTGTAAGTCTAGGGATAATACTTCTCATGGAAGCGAAACTCAAACGCTGCCCATGTCCATACAAAGTCGGCGGCAACGGTCCGCAGTACGCTATCCCACCACAGGCTGGCCTCTCGCTCAAATAGGAATGTAGCCAGTTCTACCTGCTCGGCCTCTGTGCAATGTAACATCCATAAAATCTTCGACACACGGTCTAGCCAGTACTCAACCTCCTCGGGTCTGTGAGAACCCGTGAAAGTGGGAGGCCGTAAGCGCTGAAATCGCTCTAATAGGCCCCGCGTATCTGCGGCATTCCCGGCAGGGTAAGCAGGCGGCACAGGATGAGTCATGCCCTCATCCTGGGCGTATGTATAAGCATCCTCAGCTGGATGCGCAGGTGGTGCAGGAGGAGCCACACCCCCACCCTGTGCTATTGTCCCCACGATGGTAGTCAGAAGCTGCTGCTGCTGCTGCATCATAGCCAACATCTGCTCAAATCTGTCAGGAGGTGGAGCAGGTTGTGGCGGATGCTGTACGGAAGTAGATGCACAATGAGGCTCTCTGACTGACGGCGTAAATGGCGGTGGTCCAACTGTAGGACCAGCGGCAGGCTGAGACGCACGAACTGTCTCAGGAATTGAGCCCAAAGAAGGGTCTGCATGAGTGTCAGACTGCGAAGGAGTCTGATCCATATGCTCACTCAATGCCAGCCGAACCGTGCTCCGTGTAGCCTTAGGCGGCATTCCCTATATTCAAAATAGGGCGCAACCTTGTCAGTCTCATTAGCACAAATACACCGTAATCATTCACATAAGGAGTCAAAGGCATTCCATGCATTTCATTTAATCAAAATTGTCACAATAAAAGGGATATATCCTTACAAGCATCATGACTAGAAATACATGGGAACTAAGACAGTTAAAATTGCAACAGCAATATAAGCAAAGCACTAGCCCTAACGGGCTTACACACATAAAGTAGGAAATGACTAACTACTAATAACAACATCAAGGTCGCATCGCTAGTCTGAGTCGGGTGATGGAGGAGGAGCACCCTTATCCTGCAAGCAACACAGGATCGCCTTCAAGGTGCGAGTCACCTTGCCGAATTTCTTCTTTGTAACGGCCTTGGCATCCTCGACTTCAGCGCGAAGTTCTTGAACTTCCCTTCGTAAGGCGACCTGACTCTCCTCGATCCGAGCAATGCGATCGTCGCTAGTAGCCTGCACAGAAGGAGGAGGGCTCCCATCGGTATCCTGAGCCTCCTCTTCTGCCTCTTCCTGAGTTTCTTCCTGAACCTCTGCTCCAGGTTCTTCTTCGCTTTGATCTTCCTCATCATCAAAGTCATCCTCGCTGTCCTCCTCAAGCTGATTTTCACGGTACTGCGACCCAATCTTCATCTTAACCATAGTCGACTCATCAATGGTATGAATCGATACTGGCAATTTCGGCCCAAGTCTGTAGGCAAACTCAAGCGCAATCTTGCAAATCAGTCAGCCAAAAGGAAGCGATTAGGATGTTCTTCTTGACTTGGCTATGAGGATTATCTGTCATAAAATGAAAGTGGCCATGCATACATTCTCTCCCTGGGCCACCAGATACAGGAAATCAACCATAAGGCGTGTACATTCAATACGATTCGTAGACCTGGGATAAACATTGTACGTACAGACATGGTGCAGTAGGCGCAAATCATCAGACATATACATCGCCTTTAGGCTATTATTAGGCTGCCATGGAACCAACTTACCGCATAGAAACCTGGTGCGGCGATCTCGTTCACGTCTACTCCTCAGATTCTTCTCACTAGGATGAACATCACCAAGAGGTACATTCAGAAGTCGTGCAATCAGTCGCACATCAATCGTAGTCATCCGATCTCTACCAAAAGAGATTTTAAACTGCAATGGCTCTAAGGTAGGATTCTGGATACTGGCATAGAAGGCACGAACGGTGCTCACATTAGCACGAGCACGAGCTTCAAAGATCGGACCCCAATGCGCAGCTTCAATGCGCTCGAACAACAAAAATTCACCGAACAGTCGCCCTTCCACGTCCACCTCAAACAACACTTTACGATTAGTGTATTGGCCATGAGGCATCTCTGATAAAATTACTCACCCAAGGTGAGCATGGGGATCCAAATCCCGCTTTGTACGGCACTCTAGGGCTGCAGCTGGACCTGCGGCGGCGCTTGAACTTGCGGTACTACCCTGCGATCTTCTCGATTGAACAGGGCGGCTTGGCCCAGCCTTGTCTGTTGTGGTTTTCCTTTTACCCATCAAAGATATGATGGATGAGAGTGATAAAAGGCCTAAAATGGCTTCCACGAAAGCCATGAAAAATGGAGAAAATGCGGAGAAGTGGCTGTCCAATCTGAAAAAAAGAGATCTAGGCGTCGTAGAGGAATGCTTCAAGCTTCCCAAGGATGTATTTTCAAGGAGAAATGGAAATGAAAAAGTGGAATGGAGCACCTCACGATTTCAGCTCGATTTGGGAGTTTTTGGAGCTCCAAATGATGAAATCTTCAAGAGGAAGGGCTGCCAACTCCAAAGAAGTGATGGATGATGGTCGATTTTGGCCAAGGAGGGATCTAGAGGCGATTTGGAACCATAAAATTTGGGGATGGTTGCTGAAAAATGAAAATAGGGCTATGGGGAGGGCTGTTTGTGAAGGAGGGGTATGTTTTGGGGGTTTTCGTCGGACGGGACACCTATGGGGAGGGTGTACTTGGGATTTAAGGGCGTGCGTCCGAAAACCACAGCAAATGGGCCACCTGTACGGCGATGCATCGCCGGATCGGCAATGGCATCGCCGACCGGTGATGCATCCGGCCGGTGGGGCCAGATGGGTTCGGTCCCCCATAGTCCAAGGGCCCCAGATATGTATGGTTCGACCCCTGGTTCATAGTATTTTGACCTACATAGGTCCAAACATGTGTTCGGGGCTTTTCGGGACCATTTCACACTCCCGAACATAAAACCCTATCATGCATCATATGGTTTTGGGGTAGAAGGATCCAGTACATCCATCTAGACCCTTAGTTGCTAAAGAAAGTGAAGTTAGAATGGCCTTATGGCCATTTTTCATGAAATTTTACTGTTCACTGTAAAATTTTATGAAAGTATTATTTTGTGTTATTTTCACATTAATTTTGATGCCTAACATGAAATAGATAAGAAAGAAATGAAGATTGGAGTGGTGAGAGGAAGAATTTTGAAGATTTTTGGTGAAACGGAATTTTTAAGCCCTGACGATTGAATACAGGAGTCGTGGTCATCCCACGGCCCAAGGATTTAATTTTATGGGTTTAAAGTCGTTCAAAGAACATCTCAACCCGAGTTCCTACGACCTAGGAGCTATTCGGGTTGCTTTACGCGACCCGAGATGCGTTACAGACTCGATCTTGCGATCGATTCAAATAGACTTCGCCTATTGGCGAATCTGTGATCCTAGAAGTATTTCTAGACCCTTCTCGCACCCACCTAAGTCAAAGAAAGTGACAGCATACATCGCGAGACCATAACCCAGGCCCAGTATACTCTTATTCATGCTCTGACACCAACTTGTAACACCCTGAAAATCGGAGGTCGTGTATAAACTCAACTCCCGAGTTCCAGACCGTCACTTATGCAACAAAAATGATTATTATTCAATGTTGTCTGATTTAAAGCATTCACATGAGTAAAATTATACCAAAACTGCAATTCATACTTCAGATCCAGTGATAAAAGCAAGCGGAGGACTAAACAATATATATATCACTGTATGGAAAAACAAAGTAAATCTCATCTGTCTCCAAAGTATGAATACATCTCTGAGTCTCATATACATATACATGAACAAAAGTAAATGTCCAAAATGGTCCCACTAAAGTCCCATCGATCCAGGTCACCTACGCAAAGCCATCGTGATACTGCATGTACGAGAACTCGTCCTGGTCCTCGTCAAAGTCTGGCTCCACCTCCTGGATCTCAGCCTCACCTGCATCTACTACAGGGTATGGTGGGTGTTGCAAACACCATCCCGTAACGTGGGAGTGAGTGATCAACTCAGTGGAATCATAGTAGCATGTTCACAATTCAATCATGCGATAATAGTAAAGCAGTAAATCAGACAATCCTAATACTGTTGTTAATGCAAGATGATATGACGTGATGTATGCCCTCACCGACGATCTCCCTCATACGGCAATATCTTACGACCGCGGCATGCCACACTCCCTAGAGTGCTCCACATCTTCCAGGCACATGCAATGCTATGGTGATATGATTTCTGAGTTGTTATTAGTCCATTCAAACAGCAGGATTGGGAAACTAAGGTACTTCCCTTGTATCAATCCCAACACAGATCCTGTCTAGGGTCGTCACTCCTAGTAATCTCATACGATGTATATTTCGTAGGTCACTGTAAGGGCTGCCAGGGCTCTTGCTCGCACTCGTTGCACCGCTCCCCCATCACCTTATCAATACGGGCCTACCGTACTCTACTGCAACGGAAGGGTCGTCGCCTCCCGTGGACTCAGAATACGCTCGCGGTCACTACAAAGGACTCCTCGCCTGATTAGTATAGGCCGACAGCTAGAAAATAGTATCCCATACCACCATAATCTGCTCACGAGACTAGGTGCTCATTGGTCACTATGGGGAGGTTTGTGGCCCCAACGTAGGCCGACAGCTCGACCACGGTGTCCCATACCACCATGCCCGGCTCATGAGTCTTCGTGGATCAAGGTACCATGGTTAACAGGGTTTACAATGGTAAGTTTAGTACCCTAGGTTCAAGCAGTTATGACTCATACAAGGTGAACGTACATCGGCCAGTCGGGTTACTTCACGGGCTCAACTAGCACAATCGCATCTCAAGTCGAACGACATAAAGTGCGTAAAACACTTCGCATTGCCTAACCACTGCCGCCAACTCCAAACACGACTCGCGTTCATCGACGCGTCGTTCGTGGCCAAGACCAGCCAACCATGAATTCGATCGGTTACCGACTGCCTGGACTAAGTCTAGTCCCAAACACTTATGGAATCACATCAGCAATTTATGTAAGAGTATTGACATTGAAATACAATCATGTGAGCATGTTAACACGTGTTATAACATTCAACTTAAGCAAATCTTCAAGCACATATATTCCATGCATATAATGAAATCATGCATATAGTCAACATGTAGGAAATCATATAGGTCAGCATATTAATTGTGAAATCAATCTCAAACTATCTCATAACATCATTCAATTCAATATGTACTAATACAAGCATTTATACAAACACATACACTACACACTTAAGTCTACATATAGTATGTCGACCCAAAGTGCGCAATTAGGCGAATCTCTTCGCCAAAATAATTATGCACGTATTCCTAACTTTCTAATGCGACAACAAACCATGTCAATCACATCAGCAAAATATGAATGTAAACTATACTTCCTACAAATGACTAAAATGCCCTAAATCTCATATTCTTCGTTAATTTACGAAACGGGAAACGGAGAGCATGTTGTACATGTCAAACGGCGATGCCGTCAATAATCTACTATTAAACGACATTGAAAGCGTTGGAAACCGTCAATCAAAGTGTCTAAAATCCTTACCTTATGTCTTGTAGACTCGTGAATTGAAACGGAGCGTATACGCTTCGTCAACGGCAGTAGGAGAACCTATTTTACATGTTACGTTAGCTAACACACTATGAATCTAAGTAATCCCTAAATTAGCAACTATTTAGGGTTGTTTCATACCTGAAATGGTGTAGAAATCACCAGCCAGGTGATTGGGAAGAGTTGCTGAAGCACGTGGAATCAGCGATATGAAGGCGGGAAAAATCCTTCCACTCTCTCTCTCAAACTCTCTCCTTTTCTCTCTTCCAAAGCTAGGGTTTTGCAATTTTCGGATGGGAGAGAGGAATGAGGGTTTCGACCCCTTTTATAAGCTTAAAAATGCGGGAAACAGGCTCCGGAACGAAGTTTACTTAGTGCATATCCAATTCGGGGCTGTTTTGGTCCAAAAGATGCTTTCTGGTGGTCCCCTGGTCGAATGCGATCGGACTTAAGCTCTTGCATACCAGATCTAGCACGTATTAAGTTTTCAGTCTGGCAGGATTCGCAGATCGCACGTGGCGGACCAGTTTCAGTTCAGCGGTCACCGCACGTAGATCAGGGCTGAAAGTCTCATGATATAAAATAGAAATTTCTCCTGATCCGAGGGTGTAATCTGGATGAATTCTGAAGGTCAGAACGCTTAATACTGACGCGTCAAGTCGTGTGCCAGATTTAAATTTGAAATTCCAATTCTGTCCCTATTCGCACTCTCTTCGGTCCGGGCTCAATGAAATAGCCTGTGATTATCGGTTTGACTTGATTTTCGGAATGAGTGTCAAGTCCAGCTAGGCGGTCCTAACAGTCTAAGATAGGAGGTATTGGACTTTCGACGTGCGGTCTAGATCCAATACAAAGATTCAAAGTGGTCCAGAGAACAAACCTGCTTAGAGTTTGGTCCGAGGTTATAGAGTGTTATAGAGTCATTGGTTCTACTCGATTTGGGTCTTGTAGAACGTATTTAAAGTGATCAAGGACTATTTCCCAGCCACTCCAGCGTTGCGCTAGCTAACTTACGCTTAATTTCCATAGAAATTAATTCTACGCGATTTTGGGTCGAGTTGGTGCTCGAGCCCAAGTACGGATTTTTCACGGGCGTTACATGAAGCCATAGTTGGGGCCTCAGTGCACAATGACTGTTGGGCAGTGGAGCCTCGTCAACGAGCAGGGGGTCCTTGATCCGGAGCCCAGGCTCTTTCTTATGGAGCCAAGGTTTTTCTCCAATATGACCATGAAGATTCTCCTTCGGCTGAGGCCTTCCCTTTGTCTTTAGCCATGTTAGATTGACCAATCAAACATGCAAGGGAAATCAAGTAGAAGATGAAGAACCAAAATAGATTTCCTAAAATCTCCTTCAACAACATAGGATACCCCAAACAAATGTAAAATACCTTGAAGGAATGAAGGGATATAACTATGGGTCTTCGGATTTGATGTCAATGAAGCCAAGAAAAAACAACGGAGAAGATGAAACAAAAAAAAAAAAAAAAAAACAAAAAAAAAAAATTCCCGCTCGCCCACCTTTTATCATGCGGGCATATTCGATGTCATCGAATCAGATTTTATGACATCGAGGGGCCCGTAAAGATGTCATCGACAAGGTGTTCGATGATAGTCTATAATGCGTGACATTTTAGATCCTGAGAGATCCTCGATGACATCAAACTTTGCTCGATGTCATTGAGGAGATATTCGATTCATCGAATGACTCATTGAAGTGATAAATATGGCATTGATCTGTGTATTTTGATAGACTCTCTGAGATGCATATCATAAAATATTTTTTTATCATCTTGTATACATAGCAAAATTTGTACAAAATGTTGTGAAGCCCAAAATTATAAACATTTTCAATGTTTATATTGAAAATGAATTTTTTTGAGGTATATAAACGTCAAATATTTCATGATAATTATAAAAGTGCATCATTTCACACACACACGCACACACACACACCCAAGTCTAGATGTCATGACCTGGACTTATTATCTTTGCTCACGTGGTATTAAGTAGATGGATCATTCTTTCTATTGCCTTTAATGACATAACATTGGTCACTAGTGCAAAGACCCTTCATAATTGATTTTCCTGATAGGTTCGAGATCTTGCACTCATTTTTGGAGAATGTCACCACTTGCTTGTTGTCGTAGATTTGAGAGATTCTTAGAATTTTGTGTGTCAACCCTTCTACGCAAAGAGCATTCTCATATTTAAGCATATCTAATCTGACTATAGTTCCATGCCTTGTTACATTAGCGGTGCGTCCATCTCCAAAGGTGAACTTCTCATCGTCAAGTTTTGAATAATTTGAGAGAAGAGATTTGTCATCTGTTACATGTCTTGAGCACCCGCTATCAAGGTACAACTTAGCACTATTGCTTGTTTTTTAAAATGAGTGAGTTACTAAGCAATTTCTTTTATTTTTCACTACCCATTTTGTGACATTTTTCCTTAAAGGCATTGTTTTCACTCCACTATGGGTTTGTCTGGGCACATTTGGTAACTAAATCATATTTCCTTGTTTCATTAATTCCTTTGATTTTTAATTTAGTTGAGCCACTTGACTCAATAGCTCCTCCATTCTTTTTATCATTCTAAGTGGATATGGATGTTTCTTACCTTTTGGCATGTATTTTGGTGGACTCTTGACATTCTACATTGTTCTTCTGGTTGGTTTGTATTTACCAGTAAAGTTCAAACCGGAAGTGGAGTGAGACCTTCTAAACGAAAGACATTCAAACCTATAATGTCCTAAATCTCCACGTAAATGACATATAGGGTTACCCCTAGTATTTCTTTCAAATGTCACATTTTTCTTAATCATAGGTGGTGCAGGAAAGGAGTTTGATTTACTAGGTTCATATCCTAAGCCTCTCCTATCCTTTTGTCTTCTTCCCATTCCTAAGAGTTTTTCTAGTTTTTTGTTGCTTTGGGAGAATCTATGACTAAGTTCAACAGATTGTTTTAGCTTATCTAAAATAAAAATAAGTTTATCATTTTCATTCTTTAGGTGTAAGGCCCGTATCCTAGTCTGTACCATTCCTTAGACTCCTGTAATCCTCCCTGTCAAATTCTGATAAACCACAACCTGTAATCAGCATTTGTGTGTGACCCTGAGTCACATCCCATACATCTGAGTCAGCTTACTCGAAACATATACCATCGTAACTGTACCGTTGCTACGGTTCCAATGCCGCATCTTGCGCACCAATATGATACCCAGGCCAGGAGTTGTGAGCCTACATATATTCCGAAGAAACACCGTGCAATGTAAATTTTGAGAGAATCTTTACAACCCATCACATCAATCAATCACTCACAAGTCAAGTACGCAACCCATGCCTCTCCCATCCCTTTCTTACCATTAAAAATAAGCAGCCCATGCCGCATGCCACCTCACCCCCATAAGTCAACTCTCTCTTACACACACCCATCCCTCTCTTACACTACCCATTCCTCTCATCCTATCCTTCTTACGCAACCTCACTCCTCTCACATTTCACTCCATTCTCTACCATTTTCCAAGTAACCATGAGAGAAGAATCCTAAGGTGTAACGTCACAAAAAAATCCGTACAAAGATCCGAGTACCATCTTAGACAGAAATCGTTAAGGACAGAATCCTTTAGAAATTAAATAAAAATTAATTAAGTATTAAATTGAATTAATTAATCAGTGAATTAGCTTGAACCATTTTCTATATGACCTGCAAGACCCAAAACCATTAGAATCGCTAATCCAGCATTACCTAAAAACGTATGATCAATCTCAAAACCTAGTTGCTCTCGGGAGCATCTTGAAACTCCATATCAGACCTGGACCGAGCGTCGAAAGTCTGATTACAGCGAAACTATATGGTTATGACCACCTTACTAGGCTTGACAACCATCTCGGGAATCAAATCCAAATAGTATCCAAAAATGCACAACTTGAGCCTGGGGCGAATTGTGTGAGAAACGTGAATATCTTTAGAAAATAAACTCAAATTTAAGTGAATTAGGGAATTCGCTTGCAAGCCAAATTTAAGGTTTCAGACCGTTAGATTCTGACCCAACTATACTTGGATCAGAGAAATTTCCCTACACACGTCAGTGTACTTATGGCCCTGATCGAGTGACGATGACCGCTGAACTGAAACTGGTCCTCCACGGTTGATCTACAAATCTGATCAGACTGAAACTATAACTTGGTGTAGATCCATTATCAGGGAACTTTCTTCAGACCGTAGGTGAGCAATGGTCCTCTAGATGAGCTCACATGCATCTTTTGTCATGATCCATGTAAGATTATATCTTATGTATTGTAACGATTTTGGTAAATGAAATTCATAAAGCCTCTTTTTATTTGGAATGTGAATGAAGTATGGATGCATGTATGTTCTTACGTTAAATCTTACATGGGTTGTACCCTATGTTGTATATAGGGAATGCCACTTAAGGCCACTTGGAGTACGACACGTCTTACACTTGACGAATCGAGTGACGGGGCACCTCCTCTTAGTGATAGCCATACGAACACCAGTTTGGGCCCGGATCATGAGACTATGTCGGATCCTCTACCAGCCACTGACCCCGCTAATGGGCGAGCACATTTTGCACCACCGATTCTAAAGTAGAACCGTGCGTCTACCTCGATGCCGCACATGCCTCAGGCGGCTTCTCCTCTTGATAGCTGAAGCCGATGATGCTCCTTATGTAACAGCAACAACAGATTTAGACCACCATAGCAGGGGCCCTTGGCTAGAACGTGAGAGTGACCCCCATCTACACCACCTATACACCCTGCTGGGAACATGAGTGTCGATTCTTCCGACCTCCTACTTTTATGGGTACTCATAGACTTGAGAAGGCTGAGTACTAGCTTGACCGCATCTCTAAGATGTTAAAGCCACTGCACTACACTGAGGCAAAGTAGGTTAAGCTGGTCATATACATGTTTGAGAAGGAGGTTAGTCTCTGGTGGGACGGTGACCTTTAGACCGTTGCTCCTGGTTACGTGTGGACATGAGAGGCTTTTAAGACACGTTTCTACAGGAAGTATTTCCCTCTCACCTACCATGATGAGGAGGGAGAGTTTCTTCACCTCCGACATGGAGGAATGACGATGCTAAAGTATGAGAATGGATTTACGGAGCTGGCCAGATATGCTCCTTTGATCCTAAAGAATGAGCCGATGAAGATGCGGTGATTTTCTGAGGGTTTATGGCCTGAGATTCGCTCAAAGATGTGTTGCGCTAGCATTAACAACTATGTTGAGCTAGTGAGCATGTCCCTACGGGCTGAGCAGGATGGGGATAGACTATCTCGTACACGTGTACCTGTGGGTTTAAGGCCTCGATTAGATTTGCTGAGCAAACCATTCCTTAGTAAGAGGCCACGTCTCGATTTGCCTTCTAGGCTTATGACTCTATCGACACAACTGAGATGACCCAATTTGTGGTGCACCTACTGTAAGAGGTTGGGCCATACAAATACCTACTGTTTCACCAAGATTAGGGATAATGGCTTCTCACTGCTTCAGAAGATCAACCGCCAGCTTCCTCAAGCTATCTCAGCTCCACCTTTACGTTCAGTACCACCAGCACAACCTTTCTATAGGCCAAATGTACCTCGTAGTAGGCTGCCTCAACAACCTATGATACTGTAGCCAAATCATCCTCAATAAGCTCGTGTGCACCTTTCGAAGTCATGACACATATCCAAGGTACACCAGTCTTCTTATTGGTTGACACTGGATCCACTATCTCGATTATATCATGAGCAGCAGTCAAGCGACTAGTGTTGAAAACTACTCCTATGGTTGGGGTGAGACTCCTTACCACCATAGGGACCTTCTCAAACTCCACCAAAACTTATAGAGGTTGCTAATAGACATAGGGAGCAGACCATTGCTTGTTGACCTGATGGACGCCCCATTATGTCACTATGACATCATTCTCAATATAGTTTGTCTTACTGAGATGAAGGCAGAGATCGATTGCGATACTAGAGTGGTGATAGCCCATGGACCCGAGGGCACAACCTTTACTTTCCCAATTTAGGTCAGTTGGTACTACTGCATTAGTTGTTATGCTACCTTATTAGAGCATGTTGATGGTCCGACATTGGGAAACACATAAGTAGTTCAAGATTTTGAAGACGTGTTCAAAAAGATACCTGAATTACCTCCTCAGCGCGAGATCTATTTTACCATCGACCTAGTGCCAGGTGAGATACCTATATCTCTACCGATGTATCGCATGTCTCTGTGTGAGATGGAGGAACTGAGGAAATAGATCGATGATCTATTGGATGCAAGCTTTATATGACTGAGTGTATCTCCTTGGGGAGCGCCCGTGTTGTTCGTGAAGAAGAAGGATGGATCATTGCGATTGTGTATTGATTATCCCAGATTGAACCAAGTGACAGTGAAGAATAAGTATCCTTTACCCAGGATAGATGATCTGTTCGATCAGTTGAAAGGGGCATAGTATTTCTCGTAGATCGACTTACATTCAGGGTATCACCAGTTATGCATCAGGGATGAGGATGTGTAGAAGACATTGTTCAGAACCAGCTTTGGGCACTACGAGTTCCTTGTGATGTCGTTTGGATTCACAAATGCACCGGACGTGTTCATGAACCTAATGAACTGGGTGTTTTCGCTGTATTTGTACCGATTCTTCATCGTATTTATAGATGACATCCTGATATACTCTAAGAGTTGGGTAGATCATGAGGACCACCTCCGAGTAGTCTTTGATACACTCAGGAAGAACCAGTTGTTTGCTTAATATAAGAAGTATGACTTCTAGAAGGAAGAGGTCAAGTTCCTGGGACATGTGGTGTCTAAGGAAGGAATTGTTGTGGACCTTGCTAAGGTAGTTGCAGTTCATGACTGGGAGCAGCCCGGTTTGGTTACTAAAGTGAGGAGTTTTCTTGGCTTGACATGTTACTATCGTCATTTTATTAGGGACTTTTCCAAGATAACCAGACCATTGTCTCAGCTCACACGGAAAGATCTTAAGTTTTCCTGGAATGAGAAGGTAGAAACAGCTTTTCAGGAATTGAAGGATAAGTTGACGTCTGCATCCATGCTAGTATTGCCAGAGTAGGGAGTCAAATATACAATATACACTGACGCATCTCGTGTTGGTTTAGGTTGTGTTCTGAGGCGAAAGGATAGGGTGATTACTTATACCTCGCGACAGTTGAGGAAACACAAGGAAAACTACCCTACGCACGACCTAGAGTTAGCGACCATCATCTTTACATTAAAGTTATTGAGACATTACCTCTATGGAAAGGAGTTCGAGCTCTTTTTCCACCATAAGAGCCTCAGGTACATATTCACGCAGAGGGACTTGAATATGAGGCAGCGATGGTGGATGGAAACCTTGAAGGACTTCAAGTTCGAGGTCTCCTACCTTCCTGACAAGGCCAACCTTGTGGCAGACGCGTTGATTTGTAAGAGGACAATAGCATTTGCAGCTCCGCTGATGATAGATGAGTGGAACATGATAGAGTTTGTGTGAGACTTTGAGCATGAACTTATGGTAGATGAACCGTTTAAGAGCGTGACACATATTTGTGTATAGGCACTTATTGATGACCAAATCATCGTCGCTCAGAAGGGAGATGAAGGGTTGACAGAGTTGAGAAAGCGAGCTAGTGACGATGAAGACTCAGAATGAAGAGTTGGTACAGATGGAGGTTTACATTATCGTGGCCACCTATGCATCCCAAATCTTCATGACTTGAGAAAGGAAGTTCTTGAATTTGTTCACAATTCAAAGATGGCGATGCATCCTAGTAGTACAAAGATGTATCGAGATATGAAGCGCTTGTACTGGTGGGACAACATGAAGGCCTACATAGCAGATTATGTGTCTCGTTGTCTCACGTGCTAGCAAGTTAAGGCAGAGCATTACCGACCTCTTAGACTGCTTTAGCCCATGCCCATAGCAAAATGGAAATGAGATTTCATTTCTATGGACTTCATTTTAAGGTTGCCGAAGACAAGGAAGGAGCATGACTCCATTTGGGTGATTGTGGACCAGTTGACGAAATTGGATCATTTTCTCTCTATTAGAGTTTTAAACTTAGCAGACGATTTGATCAGGCTATACATCAAGGAGATAGTACATTTGCATGGAGTGTCGATGGAGATCATGTTAGACTGAGACACGTGATTCACATCTATCTTCTAAACTCTTATCCCGAAATCAATGGGTGTGAAACTGAAGCTCAATACCGCGTTTCATCCACAGACTGACGGGCAAATGAAACAGGTAAATCAGGTGTTGGAAGACATTTACGGGCATGTGTGCTCAATTTAAAGGATAGTTAGGATGACTGTCATCCCTATGCCATGATCGCTTATAACAATAACTTCTACATGAGCATTGGCATGGCTTCCTATGAGGCACTATATGGGTGTTCGTGTCGAGCACCGTATTATTAGGCAGAAGTTAGTGAGAAGAGTTTGATTGGCCCAGAGTTAGTGCAGGTGACCTCAGAAAAGATCGACATTATCAGGCGTTGACTTCTGGTAACACAAAGCAGGCAGAAGAGTTACGCAGATACGAGGCAGTGACCGCTAGAGTTTGAGGTTAGGGACCATGTGTTTCTCAAGGTTTTCCCAATGAAGGGAGTCCTCTAGTTTCGAAACAAAGGGAAACTCAAGCCACGATTTATTGGGTCATTCCAGATTCTAGACTGAGTGGGTGTGGTAGCATACCGCCTTATATTTTCCACATCACTCACAAGCGTGCACAACGTATTTCATATATCGTTGCTGAAGAAATACGTTCCTAACCCTTCCCACATTATCAAATGGGAGCAAGTACAGTTAAGTGAGGATGCCACTTATATACTATGACTGATGCGTATCCTAGACTGGAAGGAGCAGGTACTGTGCAATAAGGTTATTCCGCTTATGAAGGTATTGTGGACACATCATACTGAGGAAGAGGCTACTTGGAAAACGGAAGTTGAGGTCCGTAAGAACTACCCTCAAATTCTCGAGGACTATGAAAAAGTACTAATTTCGAGGATAAAATTTTTCTTTAAGGGGTAAATTGTAACGTCTCAAAAAAATCTGTACAAAGCCTCGAGTACCATCTCAGGCAGAAATCACCAAGGACCGAATCCTTTAGAAATTAGATAAAAATTAATTAAGTATTAAACTGAATTAATTAGTGAATTAGCTTGAACTACTTTCTATACAACCTGCAAGACCCAAAACCATTAGAATCGCTAGCCCAACATTACCTAAAAATGTATGATCAATCTCAAAACCCAGTTGCTCTCGGGAGCATCTTAAAACTTCATAGCAGACCTGGACTATGCATCTAAAGTTCAATTATCGCAAAAGTATACGGTTATGACTGCCTTACTAGGCTTGACAACCATCTTGGGAATTAAATCCAAATAGTAATCAAAAACGTACAACTTAAGCCCAGTGTAAAGTATGTGAGAAATGTGAATATCTTTAGAAAATGAATTCAAATTTAAGTGAATTAGGTCATTCGCTTGTAGGCCAAATTTAAAGTTTTAGACCATTAGATTCTGACCAAACTACACCCTTATATCAGGAAAATTTCCTTACACATGTCAGTATACTTGTGGCCCTGATCGAATGACGATAACTGATGAACTGAAACTGGTTCTCCACGGTCAATCTACAAATCTAATCAGACCAAAACTTTAACCTAGCATAGATCCATTGTCAAGGAATTTCTTCAGACTGTAGGTGAGCGATGGACCTCCAGATGAGCTCCATTGGCCCGAAATAGGTGACTTTTGGCTATAACCTAAGTATACCATGGCCCTAGGGCCATTGACATCAGTTTTGGGCCTATATAAGGGCCTTAACCCACCCCTCTCTCATTCCATACGAATTTCCTAAACCCAATGAGAGAAAAGAGAGAAAAGAGAAGGAGAAGGTGAGGAGAAGTGAGAGAGAGTTGTGGTTTGTTGCTGGGATTCATTCCCTCCACTTCATGTGTTGAATCCCCTCTTCCATGTCGCTATACTGGCGAAATAGATAACCTAATCTATTTTAGATATCCAAATGGGTAGATTGGTGAAATAGCTAACATATTTCATGCTATAGGTAGTCGTTGTATCGTAAATAAAGGCATAGTGTATGAACCAAGTTCCTAATCGGCATACTGATGATAGGTGCAGATTATGAATGTTTAGGTTATAGTTTTCAAGACTTTCAATATCAGTTAATGATTTATAACTGACTTGATTGCTGTCACATATGCTTAGATGCGATGTTTTCTGTATATTACACATATACATGAACTATGTTGAATATATTGCATTCCATATGTTTGTTGAAATGTTTGAATGAATATGGATTTATGATTTATGCTTGTCATGATTATTGATTGAGAATACCTGAGTGGAGTATGTGTGGAAACTCCTCATGAAAGGATTTGCTATAATATATGTTATAACTAATTTATCACATGGATGTTGGTATATGTAGTCTAATGATAAAATTCCTGAATGAGAAAATGCATATTGACATGTATTTAATGAGGGTGTTGAGATAAGATTCTCAATTACCTTATATATAGTTATAGTTTCCTTCATGTAACCTATCTTACTACTATGTGATTTATGGATGAAATGCCTATGAATGATAATATGTGTACTATATGTTTGTTAAAATGCTCAAATGAGATTTATATTTGAATTGTTTGTCACATGATATTCGACTATCATATATGAATGCCTATTGTCTTTGCGTATAATTGAGACTAATATGTAGTCTAGGCAATCGGTAACGGTTTACGATCAGTGGCCAAACTAGTTTCGCCACAACGGATACGTTCGATGAATTCGAGTCGTACGGTGATTATCGATAGTGGTTAGGCCACGAGGAGTGTGTATGCGCTCCATGTCGATTAATTTAACGTGCACTTATACTAGTCGAGCTTGTCAAGTAACCAATCAGCCCAATGTATGTTCACCATGTATGGACGTTATTGCTTGAATCTAAGGTACCACTAACCAGTGAAAAGCCCATTCAACCATGGTACCACGATCCGCTAAGACTCATGAGCCGGGCATGGTGGTATGGGACACCATAGTCGAGCTATCAACCTACGCTAGGGTGACAAGCCTCCCCGTATGTCCAATGAACAAACCAAACTCATGAGCCGAATATAGTGGTATGGGACACTGTATTTAAGCTGTCGACCTACGATAAGGTGAGAGCCTTTCTCGTAATAACCTTGAGTATGAACTAGGCCTACGCCGACATGACGAGCTTCTCGTATCGACCCGAACTTACCTGTCCACAACTTTCAACTCAGGGGTGACGTTGCCCTATAACTTGCTTATCATATGTGATTAACTAGGATTGACGACCCTAGATGGATCATCGTTTGGATAAATAATATAAAGGGAGGTACCTTAACTTCCCAAATCTGTAGTATGAATAAGCCTAAATAAATTACTTGGGTAACACGACCATGCACCGCATTGCATGTGCTTTGGCAAGGAAGCACACGTTTAGGAGTTTGTCATGCGTGATCGTGAGATGGTGTTGCTGAGGGAGTGTAGGTGACTGCATGCATCATTACAACATACCATTTCTACATTAACAAGAGTACTTGGGATATGATTGTTGTATTGCCTTATCATTACTGATTGATTAAGTTGATAACATGTTAACCTTTACCTTATAGCTCCACTGAGTTGATCACTCACTCCTACTCTGGGACGGTGTTTTAAAACACCAACCAGACTCTGTTGTAGTTGCAGATGATGTTGTGGCTTACGAGATGGAGCCTGACTTTTATGGCGATGAGGAGTTCTACTAATGCAACTCTCTGGTGGGTCTATGTAGACCTAGAGTTACGTCGCAGGGATCACATGAATACAGACTAGTTGAACATCACACCATATCATTTTGTAAATTTTAGAATTATACGTGTAATTATTTAACCTGGCGACATGTTCATACTTTTGGGACTTACAGCCACTTATATACTTCATATATCTATCGCAGTCTTCCACTTGCGTAATCTAATTGTCTCTGGAGTATGATATGCTGATTTAGCGCAATCCCATTCATGTTTAATACACTAATATGGACAACATTTAATCATCATTATCTATGTTGCATAAGTGATGCACTGTAACTCGGGAGCTAAGATTCTGCTCGACCCCCGATTATCAGGGCATTACATAAGGAAAGAAAATAAATTAAGTGTGTGGCCCACTTCCTACCCCAAGATCCTTCATCCTAGCCCTTCAATCCTCATCATTTTCCATCAAAGAGAGAGCTAAGGAGTTTGGCATTCCATCGGACCAAGAAGATCCAATGGTGGGTGTTTTATAAGCTTAAATTTTATTATTTTGGTGATGGGCCAAGTGGGGCCTACCTATTGATGGTACGGATCTCACTTTAAGCCCTAAGTGTGGCCGATGGCCCACCATGATTCGTATGTTCATCCCATGAGCGAGCCATTCTCCATGGACCTCATCATGATGTTTACTTTCCTAGCTTGAAAGGGGTCATCTAGACATTATATTTTGGTGGAGAAGGGATCTCCACCATTGATTTTGATTGGTTGGCCCACATGTAATGGGACCCACTTGATGTATGTTGTAATGCATGGAAGGGAGGGCTCATGGTACCGGGGTCCCTCCCATCGCATGCGTCTCTCTCTCTCTCTCTCTCTCTCTCTCTCTCTCTCTCTCTCTCTCTCTCTCCCCCCCCCCCCCCCTTTTAAATGGCCCACCTTGGAGCATCATATTATCCACACCATCCATCACTGGTGGTGGAAAACCATCTCTATGTAAGAGCATCCAAGCCGTCCAGGGTGTTGGTGTGGATTCAAAAAAATACATATATTAAAATAATATATAAAACTTATGTATTATATATATATAACCACTGGGTCACACATGTGTGGACCCACCTAATCCATGTATTTTTTCCAGGTAGTACGTGGCCACCTTGATGTACATATTTTTCATCCACACCGTCCATTTGGATGGTGCTGGGTGGAGCGCACCGTGATGCATGTGGTTTATATCCACATCGTCCGTGCTGCCTCCAACACGTGGGGCCCACTAGATGACGTGTTTTATCCACACCATCTAATCCATGGACAGTGGGAGAGATTGGCTAGTGTACGCTAACACCCAGCTATATAGCTGCTTTACGATGTCAGCAAGTTATGTGGGTTCGCACAATGTATGTGTTTCATCCACACCGTCCACTGTCTAGACGGTGGGACCCACTAGATCTATAGGTTTAAGCCACATCGTCCATCTATAGACCCCACTAGCCTTACGGTTGCTATATTGACATTAGTATATCCAGACCGTCCATCTGTTGGACGAGCAGTAAAGTGCTGTTGTGCATGGACGTCAGCGGTTTAACGGGTCTGATCTGAGGTGTTATATCAAAACGTCCATCTAGCTGGTGAGCTTGTTTTAAGGCTTGAGACTAAAAATGAGGTTGATCTATCAGGTGGACCACACTGTAGAAAACAGTGGAGAGTTGAACGCCTACCATTGAAATCCTTTAGGGATCATAGAAGTTTTGAATTAATATGATATTTATTTTTTCACTTGATTCATATCTTTGTGACCATATGAACGGATTGGATGGAAAATAAACATTATGGTAGGCCCTGGTAATTTTAAGGGTGGAAATCATTATCTCCACTATTATTTGTGGTATGATCCAGATGATTTTCCGTTGTGATTCATTTGGATAATGCTCTAAAATAATCTCTTAAAATAGATGAGTGGTGTACATGATGCAGCCCACTTAATGTATATAAGGCCTATTGGAGCGGCTCGTGGATGTGGCCCACTTGATGTATATGAGCCCATTGGTGTGGCCCATGTGATGTGGCCCACTTGATGTATATGAGGCCCATTGGTGTGGCCCCTGTAAGGTGGCCCACTTGATGTATATGAGGCCCATTGGTGCGGCCCATGTGATGTGGCCCACTTGATGTATATGAGGCCCATTGTGATGTATTTGAGGCCTATGGGTTGATGCCCAATGTAATGTATATAAAGACCATGAGTGAGGCCCAATGAGACGTATGTGAGGCCTTTGAGTGGGGCTGAATGTGATGTATATGAGGCCCATTGCGATGTGAGATTCCACTATGATGTATGTAATGATGTTTATGGTGGGTCATGCCTTAGGAGTAATGATGGTTTGACGTCCACATTGTAAGAGTAATGATGGTTAAATGTTTACCTTATAACTCTCCCTAAGGCCCATTGTTAGGACCATACTTGTTGTGTATAGGCATTTAGGCCCATCTTCATTATGAAGATAGTTCATCACCATATAACATGCTTAGTATAAATATATGATTCATGCCCATATGTATCATATGTATGCTTGATATGAGGAGTGATTGATCATAGCATATGCCATTGGGAAAATTGCTTATAGGACTCACTGATAGGAGTTGCCCTCATGAGCGTGCGGTAAGCACAAGATTGCTGCATGACTGGACAATGTAATTCATGCATCTCGCATTGGTGTGACATGATCACTGTACGCCCTAGAGACATCAGGGTCGTAGCCTCCACAAGCACATCGTGGATAGCCGGATTGCATACCGAAAATATTGGCTCTAGCACTATAGGAAAATAGGATGTCCTTAGGTGAAAGTCATAAAACTTTTTTAGTACGATGAGATGCTCTAATGTCTAGACTGAGTGGATACATGAGCGTACAAGTGTCAAATACCAATAAACCGTATCTCCCACTATGTCGTGGTTGGTTGGAAGGGGGAGTGGCCTTATCTGCCTGAGGAGGCTATAAGCTAGGTTGAGTTTGATCAGCTTGCAAATGCGTTCGCTATCGATGAGCCGGGTAGGTATTGGCAGACTACTGGTTAGGCAGATAGTGTGGTCTCTTCCACTCACTGGGCTGTACGGTTAGGGAGGTAGAAGTCAGTGTGGAGTGTACTAGACCCCGTTAAAATTCCAGAGATGAGCTATATTGTTATGTGAATTCAAATGAGGATCGGCATGCTTACATTGCATCTCGCATATGACATTTGGCTTCGTAGGCCTCGCATGTTGTGGCCTCGGTATGGCCGAAAACATTCATGTCTTGCATTGCATGGCCTTGGTATGACTGATAGCATTTATATCATGCATCGCATTGCCTTGGTACACCTAATAGTATTCATGGACTTAACAGTATATTTCCACATTATTCTGATATTGCATACTTGACACTTGCCTTACGCACACACTTACACTATCCTTTCAGCTTTTCATAACCTTATGTAAGACCATTGCATGCAGGTAACATTAGATTGCAAAAACACTGAGGCAGGAGCGTAACTGAGATTTTGGAGTTCCAATATGTATATTTGTATTTCCTTTTTTGCATTATACTCAAAGTTTTTGATATAGTGGATATTTGGTGATGTTGTTTTGTGACTTAGTCATGCTTGTGGTTATGCTCTTTTATAAAAGAGAATTCATACTGAAAATCCTCCTTGTAGGATCTTAGGATCGAAACCTAGCATATGGGTGCCAGGAGCCGAGAATGGGGCACTACGGTGTCAAATTCAGAGATTGGGGATTTTGTGAGCCCGGTTTCCTAGTTTGGGGCCTGACAGAAGTTGGTATCAGAGCATAACTTGGGAATACCTGAGGATCACATCACATATCTGCTATGAACTTAGAATGATAGGTTTCAAGTCTTAATAACCTAGCATTTTTAAAATATAGACTCTTAACATATTTACCTTCAAGAGTTCTTAAAGCTGATAGACCCCTTGTTCCTTCTTGTAGGACATGCGGCATAGGAAAGTGACCCGAGTGACTCCCACTCCCCCGTTTGAGACCAACGCAGCCCAGATCAGCTTCAACATATGCTATAGATGATGACTACTATCCTTTAGGGGCAGGGCAGACGAACCACTGTTACCTAGCCCAGGCAGAGTAAGAGTGCTAGAGCGCCCTTCTCAGAGACTTCCAAAACCATGATCCCCCGCACTTCCAGGGTGAGTCAGACCCTATTGTAACAGAGATATGATGCTTCAAGGTGGAGAAGATATTCGACACTATGAGATGTACGACCCAACAGTGGGTCCCATTAGGTGTATTTCTTCTCCAGGGCGAGGCTCATCATTGGTGGGGATTACTCGCCCGAGCAGCAGCGGACGATTTCGAGTGGACCTAGGAGGACTTTGTAGGCCGGTTTGAATGAAAGTTCTTTCCCGCACATGTTCGACCGCAACATGTGTTAGAGTTTGAGACTCTTGTCTAGGGGGACGTGACAGTGTCCCATTATGAGGCACGTTTTGTCACACTATCAACATTTGTGATGTACCTTGTTGATGATGAGGGGTAGAAGGCCTACCGTTTTGAGAACGTCTTGTGTCCTACCCTCAGGAGCCGTGTAGTCAGACACATGCTTCCGACGTTTGAGCAGATTATGCAGAGGGCACAAGTTTACGCGGTAAATTAGGCTGATTTGCAGAGGGTTCGTGACCACAGGGGAGATCGGAAGACGAAGGCACTCTCCGATAGCTCCCACCAGCAGCAGCATCATCCATAACAATGATGCATGATCTGCCTAGTATTCCGAGCACCCCAACACCACCTCCGGGACCGTTCTTAGGTGCTTACTTTAGTTTAGGTAGGACATGAAATTGTAGGCACAAGTGTCCCCATCCACAGCAGCAATAGCTGACGGCATTGCATCAGCCTCAGCAGCAGCCCCTACAGCAGCAACAACGACCTCAGCATCAGCCTCCGAGACCTCCCCCGCAGCGGCAGAGGTAGTGGATCAGGCCACCACAGCCGCAGTAGCAGCATCTGAGGCCTCAGAGTGGACAAACACCTTCGTAGCCGACCCAGGGCGGATTTTATGGCACCCAGTAAGGCCCTCAATTATCAGGAGGGATCATCGAGGGTACCCTCCCTGTTTCGGCATGCATAGAACATGTATTGTTTGATTTAGGTGCATTAGATTCCTTTGTGGCCAAGGATTTTTGTCGATCAACCGGTTTTCCATTGGAGTCTGCTCGTGAGGGTTTGTTAGTATCGACTTCCTTAGGGAAGACTGCAGTATTGGAAAGATTTTACTCATCTTGACTCGTTCTAATTGGGGATATCTTTTTGCCTGCCGATCTATTTGTATTGTCAATGTCCGTGTTTGATGTCATCTTGGGCATGGATTGGCTCACCAAGTATCATGCCATATTAGACTACTCTACGAGGACAGTCTCATTCTGTAAGTCCAGCTTGCCATATTTCCAGTTTGTAGCTGAGCCCAGAGGAGAGAAGCTTTCCTACTTGTTGTCATATGGCTTTGAGGAGTCAATTACTTTGAGTATCAACCAGCTACCAGTCATTTATTATTTTTCCAATGTGTTACAGGATTTCGAGTTTACCACCTCGCAGGCACACGGAGTTTCAGATTGATATTATACCTGGTACCACGCCTATTTTGAAGGCTCCATATCATATGACACTGTTGGAGTTGCGGGAACTGCAGAAGTAGTTGGACGAGTTGCACGAGTTAGGCTTTATCCGTCCGAGTAGTTCGCTGTAGGGAGCGCTGGTACTCTTCGTGAAGAAGAGGGATGGCTCATTGAGGCTTTGCATGGGCTACCGCGAGCTCAACAAGGTCACGATTAAGAACAAGTATCTGCTCTCGAGGATCGATGATTTGTTTGATTAGCTGTAGGGTGCACAGTTCTTTTTGAAGATTGATCTACATTTCAGTTATCATCCAATTTGGGTCAGTGAGGAGGATATCCCGAAGATAGTATTCAGGACACGCTATGGTCATTTTGAGTTCTAGGTCATGTCCTTTAGACTGACCAATGCTCTCGTTGTATTCATGTAATTGATGAACGAGGTCTTCTATCCATATCTCGATTAGTTTATTATGGTGTTCATCGATGAAATCCTGATATATTCGAGGACCCGTGATGAGCATGAGCAGCATTTGGAGATTATCTTACAGACCCTCTGTGCACACCAACTTTACGCGAAGTTGGAGAATTGCAAGTTCTGGAAGGAGAAGATGAAGTTCCTTGGTCACGTGGTGATGAGGCAGGGTGTCGATGTGGACCTCTCGAAGATTGATGTCATGCGTCAGTGGGGTCAGCCCACGAACGCGTCCGAGTTCCATAATTTCCTTGGTTTTGCGGTTACTATGGACGTTTCATTGAGGGATTCTCCCATATCGCAGCCCCGTTGACCAGGTTGACCTGGATAGGCACCTAGTTTGTTTGGAGTGACGCTTACGAGCAAGCATTTGTGGATCTGAAGGACTGCCTCATGTCCACTCATGTCCTCACTATTCCCTTTGGGAGTAATGGATTTGTTATATTTACCGATGCCTCGTGAGTTGTCTTAGGTGTTGTCCTGATGCAACACAGGAAGCCGGTGGCTTATGCATCTCACCAGCTCAAGGTCCATGAGCTAAACTAACCCACGCATGGTTTGGAGCTGGCAGCGGTTGTCTTCGCACTGAAGGTGTGGAGGCATTATCTTTATGGTGTTAGGTTCGATCTCTTCTCCAACTATAAGAGATTGAAGTATCTATTTTCTCAGTCCAAGCTGAACATAAGGCAGAGGCATTGAATGGAGCTCCTGAAGGACTATGATTTTGATCTTCAATACCACCCAAGCAAGGCGAAGGTGGTGGCGGATGCCCTCAACTATCAACTACAAGGCCTGGTGGTGCATGTGATGATTCATGAGTGAAAGATGTTTGAGGATGTGTCAACATTCGACTTTGAGATCGATTTGGAGTCTTCTATTATGCAGTTATCGAGCCTATCGATTCAACCCTCTCTTATCACAAGGGTGATCGAGGCTCGACAGGAAGATGAGTTGTTGTAGAGTTATCGATAGAGGTAGCATCTAAGGGTCAGTCAGGATAGCAGATTGGTTCTGCAAGTGGACTTTCCTTCAGAGGCCGGTTATGTGTCCCGGAGATTCTTGAGTTGTGCAGAGATCTTATGACAGAGGCACATCGATCATGGTATTTTATCCACCCTGGCTCAACAAATGTATATCGTGACATGAGGAGGCAGTATTTTTAGGCAAGGATGAAGCACCAGATTGATAGTTTTGTGGCCGAGTGTGACACATGCCAGTGTGTTAAGGCTGATCATCAGAGACCCCCCGGTCCCTTGTAACCATTAAGCATCTCGTTGTGGAAGTGGGAGCACCTATCCACCAATTTTATCATGGGTTTGTTGAAGACTTAGTAGGGTCATGACACCATCTAGGTTGTTATTGATCTTCTGACGAAGTTAGCGCATTTTCTTACAACTCGTGTGACCTGGATATAATGCCCTGTGTTTTCAGGACCCAAGTATATAACCCGCTTCCCAAAAACTCGAGTATTAGCCTATAAAATTCAGTGTAAATTTGAACCATTTGTCATTAATCAGTGTTAATAGCAACGAAGCTAGAATAAGCCATGCATTAAATAAAAACATTCTGGTCATCACTAAATTTCCAATGTGGCGCCCATACAACACTTATACAATCTCAAATAACGAGGTTCATATAAGTAAAAATATGAATGGATCAACTAGTGATAGAACTCAATATGGGCCATAGGGACCCCACCTAGCTCCTCAACTATCCAATCTGCTCTAGCAACTCAGTGAACAACATCGACTCACTCTATACCTACATCAACTGTTATGGTTTGATAGCGTCAATGGCTATCACAATGAGGCGCACCTTCTAAGATTGTGCACTCATCATTCATAGTCCAATATAGATCTTAAGTCATAAAATTTGGATATATTAAATAGGGCATTGCATAATCATACTCATATACTAAAAAATTAAACCAAGCAATAGAATTTCATCATAAGTAAAATATAATAGCGATCGCAATACATGGAAATATGTACAGGTAACCAAACAATCAACTATACGACTTTCTATTACACCTAAGAATCACTTTTGTACGTGAACTCCGCAAGATGGCTAGAAAATTGATAAGCGAACTTTAGCTTTGTCCGAAAATCATGGTACAAGTGAAATCCATGAGGTAAATAAAGAATCAACCTTTAAACCTCTACTTCACCTGAGAATCATATCATACGTGAACTTCACAAGATGGTAAGAAAATTGATAAGCGAACTTTAGCTCCACCTGAAAATCATGATACGACAGAATTCCGTAAATGAAGAGACAATCAATATACAAACTCTAGACCACTTAAAAATTCTATCATACGTGAACACTACAAGATGGATAGAAAATCGATAAGCAAAATTCAACTCCACCTGGAAATCATGATACGACTGAATATCACAAGATGGCTAGGAAACAAACATATAACTCTAGACCATCCAGAAATCATATCATACGTGAACATCACAAGATGGCTAGAAAATCGATAAACGACCTTCAGCTCCACCCGAAAATCATGGTACAAGTGAATTCCATGAGATGAATAGAAAATCAATCTTCAAACCTTTTCTTTATTCGGAGATCATGTCGTTCGTGAACTCCGCAAGATGGCTAGAAAATTGATAAGTGAACTTTAGCTCCACCCGAAAATCATGGTACGACTGACACCGCAAATGAAAAGACCCTAACCACTCAAAAATCATGTCATATGTGAACACCACAAGATGGCTAAAAAATCAAGAAGCGAACTTCAGCTCCAACCAGAAATCATGGTACGACCGAACACCGCAAGATCGCTAAGAAAACAAACATACAACTCAAGACCTCTTGAAAATCATATCGTACGTGAACACCATGAGATGGCTAAAAAATCGATAAATGAACTTGAGCTCCACATGGAAATCATGGTACGACTGGACTCTGTAAGATGGCTAGGAAAAATAGGGTATGCAAACATAGCCAACAAGCTGCAAAAGGGTACCAATAGACCATCAAAGCTATGAGGGCAAATATATGATCCAAGCCATGTAAGTTAAATAGGGACTGCATGATAGTAAGTCCAAGATAGGTTCCATTCATTCCATCACTTAAGTGCAAATGGTAACATTTAGTTAATCAATGCATATACAACTAAAGAAAATAACATGTTATCATCAAACCACTTGTGCATGTTATAATTAAAGAGAGATGCCTATCATCCAACGCATGAATTAAGTTCACAACAAATTAGCATATTCAATAGCAAGGTAAGTAACTCAATTAGAGGAATCATGTCATCATCCATATCCAGATTGATGAAATTAAGCGCGAAGCTCAAAGGGTGAGTCCTCCCAGTGGGGTTGTGTTACCATCCTTGATTCACGTTTCTGTAAATATCTTGCGGCCCAAAATCACACAAGTAGCTTCCTAAAGGACAGTTTGCATTAGATAAAAGTCCCTAATGTTTTCATCTACTAGCATATTGAAGGTTTTGGGGATTTAAAATGGCTCACACGTTAAGTTATTTAAGGCCTGCCTTAAGGTGACTAGGCCTACAGGCTTTTGTCAAAACAGGTGGTCCAACTTTTGGGCCCAAGCCCATTAATGACTAAGGGCAGGACTGGGCCCATTTTGGCCTAGCCATTGGGTCTAAACATAGGCCCAAGTGGGGCTGGCCCATAACACTTTATGGTGAGGCCCACTGCATTAGGAATGAGGTGTGATCCATCCATTTCGAACGTGAAGGCCTAGTTTTAGGCCAGCTGAAAGGGGGTTTCAAAGGCTGACCTGATTTGAGCCATGATTTAAGTTTGATTAAGGGCCCAATTGTTCTCAAGTTTTAGCTGGGTTTAAGGGCCAGATGAGGCCTGAAACTAGTACAGTTGTATGGCCCACCTGAGGCCAATCTTTCAGTCTAATTTAATGCCCAATTGAGGCCCATGTTCAACTCAAATCAAGACCCGATGGTGGGAAGTTTACAGCCCAAATCTGGGCCTGATAAAGGCCCAACTTCAGACCCATTTTTGACCAAAAATTCAGATGCACAGCGTGGCCCACTATGATGTGTAGCGCGGCCCACAACCTAGCACCCTGCATGGCCTGATGAGGGCCAGGTTTTTGGCCCTGAGTATGGTTTGCTGTAAAGCCAGTTAACCGACTGTTTTCAGATCAAATCAAAGCCTGATGGAGGCTTGATTCCGACCCTCTACATGGCCTGAAAAATGCCAGATCCTGACCCTGTTTTCTACCTAGATAGTGGGCCATCTGAAGGAGATTTTCTGCAAGTTTGAAAACCCATTGAAAGGCCTGCTTTCTGCATTTCCACAGTCTAACTGAGAGGTGCTACAAATCAGAGTTCGGTCGTTACCTGATGGACGAGCATGTCACGAATCAATGCCAACAAGTGATGGTGAAGTGGGTGGATTCTGACGAGGAAGATGGCCAGCTTCTAATGACAAATCGCCATCCGATGGATCTTTCTCAAATCTGAGCCTTTGGGACTGTAAGAATCAATCCAAGGGAGCTTACAGGACAGAGATTTCCAAGCTTCATGGTGATTTTCCCAGTGTGTTAGAGCTTTAGAAGAAACCAGTGATTTTCCTTTTAAGCTGTTGTAAGAGGTGAAGACGGACTACCCCTACCCGATCCTTTCTCCTCCTAAGCACGCCCTAACTCCTCTAACATCATCGGATGAGCAATGAATGGCCAGGATCTAATACTGTTGTCTGGCTTCTTGAAACAGCTAGTAGAATAGTGGGCTCGGACGTCGGTTTCCCATGGAAAACCCAATCCATGTGAATGGGAACGGACGATTGAGATTGCCTGCACTGGACGGTCGAGATTAAAGGAGAAAACTCTCACACGGATTGCTAGTACAACAAGCCAATCGTTTTCATTTTTTAGAATGGGAAGAAACACAAACAGCCCATTTTCATCGGCATTTGTGCTTGCATGTGTGCCAGAAACCAGGTGAAATTGGGTAGTATTTACACGGGTTTGGGTCCTCTATAACATGGACGGTTTGGATCAAGCACATGCCCAATTGTGGTGGGCCACAACGCTCATAAACGGCGTCCGTTGTTGGTTCGAATTCCTGTTCAAGGATCAAAGATAAAGGAAGAAGAATTCTTCCTCTTTTTTTGTTACTAGTGGGTCAGAGCCAGCTTGACCGAAATTGATGTTCGGTGCATAGCAGTTGTGCACACACGTAGTTCAAATGCGGGGTCCACAAGAGGTTCAGGGTAAATCTACCCTGTTCATTCATTTCATCATCCCATATTAGGGCCATTCTAAAGAATGAGGTAGATCCATGACTTAGGTGGGTTGTATCACTTTATTATGGACATTAAGTTCTAACTGCCATCGATTTGTTGGCAATCCGTGGTACACTCCCGTTATCAAGACCATTTGCCTAACTAGTGAGCCAATCAAGGCCACTACTTATTTTGAAATTGATGTCCTATTACATGGATGAGACACATGATTAGTCTGGGTGCGGGTGAGCACACCGCTTAAAACCCTTGTTCCTACTTACGCACCTACTTACGTTAGATTATTCAAATTGCGTGGGTTCCCTTGTGACGATTTCTCAAAGAATCCACTCCACTTGTCCGGATTGTTACATCATTTTAGGACACGGGGTCAAAAGTGAAATAATTCCATTAATCAGGTGGCCCACAAGGTCCAACTGAGTCTCAAAGACATTCACCGTGGAAAACTTAATTAGAATTCTCATCTTCATAGTGTCATGCACATGTATCCTCTTATTTACAACTTTATTCTTTATTTTGTCAAAACTTCTGCCGTCTGTAACTCACTACTCCACCGTCTAAATGTGATGAGATTTGGCGGGCGGCCTTTATTTTCTGTGCATTTTTCGTTGTCCAAATTTGATCCTTGATTTCTCGAGGATAACTAAGATGTTCTTTTAATGGCTAATATATTTTAAATTTCTAAAATAATATTTGTACACCTCCGATTAACAAGTTACCGAGCAGTTTGGACCTAAACCCTAAGATCTTCATGATGATCGGTTTACCTTGATGTTTACATGGCCTGTTTGGTAGATCCAAACATGATGGAAGGTCAGATGACTTGTTAAAAATAAGGGGACTTAATGGTTAGCACTCTGGTCATGTATGTCAATGGATGTACGGTCAGTTTCGTAAATGGATGGTCATAAGGTGTGTTTCTGGAGTGATTTGGGGTATGACACGTATACTGTTAGATTCGAGTGACTTGTTCACATGTGTAAGTTCCTCAGATTACAATTCTAATGGTGGGTTAAGAATATTCATGTGGGGTGAACTAGATGAATGGATCGGAATCTCGATTTGATAAGTGTACGGACGGATGTAGAGGCCAAGTTGCTGACTTACTACGATCTAAGGCCTGAAATTCAATATGTATGGTTAATTTATGATAATTAGGCCAAGTATAAATTTTCACATGAAATGGATCATGGGAACTATGTGATCTAGAATTCAGGGGGTCTATGTTAATGTTATTTTCATAATTATTACTAATCTAAGAGTTTTATGAAATTTAATGGTTTTATATGGTCTTATGCCCATTTCTAAACAATTTTTACAAAATTACTTACATCTAAATCATTATATATAAAGAGTTATTCACTAATTTAGTCAAGGGAATGTACATATATCAGACCACATGATCAACGATCGGATGACTTGATTTATGGATGTAGATCATTCTTAATTGGTCTGATTCACATTGCAGGATGAATGTAGGGTTAGGTTAGCTAGATTGGTACAGTACACGTGTACATAATAGGCTAAATTCATGGTAACACTGGAGGACTGAAACGTACGGGGTGTTACGATCTACCCCCTTTAAAGAGAATTTCATCCCCAAAATTGAATACTTTTATCTTAAATAGGATGAGGTCAATGTACTTTACTGTGTCTCTTATCATTCACCACCTCCCCTGTGAAGATGTTTCTATGTACAAGTGTTCAGAATCAACTATTAGGACTGGGGTTGTTACAACCTTCCCCCCTTAAAGAAGAATCTCACCCACGAGATTTGATTGTGGTCATTTCCAATTTCCTATTGTATCAATTAAGATCAAGCGTTCACACATGTGACGTAATGGAGAGTTTTATTATGGTTTTCCTATTTATATATGTGAGTTTGAAATTCACAATGACAATTCTAGATCATCTTAGAGGAAGTGTAGTTTATATTTTCAGTGTTCGGTTAACATGAACTGATGGTTATCATTGGCCTGAGCCTGATACAACGATCTTCTTCTTGATCAGGGTAGTGAGTTCCTTGGTATCCCTTCCTGATCCTAGTGAATCTTAACCTTCTACTTGATCAGGGCATTGAAGTCATTGGAATTTTCTAGGATTTAGAATTTAGGTCAAACCGTGTGCACTTCGCTAGAATATGATACCATCAGTCCGTGATCCCGATTATCCTGGGTTCCTATGGAATATCATATAGTTTTCCAATTTCATAAGAGGTAAGTGTATGTGGCCTATTACGATCTCACTACGCACTCTGATTACTTAATCATTATGCAAAATTTAAATTATAATTCCTAGTATGGATTCTTAAGTTTAGAATGTTTACATTCGATCTAATAATACAATACAGTGGTTACATGTTTCCCTACGATACTTAAGTTTCGTCCCTAAGTTTCAACAACTATAATTCACAAAGGAACCTAAGTTTTTGTTTCTAAGTTCAAATAGCTAAGCCTAAAAATCACAAGGGATCCAAAAATTTATATTTCTATATGAAATAGCGGTGAAGACAGTTTAAGTTGAAGTAGAAATATGCCAATATGTCCTAGAGGGGGGTGAATAGGACTTTTTAAAGTTTTTATGGTTTATTTAAAATCCTATTACATTAATCCTAACAACAAGCACATATTAGGATTACTAAAGAGTAACTCTACTAGCTTCTAAGCCCGGTAGAGGATCCAATTACAAACTATTTAAGAAAAGAACAATATGCAAACTAGTTTACGTTGGATATGACTATGTATCTATGTGAGGTGTGATCTCAGATATTCACATATAAAAATATTAAAGTAAATCACACAAACAAAAGAATAGCAATCTCAAACACAGTTATTTTTATAGTGGTTCGAGTGCTTGTCTACTCCACTCTCGGTAACCACACTCAACCCTTGAGTATATCGGATTTCACTAAGGAGGTTTCACAACAGTTCACCTAAAGCCTAAGGTTTTAAATTAGGTGCACCTTTAACCTTTACAACCTACACCTAGGAAGACTATTTATGCTCCCTAAGCAAGGGTCAACATATAGCACCCGATTTTAGGCACACTAGCCAAGGATCCGCACAAGGAACCTCACTGTTTATGCTCTCATAAGCAATGGTCAACACAATACACCCACTTTTAGGCACACTGGCCAAGGATCTTCTACAAGACCCTAACTATTTATGCTCTCCACAGATTAAGGGTCAACACAACGCACCCACTACGTACACTCCCGCTGGAGGCCTCCATGAGGACTTGCAAGGGGTGAGAAACACTTTAGACTCAATCCTACAAAGGAATGTTCACAAGGGTCCTCTAGACTCTAGTTACTTACAGATGAGCGGATGAGTCTCATTCAACACGTTGTCGAAGATTTCCTTCTATGTTGATGAAGAATCTTCAGCTTCGTTGATCCGTAACATAGATAATGTACCAATATATGGCGTCAGGTTGGGTCAAGGTTATGATGAAATCCTACTCTCTTAAAATGTTTTCCTATAAGGAAGATAGAGTGATTTTAATTATCTATGCATTCAAGGCATCCCAGCTTAATGATTTGTCATTAAGCTAGTAGATGCAGGATCCTTGAATGCGGAAGTTCATTCCCTAATCCACTCTATTGAATATCAATGATAAGGGTGGATTGGAGGATGAACTCTCTTGAGAGAAAGGGCTTTGGGTATATGATATAAGGTAAAACACTTAAAAGCACTCTCTTCTTTCTCTACCAGCACTATTAGACAACTCCTCTTTATATAGGCAAAAGTTCCAACAGATATAAAATGGTCACATTTATGAGAGAGTTCGATATCATTGAGAGAGATCGATATTATCGAGCATATACTCTCGATAGCATCGACGGTCCGCTCGATGACACAAACTCAAATGTCATACGCTTTTGAAACCTATTGCTAGCTAGTCGAGGGAATCGAAACACGTGTCAATATCTTCAGATTTAGAACTCCGATTTCATCAATGTGAGCTTCGATCCCTCGACATTTGAAAATAAGAGAGACTTTCTTTGAAATATTTCAAGTTTATAAGAATGATCAAGGGACCTTTGCTATCATCAGAAATTGAATGTTGATGATATCGATAGCTATGTTGAGGCATCGATAAATCTAAAGGATTTTCGTTTAAGCTTAATGGACAGTTTCTATCCCTATTCGATGTCATCGAAACCGTTCTGATATCATCGATATTTGAATATCAATTCTATCGAGTGACCCTCGATCATAGATAAACTATCCTGAAATATTTTGCTAGAAATCTTCGCGCCTATGACCGATATCATCGAGATTTGAACTTCGATGGTATTGAGGAGTGCTTCGATATATCGATGTACATATGATATTCTTAAGTAAAAATATGGGCACTAGAGATCTGCTTGTCAATATTATCGAGTCACCTTAGATGAACTCGCGATTCAAATATCGATGATATCGACAGGTATATTGATACATCGATAAATCCGTCCAGAAATATATGTAGTTGCTGGACACTTTTTTCCTCATTCCGATGAAATTGATTTGTCATCGAGGACATCGAAAATGCTGATCAATCATATCGAGATGTGTATCGATAAAATCGATAAGGCAAGAAAACTTAGAGATTTTCTGATTTTTGAAAATGTTTTCTTAACTTAAAAATACTATGATGTTCTAACTTGTTTTAACGGTTTAAGTACCTAGTGTTTTGGGACATGGCATGTGAGGCTTAGATTTACCTATGATGATCTTGCACACATTTGGTTGAGGCAGACACTTTGAATTGATCTTCCTAAGAGGCTCTGCAGTCTGGCTGACTCAACATTCATGCTAATTGACAAACCAGGGCACTTTCAATCTCCCCCTTTGTCAATTACGTGACAAAATACCAAAACACTCTAGACCAGCATCTAGATAAACACATCTTAAATTGTGTGTACATGTAATTTACACAATTGTACATTGTCTAATGAAACCATACACACAAGTCAGTATAGCTGCTCCCCCTGACTGCAGACTTCCCCTCGCTTGGTCCAGCTGCTCCCCCTAACACTTGCAACACCATACTCAAGCAGATATACACTTCCTGATGAGGTGTTTGAATCGTGCTCCCCCTTTTTTCCAATCATTGACAAAGATTGCATTATAGTAGATATTGATTAAAGTTTAAAGTATTTGGGAGAACCAACAGATATAGATGTATAATGATTAAATCAATTTAAGCAGACATCAATTTCAGAAAGTATAGATGCATATCAAATCAAATAAAATAATTATTAGAAACATCACATGCATCCCATAGCAGGAACTAGATAAATCCGGGGATCTTAGAACATTATCATGGCAGTAGAGAGATACAAATGATAATCATCCATATCCAAAATATCCAAAAAGTAGCAGAAAAATTAACATAGTAATAGACACACTTGTTACTCCAATGACAACTGCACATCTCAACTGATGCTTAATGTCCTCGAGGATTTCTATGTGTGAGCAAGTCCATCACTTGTTGAGTTATTTGTTGGAGGACGTCGACTTTCTCTTCAATCGTAGTAAGGCACCTTTCACAGTTGTACTATCATTCGTCCATCCCAGCCATCCCATTTAGTAGGTGACGTTCTAAGTGATGGGTTTAGCAGTTTATGATAGACTCTGGGCTGACCATTGGTGTGCGATTGTACCCCTCACGTGTAGGCCGGACTGATGGTTGAGCATGTTGGACAGCCCGCAACATGGGAAGGCTATGCCTGGGAAGAGACAAAGAGGGACACAAATTTTGTGCCTCCTAAGCTACATCACTGTCAAACCATGCCTCAGGATACACACCATCAGATGTGGCACGAAGCCCTGCATGATGTGCTAGTTTTCATATGAGCACAGGAAAGGACAGTGTCTCCCTATGATTGCCTTGGATTACACGAATGACTTGCTTGAGGAAAAGAGTCAGCAAACACACTTGATTTTCTTGATATACATCATACAACACATTTATCACAAACAGAGGGAGATGATTACCTTTGACATCGCAGGGATATACATTAGACCAAAAAATGCTATGAAGAATTTTGAAAGTGGGTCCAAGATAATTGATGTGAAGCAAATTTTCATCATTTCACGGAACAGTAGTGCCTTAACATAACGCACGAGTTATTTCTCCCCACACACCCAAACCATTAAGATTTCTATTAGTCACTAGGATTCAAGTGACATCAAGATCTACAAGATGAGCCAAGGTGATTGGAGTGATAAGTTTTGAGTAATGTGATAGTTCAACTCGAATGCTAGGAGGCTCATCACTAATGACATGACAGTAATTGAAGAATTCATGGATCACTCCCAGTTGATATAATCCTCCAATATTGAGGATATTCTACCAACCTATTACTTCCAAAAGTAGGTCCACTCCAAAAGGTTCAATGGCACCATTCAGTACTAGACGTTCAACAATGGTGAATGGACGTCCTTCCACCGAAATAGGTTGATGCCTACTAGATTCTGATTGCATGTTCTTTAATTGTAAAAAGTGAAGAGACTTATTCAGTGTGTGAACCAAGGAAAAGGAAGAAGAAGCAACCAGAGAAGGGAGGGGATATGAGAACTTGAAATCGAATACACCCTCATTCTTATAGCAGCATTGTCGATCAAATTGATCCTCCATCAATGGCATCGATCTCACACTCATAATGACATTAAAGACCGTGCTAATGACCATCGGGAACATGCCAATATCTAGTGGATTCAGTCTAACTGTTGGGAAGGATCGCTGCTTATTACCTTGCAATCCTGAGATTCTTCGATTTCATCGATGTTGAATATCGATATCATCGAACTGTAAATTTTGATGGTATCGACAGGGTTCAAATATCATCGAGAATGTTATAATCTAATATCCTAAAACTAACATGGTTAATACATAAGGTTTAGACTTGTGGCTTTCACCTAACCATGAATGTCCTAGTATGAAGATTTACCTATGTGGATATGAGAACTTGAAATCGAATACACCCTCATTCTTATAGCAGCATTGTCGATCAAATTGATCCTCCATCAATGGCATCGATCTCACACTCATAATGACATTAAAGACCGTGCTAATGACCATCGGGAACATGCCAATATCTAGTGGATTCAGTCTAACTGTTGGGAAGGATCGCTGCTTATTACCTTGTAATCCTGAGATTCTTCGATTTCATCGATGTTGAATATCGATATCATCGAACTGTAAATTTTGATGGTATCGACAGGGTTCAAATATCATCGAGAATGTTATAATCTAATATCCTAAAACTAACATGGTTAATACATAAGGTTTAGACTTGTGGCTATCACCTAACCATGAATGTCCTAGTATGAAGATTTACCTATGTGGCTCATGGACACTGGGATATTTTCAATGGGTGCATACTCCAATGGACTTTTGAAGATCACTAAACCTATTTATATCAAGAGGTTTAGTGAGGATACTAGCGAGTTACTTTTTTTTGGAAACATAATCTAATGTAATAATCTTGTTTTCAACAAGTTCTTGGATAAAATGATGACGGATGTCAATATGCTTGGTCCGAGAATGTTGGACAGGATTCTTTGAAATGTTGATCGCACTCATGTTATCATAGAATGGACTCACTATGGGTTGTTCGATTCCGTAGTCCAACAACATCTGTTTCATCCAAAGGAGTTGTGCACAACGACTTCATACAACAGTAGATAATGATATTGAGTTTTGCTTCTTACTCTGCTAGGAGACCAGCCAATTTCCAATATAAAAACATCATCCACTTGTTAATTTTTGATCATCCAAATTTCCAACCCAATCAGCATCGGAGTATCCAGCGATGATGGTGGATGTTTCAAATGGATACCACAGTCCGAAGGAGGTGGTTCTTTCTATGTATTTAATGATCCTCTTAACGGCCGTTAGGTGAGATTCCTTAAGATCTGCTTGATATCGAGTACATACTCCCATACTAAAAGATATATTAGGATGACTAGTTGTGAGATATAGTAGGTTGCCTATCATACTCTGGTAGAGATGTTGATCCACACTCTTACCATTTACATCTTTGAAAAGTTTGAGTGTGGTGCTCATGGGATTGTGATAAGAGTGACCAGATTCGAGACCAAAGTTTTTCACCAAATCGTTCGCATACTTGGTTTGAGAAATGAAGATTCCATCATATAGCTGCTTGACCTGTAAACCTAGGAAGAAATTTAATTCACCAACCATACTCATTTCAAATTCTGATTTCATGAGATTAGCAAATTTGAGAGCAGTCTCTTCACATGTTGAACCAAAGACTATATCATCCACATAAATATGTACAATAAGAAGTGAGTCCTTTGTTGTTTGGATAAATAATGTTTTATTTACACTTCCTCTGCAGAATTTATGGTCCAAAAGAAATTTCGTCAATCGTTTATACCAGGCATGAGGTGCTTACTTGAGACCATAGAGAACCTTGTTCAGATAGTAAACATAATGGGGATACTTAGGATCTGAAAATCCCTTTGGTTGTTCTACATAAACTTCTTCGGCAAGGTCCCCATTAAGAAAAGCACTTTTTACATCCATTTGAAATAGTTTAATTTTTAATGCGCATGCAACAGACATAAGAATTCTAATAGACTCAAAGCGAACTACAGGAGCGAATGTTTCATCAAAGTCAATACCTTCTATTTGTGATATCCTTGAGCTACGAGTCTTGCTTTGTTCCTAATCACATTTCCTGATTCATCTGATTTTTTCTTGAAGACCCATTTGGTACCAATAACATTTGTATTGAGTAGCCTAGAAACCAATTGTCAACCTCATTTCTCTAAAATTGTTGAAGTTCTTCTTGCATAGCATTTATCCAATATTCATCTTAAAGAGCTTCTATAATATTCGTAGGTTCAATATTTGAGGTAAAACATAAATGACTATAGATACTTTCTATTTGTCGTCGAGTTCTTACACCGTCATTAGGATATCCAATAATTTGTTCTCGAGGGTGATCCTTAATGATAGGTATGTTAAATGACGGTTAGGGTTCATTCAATGATAGAGATTTGTTATCTGATTTATCTAGTATGCATGAATCTACATCATCTTCTAACTCATTCACAGGGGTATCCTCACCTTGAGGATGATCATCAATTACCACATTGACAAACTCTTGAATAGTGAGGGTTCTTAGGTTGTATACTCTATAAGCATGACTATTCATGGCATACCCCAGAATAACACCTTCATCACTTTTAGACTCAAATTTTCCTAGGTGATTCTGTCTCTCAAAATATAACATTTACTACCAAAGACCCAAAAATATTTCACACTAGGTAGCTTTCCATACTATAGTTCGTATAGAGTTTTGTTTAGACCTGCTCTAAGATATACTTTATTTATGATGTAGAAGGCGATATTAACAGCTTTAGCCTAAAATTTTTTGCCATATCTTTCCCATTTAGCATAACTAACCCCATTTCCTTTAATACTCGATTTTTTCTTTCAACGACTCCATTTTGCTATGGGATTTTTGGGGTTGAGAATTCTGATGAATTCCTTTCACATTGCAATAATTTTCAAATATTGCATTTTCAAATTCCCAGCCATGATCACTTCTGATGCGATTGATGCCATATCCTTTTTTATTTTGAAGTCGTTTTGCCAAGATTACAAATTCTTCAAAGGCAACCAATTTCTCTCGAAGAAATGTGACCCAAGTAAATCTAGTATAGTCATCTACTATTGTCAGGATGTATCTTTTCTTGCCATGGATTTTTCACTTTGGTTAGACCAACCGGATCCATATACAACAGATCCAAAGGTTTTGTTATTGCTATGGTGGTTATCTTTTTGTGTCCAACTTTTATTTATTTTTCTTCTTTTCTAATCTTGGGAAGACCTCTAACCAAATTTTTTGAGCTAAGATTAGTTAAATTCTGGTAGTGAACATGTCCCAACCTTTGATGCCATAATTTACAGCCATATTACACTTTGTGGACAACACATTCTCATTTGTACTTTCAATGACATAACAATTATCACTAGTGCATAAACCTTTTATGAGAGATTTTCCTGTATGATCTTAAATTCTACACATATCTTTTGAAAAGGTGGCCAGATGTTCTTTGTCACAGATTTGAGAGATACTGAGGAAATTATGTTTAGGCCTTCTACACAGAGGACATGTTTGATTTTTGGAAGGCCTGGTACAACTATTGATCCTTGTCCAACAATTTTGTTAAGCAACCATCTCCAGATGTAACAGATCCTCCATCAAAGTTTGAATACTCACAAAAGTGAGTTTGATCACTAGTCATGTGTCTGGAGCATCCACTATTAAGGTACCATTTTGAACTATTGTCAGCTTTCAGAGCAGTGTGGATTACAAGGCAATTGTTTTGATCTGTCACATCCTCTGGGACCTTTTTTATCATAATTCCAACTTCAGTCAAGATCACTCTCTAGGCGGTGAAGCCCTTAAAGAGAGACCTGCTCTGATACCAATTGAAATAGCGCTGAAGATCGCTTAAGTTGCAGTAGGAATATGCCAATATGTCCTTGAGGGAGGTGAATAGGACTTTTTAAAGTTTTTATGATTTATTTAAAATCCTATTACACTAATCCTAACAACAAGCACATATTAGGATTACTCAAGAGTAACTCTACTGGCTTCCAAGCCCCGTAGAGGATCCAATCACAAAATATTTAACAAGTGATTAATATGCAAACTAGTTTATGATGGACATGACTGTGGATGTGTGTGAGGTGTGATCTCATATATTTAGATATGAAAATATTAAAGTAAATCATACAAACAAAAGAATAGCAATCTCAAACACAGTCATTTTTATAGTGGTTCGGCTACTTGTCTACTCCACTCCCGGTAACCGCACTTAACCCTTGCGTATACTCGATTTCACTAAGGAAGTTTCACAGTGGTTCATCTTTAACCTTTACAACCTCAGGTTTTAAATCAGGTTCACCTTCAACCTTTACAACCTACACCTACACTAAGTGTTTACGCTCCCTGAGCAAGGGTTAACACATAGCACTCAGTTTTAGACACACTGGCCAAGGATTCACATAAGGAACCTCACTGTTTATGCTCTCACGAGCAAGGGTCAACTCAATGCACCCACTTTTATGTACACTGGCCAAGGATCTTCCATAATACCCTAACTATTTACGCTCTCCACAGATCAAGGGTTAACACAATGCAACCACTACGTACACTCCCGTTGGAAGACTCCTTGAGGACTTGCAAGGGGTGAGAAACACCTTAAACTCAATCCTACAAAGGAATGATCACAAGGGTCCTCTGGACTCTAATTACTTACAGATAAGTGGATGAGTCTCATTTAGCACGTTGTCGAAGATATCCTTCTATATTGATGAAGAATCTTCTGCTTCCTTGATCAGCAACATAGATGAAGTACAATATATGGCGTCAGGTTGGGTTAAGGTTATAATGAAATCCTACTCTCTTAAAAAGTTTTCCTATAAGGAAGATGGAGTGATTTCAATCATCTATGCATTCAAAGCATCCCAACTTAATGATTTTCCATTAAGGTAGTAGCTGGAGGAACCTTGAATGAGAAAGTTCATTCCCCAATCCACTCTATTGAATATCAATGATGAGGGTGTATTAGAGGATGAATTCCCTTGAGAGAAAGGGCTTTGGGTATATGATCTTAGGTAAAACATTCAAAAGCACTCTCTTCTTTCTATACCAGCAATAATAGACAACTCCTCTTTATATAGGCAAAAGGTTCCAATGGATATAAAACGGTGACATTTATGACAGAGTTCGATATCATCAAGCGTATACTCTCGATAGAATTGACAGTACGCTCGATGATACAAACTCAATTGTCATACGCTTTTGAAACCTATTGACAGCTAGTCGAGGGAATCAAAACACGTGTCGATATCATCGGATTTCGAACTCTGATTTCATCGATGTGAGCTTCGATTTCTCTATATTTGAAAATGAGAGAGACTTACTTTGAAATATTTCAGGTTTACAAGAATGATCAAGAGACCTTTAATATCATCAAAATTTGAATGTCGATGATATCAATAGCTGTGTCGAGGCATCGATAAATCCAAAGAATTTTCGTTTAAGCTTGCTGGACAGTGTCTGTCCCTGTTCGTTGCCATCGAAACCATACTGATATCATCGAAATTTGAATATCAATTCTATCAAGTGACCCTCGATCATAGATAAACTATCCTGAAATATTTTGCTAGAAATCTTTGCGCCCATAACCGATATCATCGAGAACCTTGCGATGTCGTTGAGATGTGAACTTCGATGGTATCGAGGAGGGCTTCAATATATCGATGCACATATGATATTCTTAAGTAAAAATAGGGACACTAGAGATCTGCCTGTTAATATTATCGAGTCACCTTCGATGAACTCAAGATTCAAATTCGATGATATCGATAGGTATATCGACACATCGATAAATCCGTCCAGATATATGTGGTTGTTGGACACTTTTGTCCTCATTCCGATGGAATTGATTTGTCATTGAGGACATCGACAGTGTAGGTCGATCATATCGAGATGTGTATCGACAAAATCGATAAGGTACGAAAACTTAAAGATTTTTTTATTTTTGAAAAAGTTTTCTTAACTTAAAAACCTTATGTTGTTCTAACTTGTTTTAACGGTTTAAGTACCCTATATTTTAGAACATGGGAGGTGGGGCTTAGATTTACCTGTGGCGATCTTGCACACATCCGGTTGAGGCGGACGCTTTGAAATGATCTTCCTATGAGGCTTCGCAGTCTGGTTGACTCAACACTCATGCTAATTGACAAACCAGGGCACTTTCACTATATTCACAAAATACCCTAATGCTAAAGGAATCAAACCCAGCTCAAGTCTCTAATTTCATTAATGGAACTTCAGAGTATTTGAAGTTTTATTAGTCCTGTTTTTCCCAAGGCTTGGTTTATCTAGACTCGCTCTGATACCAACTGTTACACCCCGTGTTTTCAGGACCCGAGTATATAACCCATTTCCCAAAAACTTGAGTGTTAGCCTATAAATTCCAGTGTAAATTTGAATCATTTGTTATTAATCGAAGTTAACAACAATGAAGCTAGAATAAACCATGCATTAAATAAAAACATTCTGGTCATCACCAAATTTCCAATGTGGTACCCATACAGGCCTTATACAATCTCAAATAACAAGGTTCATATAAGTAAAAATAGGAATGGATCAACTAGTGAAAGAACTCAATACGGGCCGCAGGGACCCCTACTAGCTCCTCACCTATCCAATCTGCTCTAGTAACTCAGTGAACAACATCGACTCACTCTATACCTGTATCAATTGTTACAATTTGATAGTGTTATTGACTATCGTAGTGAGGAGCACCCTTTAAGATTGCACACTCATCATTCATAGTCCAATATAGATCGCAAGTCATAAAATTTTGATATATTAAACAGGGCATTGCATAATCATACTCATATACTCAAAAATTAAACCAAGTAATAGAATTTCATCATAAGCAAAATATAATAGCGATCGCAGTACATGGAAATATGTATAGATAACCAAAAAATTAACCATATGATTTCCTATTAGACACGAGAATCACATTTGTACGTGAATTCTAGAAAATCAGTAAGCAAACTTTAGCTCCACTCAGAAATCATGGTACAAGTGAAATCCATGAGGTGAATAGAGAATCAGCCTTTAAACCTCCACTTCACCTAGGAATCATATCGTACGTGAACTCTGCAAGATGGTTAAAAAATTAATAAGCGAACTTCAGCTCCACCCGAAAATCATAATATGACAGAACTTTACAAATGAAGAGACAATCAACATGCAAACTCTAGACCACCCAAAAATCATATCGTATGTGAACACCGCAAGATGGCTAGAAAATTGATAAGCAAACTTCAGCTCTACCCGAAAATCATAGTACGAATGAACACCTCAAGATGGCTAGAAAATAAACATACAACTCTAGACCACCTGAAAATCATATTGTATATGAACACCGTAAGATTGCTAGAAAATCGATAAATGAACTTTAGCTCCACCAGAAAATCATGGTACAAGTGAGCTCTATGAGGTGAATAAAAAATCAACCTTTAAACCTCTTCTTCATCTGGAGATCATGGCGGATGTTAACTCTGCAAGATGGCTAGAAAATCAATAAGCGAACTTCAGCTCCACCTGAAAATCATGGTACGACTGACACCACAGATGAAGAGACAAACAACATACAAACCCTAGACCACCCGAAAATCATGTCGTACATGAACACTGTAAGATGGCTAGAAAATTAATAGCCGAACTTCAGCTCCACTGGGAAATCATGGTACGAATGAACAACGCAAGATGGCTAGAAAATTGATAAACGAACTTTAGCTCCACCCAGAAATCATGGTACGACTGGACTCTACAAGAAGGCCAGGAAACACAGGGTATGTGAACATAACCAATAAGCTGCAAAAGCGCATCAATAGACCATTAAAGCCATGAGGGAAAATAAATGATCCAAGCCATGTAAGATAAATAGGGACTACATGATAGTAAGTCCAAGATAGGTTCCATTCATTCCATCACTTAAGTGCAAAAGGTAACATGTAGTTAATCAATGCATGTACAACTAAAGAAAACAGCATGTTATCATCAAACCATTTGTGCATGTTATAATTAAAGAGAGATGCTTATCGTCCAACACATGAATTTAGTTCATAACAAATTAGCATATTCAATAGTAAGGTAAGTAACTCAATTAGAGGAATCATGTCATCATCTATATCCAGATTGATGAAATTAAGTGGGAAGCTCAAAGGGTGAGTCCTCGCCCATTGGGTTGTGTTACTATCCTTAATTCACATTTTTATAAATATCTTGTGGCCCAAAATCACGCAAGTAGCTTCCTAGAGGATAGTTTTCATTAGACAAAAGTCCCTATTATTTTCATCTACTAGCATATTGAAGGTTTTAGGGGATTTAAAAGGACTCACAAGTTAAGTTATTTAAGGCCTGCCTTAAGGTGACTAGGCTTACAGGCTTTTGTCATAACAGGTGGCCCAACTTTTGGGCCTAAACCCATTACTGACTAAGGGCTGGACTAGGCCAGTTTTGGCTTAGCCATTGGGTCTAAACATAGGCCCAAGTGGGGTTGACTGTAACATCCCGAAAATCGGGGGGTCGAGTAAAAACCCAACTCCCGAGTTCCAAAATGTTATTTATGCAACATAGATATGTATAATTGAATGTTGTCTGTGTTAATGTACGAAACATGAGTGGGATTACGCCAGAACAACATATCATACTCCAGAGACAGTTAAATTAACCAGCGGAAGTCTGTGATAGTATGTATAACATATATAAACTGTTGTGTGTCTCTTGAGTGTGAACATGTTACCAGGTTAAACATATACATGTATTGTAACACCCCGGATTTTGGCCAATCTGGGATTTGACGTCCTTAGACAGTGGGTCAATTAAAACACCTGAAAAATCGTTCAGAACCCAATTCCATAGCCAAAGAAACCACTTAGGATAAATTTCTTTAGAAACTAAGCATAAGTTAGCTAGCGCAACGTTGGAGTGGCTGGGAAACAGTCCCTGATTACTTTAAATACGTTCTACAAGGCCCAAAGCGAGTGGAACCAATGGTGCTATAATGCTCTAAAACCTCGGACCAAACTCTAAGCAGGTTTGTTCTCTGGACCACTTTGAATCTTTGTATTGGATCTAGACCGCACGTCGAAAGTCCGATACCTCCTATCTTAGACCGTTAGAACCGTCTAGCTGGGCTTGGCAATCGTTTCGAATATCAAGTCCAACTGACGATCACAGGCTATTTCATTGAGCCCGGACCGAAGAGAGTGTGAATAGGGACATAGTTGGAATTTCAAATTCAAATCTGGCACACAAATTTGACGCATCAGTATTAAGCATTCTGACCGTCAGAATATAGCCAAATTACACCCTTGGATCAGGAAAAATATCTATTATATATCACGAGACTTATAGGCCTGATCTTGGTGCGATGACCGTTAAACTGAAACTGGGCCGCCACGTGCGATCTGGGAACCCAACCGGTCTGAAAACTGGATGTGTGCTAGATCCAGTATGCATGAGCTTAAGTCCGACCGCATTTGGCCAGGGGACCTCCAGAAATGCTCTTTTGGATCGAAACAGCCCCGATTTGGATATACTTTATGTATACCTTGACTTGGAGCCTATTTTGGGCATGTTTAGGCTTATAAAAGGGGTTGAAACCCTCACTCCTCTCTCCCATCCGAATTTGCAAAAAATCCCTAGATTGGGAGAGAGAAAAGGTGAGAGTTGGTGAGAGAGATTGGAGGAGAATTCCTTGCCGCTTGTGCTACCTGTTGCAAGTGCCTAAGCAACGCAACTCAATCACGTTGCCGGTGATTTCTCCACTTTTCTAGGTAAGAAAGTACCATAAATAGTTACTGATTTGAGTTTTCTTTGTTTCCATAGCGATGTAGCTTATGGATCTCGTGTATTAGGTTCCTTATTCGCCGTAGACGAAGCGTATACGCTCCGTTCGAATTCTCATCCCTAAAAGGGAAAAGGTGAGGATTTTAGATGCTTTGATTGACGGTTCCCAACGCTTTCAATGTCGTTTAATAGTAGATTCTTGACGGCATCGCCGTTTGACATGTACAAAATGCTCTCCGTTTCCCGTTTCGTAAGCTAACGAAGAATATGAGATTTAGGGCATTTTAGTCATTTGTAGGAAGTACTGTTTACATTCATATTTTGCTGATGTGATTGACATGGTTTGTTGTCGCATTAGGAAGTTAGGAATGCGTGCATAATTAGTTTGGCGAAGAGATTCGCCTAGTTGCGCACTTTGGGTCGACATACTATTTGTAGACTCAAGTGTGTAGTTTATGTGTTTGTATAAAGGCTTGTATTAGTATGTATTGAATTAAATGTTGTTATGTAGTAGTTTGAGATTGATTTCATGATTAATATGCTGACCTAAATGATTTTCTACATGTTGACAAAATGCATGATTTCATTACATGCATGGAATGTATGTGCTTGAGGATTTGCTTAAGTTGAATATGCATGGGAAGTATGCCTTGAAGATTTGCTTAAGTTGAATGTTATAACATGTGCTAACATGCTCACATGATGTATTTCAATTCCAATACCTTTTTATAGTGTTAATGTAATTACTTAGTCCAGGCAGTCGGTAACCGAGCGAATTCGTGGCTGACTGGTCATAGCCACGAACGACGCGTCGATGAATGTGATTCGTGTTGAGAGTTGGCGGCAGTGGTTAGGCCACGCGAAGTGTTTTACGCACTTCATGTCGTTTAATTCGAGATGCGAACGCGCTAGTCGAGCCCGTCAAGTAACCCGACTGGCCGATGTTTGTTCACCTTGTATGTATCATAACTGCTTGAACCTAGGGTACTGAACTTACCATTGTAAACCCTATTAACCGTGGTACCTTGATCCACGAAGACTCATGAGCCGGGCATGGTGGTATGGGACACCGTGGTCGAGCTGTCGGCCTACGCTGGGGCCACAAACCTCCCCGTAGTGACCAGTGAGCACCTATGACTCGTGAGCAGATTATGGTGGTATGGGACACTATATTCTTGCTGTCGGCCTACACTGATAAGGTGATGGGGGAGCGGTGCAACGAGTGCGAGCAACAGCCCTGGCAGCCCTTTGTAGTGACCGCGAGCGTATTCTGAGTCTACGGGAGGCGACGACCCTTCCGTAGCAGTAGAGTACAGTAGGCCTGTATTGATAAGGTGATGGGGGAGCGGTGCAACGAGTGCGTGCAACAGCCCTGGCAGCCCTTGCAGTGACCTACAAAATATACATCGTATGAGATTACTAGGAGTGACGACCCTAGACAGGATCTGTGTTGGGATTGATATAAGGGAGGTACCTTAGTTTCCCAATATTGCTGTATGAAAAGGACTAATAACAACTCGGTAATCATATCACCATGACATTGCATGTGCCTGGAAGATGTGGAGCACTTGAGGGAGTGCGGCATGCCGCGGTCGTAAGATGATGCCGTATGAGGGAGATCGTCGGTGAGGGCATACATCACGTCATGTCATAACTGCATTAACAACAGTATTAGGATTGTTTGATTTACTGCTTTACTATTATCGCATGATTGATTTGAGAACATGTTAATCCTTGCTCTATTATTCCACTGAGTTAGCTACTCACTCCCACGTTACGGGACGGTGTTCCGGACACCCACCAGACCTTTTTGTGATTGCAGATGATGGCGCGGCCTGTGAGGCAGAGCCGGACTTGATGATGATAAGGAGGATCCCTCCTTTATGCGTGTTCTGATCGACGGGATTACAGGGAGGTTGATTAGATACTTTGACATTTGTCATTTTATATTTTTAGCGCACTCATGTATATTCGTTTCATCTACTTTTGGAGTATACATGTATGTGTATAACCTGGTAACATGTTCACACTCTGGAGACATACAACAGTTTATATATGTTATACATACTATTACAGACTTCCGCTGGTTAATTTAACTGTCTCTGGAGTATGATATGCGGTTCTAGCTTAATCTCACTCATGTCTAATACATTATCACAGACAACATTCAATCATACATATCTATGTTGCATAAATAACATTTTGGAACTCGGGAGTTGGGTTTTTGCTCGACCCCCCGATTTTCGGGATGTTACAGATGGTATCAGAGCATGATTTGGATTAAACCGGGCCTGGGTTATGGTCACGCGACATACGCTGTCGCTTCCTTTGACTTAGGCGGGTGCGAGAAGGGTCTAGAAACACGTCTAAGATCGCAGATTCGCCGATAGACGAAGTCTATTAGAATCGATCGCAAGATCGAGTCTGTAACGCATCTCGGGTCGCGTAAGGCAACCCGAATCACTTCTAAGCTGTAGGAAGTCGGGTGGAGACGTCCTATGAGCGGTTTTAAACCGTAAAAGTGAATCTTTGGGCCGTGGAATGACCACGACTCCAGTAATCAATCGCCAGGGCTTAAAAACCCCGTTTTGCCAAAAATTCTCAAAATTCCTTCTCTAAACACTTCAACCTTCAGTTCTTTCTTATCCATTTCATTTTAGGCATCAAACATAATGTGAAATAATACAAATTAGTACTTTCACAAAATTTTACAGTGAATAGTAAAATTTCATGAAAAATGGACATAAGGCCATTCTAACTTCACTTTCTTTAGCAACTAATGGTTTAGATGGATGTACTAGATCCTTCTACCCCAAAATCATATGCTGCATGATAGGGTTTTGTATTCAGGATTGAAGATTGGACCCAAAAATCCTCGAATGGATGTTAAAAATGTATTAGCCTCCCTAGGGCAATCTACAATGAACTAGAGTGTGCACCATACCTTTTTGGAATCCCTAGGGCAAGAGGAATCCATCCCATATGGCCTTAGAGGCCAGTTTGCAACTTCACCGGCGATGCCATCGCCGGTTCGGCGATGCATCGCCGGCCGGCGAGCTCCGATGGGGCCGTCCTTCGGGTGCACCCCCTTAAACAGGGTCCACATCACCCCTATGCACCTCCCACCCCAAGAAAACCCCAAATATGGGTACTTCCTTCACAAACAGCCCCTCCCCTAGCCCCATTTTCGTTTTCAGCTGCCCTATCCCAAAAATTCGTGATTCCAAACCACCCTAGATCCATTCCCTGCCAAAAACGACCACCCTCCGTCATTCCTTTGAAGTTGGCAGCCCTCCCTCTTGAAGATTTCATCCGTTGGAGCTCCTAAAACCCCAAAATCGAGCTGAAATCGTGAGGTGCTCCATTCCCCTTTTTCATTTTCATTTCTTTCTGAAAATACATCCTAGGGAAGCTTGAAGCATCCCTCTACAACGCCTAGATTTCATTCTGTCCCTTTGGGCGACCATTTCTTCACATTTCCTCCATTTTCCATGGCTATTGTTAAGGCTGTTTCAGCCTTTTTCCTCCCTTTCCATCGTTCTCTCTCTCATGTCCCTTTTATTTGAGCCTTTACCCCCTTTTTGGGTCTCAGAATCATGCTAACCTCAAATCCCATTTCTCAACTTTCTCCGTTTGAGAAGTATTGAAAACACATGGCCGATAGAGCTCTAATGGGCAACTGACAGTATTGAACTTGATAGTATTCAAGAAGGTCAGTCGGGACCCTGGTAGAAGTCCTTTGGTAGAATTAGGCATCTATGTCGTTGCCCTTTAGCTTGTTTGACTACTGTTTGAAATTTCTGTGTTGTTTTGTTGTTAGGTAGAAAAATGTGTTTGTGTTGTGGTTTGGGCTTAATATAGCCAAAATTTTTCGAATGGAATGCATGTTGTTTCGTTTCGCTATAAAATATTGTCCCTAGATTGGGAGTATTATAACTCTCGGGATTCAGCCTACAAATTAGATTTTTATCCCACCCCACCCTCCAACCAAGCATGCCACTCCCTATCCCGCTATGGGACTAGGAATGCGGTTCCATTTAAGACAACTAAGCGCTACCGGCTACATAGGCCCTAGGCGTTTTTGGATCTAGTGTTAGCACTCCTAGTTTTGAAGGATCTGACGACATAAGAAATCCAATTCCAGTTAGACAAATCTTGACCCTAAGCGATAGAAGAATTCCCTGTAGTAGAAATGGAATAGAAAGCCATTTACTGTATAATCTTAGGCTTGGGATTATAGCTACAGAGTTACAGACTAGGCTACTAGTTGTCTTAGGCAGTGTAAGGCCTATATATGCTAAGGGATAGTACGTTAGATTTGGTTGGAATGGGACTCCCTTCCTTCGGTAGATTCCTTTATGGCTTATAGACTTCTGTTGTTGCCATAGGAAGGAACCATACACTCTAAGGGAACATTTATAACTCCCTCAGATTGAACTTAGAATGTACTAGCACACCCCTTAGAATTGCCTCCCCCAAAGACTTATTGCATTCAGGAACGCAGAGTAAAGGAACTACATGTAAGCGATGTATTCGCGGTTTGAGTCGATTTCTTACTCCTAGTGGTTACCAATGAATCCAATGCTCTGATCAAGCAGAGGATCGGCATCGACTTGGATTAAGAACTGATACAACGCATTTTCTGTCCTGATTAGACAGAAGGTTCAACGTATCCGGCTTAGACCCACTATACAACCTTTCTTCTGTGATGGCCCAACCATCTACAACTAAACAGGATCACATTGTCTTTGGGAAATGGCGAGGACTTAAAGCCAGTAGAGAATTAGACATCTTGCCACCAACTCATATCTGCCCCTGAATTCAATCATAATAGAGATTAGGCTCATCTCTATGATCATAGGTACCAATGCCATAGAACGCATCATTAGCAAGGAAGACCATATAGAGAAAGGCTGTTTCCATTTTAGGTTAAGGATAGCCCCTAAGTTGCGCCTCGTTCTGATATACGGATCGATGCAAATATTCTTCAACCTTAAGTAAAACCAAGTTTTAAGGGGGGTAGAACGTATTGAGTCCAATCCAGTTAGGTTAGTCAACGCTACCGTTTGATCAGAGTGGCGCAGCGGAAGAGTGGTTGGCCTCTTTCCCACTGGCCCAAGATCGAAACCTTTGAGTTCGGATATACATACGATTAGGTTATTAAATAGGGTTTGAACCTTCCTTAGAGAAAGTACTCCTTGCCCTTTGCCAATGTCGGGGACGACATTGTGTTTTAAGGGGGGTAGATTGTAACACCCCGGATTTTGGCCAATCTGGGATTTGACGTCCTTAGACAGTGGGTCAATTAAAACACCTGAAAAATCGTTCAGAACCCAATTCCATAGCCAAAGAAACCACTTAGGATAAATTTCTTTAGAAACTAAGCATAAGTTAGCTAGCGCAACGTTGGAGTGGCTGGGAAACAGTCCCTGATTACTTTAAATACGTTCTACAAGGCCCAAAGCGAGTGGAACCAATGGTGCTATAATGCTCTAAAACCTCGGACCAAACTCTAAGCAGGTTTGTTCTCTGGACCACTTTGAATCTTTGTATTGGATCTAGACCGCACGTCGAAAGTCCGATACCTCCTATCTTAGACCGTTAGAACTGTCTAGCTGGGCTTGGCAATCGTTTCGAATATCAAGTCCAACTGACGATCACAGGCTATTTCATTGAGCCCGGACCGAAGAGAGTGTGAATAGGGACATAGTTGGAATTTCAAATTCAAATCTGGCACACAAATTTGACGCATCAGTATTAAGCATTCTGACCGTCAGAATACAGCCAAATTACACCCTTGGATCAGGAAAAATATCTATTATATATCACGAGACTTATAAGCCTGATCTTGGTGCGATGACCGTTAAACTGAAACTGGGCCGCCACGTGCGATCTGGGAACCCAACCGGTCTAAAAACTGGATGTGTGCTAGATCCAGTATGCATGAGCTTAAGTCCGACCGCATTTGGCCAGGGGACCTCCAGAAATGCTCTTTTGGATCGAAACAGCTCCGATTTGGATATACTTTAAGTATACCTTGACTTGGAGCCTATTTTGGGCATGTTTAGGCTTATAAAAGGGGTTGAAACCCTCACTCCTCTCTCCCATCCGAATTTGCAAAAAATCCCTAGATTGGGAGAGAAAAGGTGAGAGTTGGTGAGAGAGATTGGAGGAGAATTCCTTGCCGCTTGTGCTACCTGTTGCAAGTGCCTAAGCAACGCAACTCAATCACGTTGCCGGTGATTTCTCCACTTTTCTAGGTAAGAAAGTACCATAAATAGTTACTGATTTGAGTTTTCTTTGTTTCCATAGCGATGTAGCTTATGGATCTCGTGTATTAGGTTCCTTATTCGCCGTAGACGAAGCGTATACGCTCCGTTCGAATTCTCATCCCTAAAAGGGAAAAGGTGAGGATTTTAGATGCTTTGATTGATGGTTCCCAACGCTTTCAATGTCGTTTAATAGTAGATTCTTGACGGCATCGCCGTTTGACATGTACAAAATGCTCTCCGTTTCCCGTTTCGTAAGCTAACGAAGAATATGAGATTTAGGGCATTTTAGTCATTTGTAGGAAGTACTGTTTACATTCATATTTTGCTGAATGTGTGCTAGATCGGACGTGATCGGACTTAAGTTCATATTTTGCTGAATGTGTGCTGAATGTGTGCAACATTCATATTTACATTCAAACTTGCCCGAAATAGGCTCGGGAACAATGTATACTTAAGGTATATCCAAATTGGGGCTGTTTTGGTCCAAAAGGATATTTCTGGTGGTCCCCTAGCCAAACGCAATCGGACTTAAGTTCGTACGTATCGGATGTCGCTCACATCCCATTTTCAGACCAACAGTGTTCGTAGATCGCACGTGGCGGTCCAGTTTCAGTTCAGCGGTCACCGCACGTAGATCAGGCCTACAAATCTCATGATATGAAATAGAAATTTTTCCTGATCCAAGGGTGTAATTTGGCTGAATTCTGACGGTCAGAATACTTAATACTGACACGTCAAGTCGTGTGCCAGATTTGAATTTCAAATTCCAAATCTGTCCCTATTCGCACTCTCTTCAGTCCGGGCTCAATGAAATAGCCTGTGATTATCGGTTGGACTTGATTTTTGAAATGATTGTCAAGTCCAGCTAGGCGGTTCTAACGGTCTAAGATAGCAAGTATCGGACTTTCGACGCGCGGTCTAGATCCAATACAAAATTTCAAAGTGGTCTAGAGAACAAACCTGCTTAGAGTTTGATCCGAGGTTTTAGAGTATTATAGCTTCATTGGTTCTACTCGATTTGGGTCTTGTAGAATGTATTTAAAGTGATCAGGGACTGTTTCCCAGCTACTCTAGCGTTGCGCTAGCTAACTTATGCTTAGTTTCTAAAGGAATTAATCCTAAGTGATTTCTTTGGCTATGGAATTGGGTTCTGAGCAATTTTCCACGTATTTTAGTTGACCCACTGTCTAAGGACGTCAAATCCCAGATTGGCCAAAATCCGGGGTGTTACATTGACCCACAACACTTTATGGTGAGGCCCACTGCATTACGAATGAGGTGCAACCCTTCTATTTATAACGTGAAGGCTTGGTTTTGAGCCAGCTGAAAGGGGGTTTCCAAGGCCCATTTAAAGGCCTGATTTGAGCCTGATATAAGCTAGATTAAAGGCCCAACTGTTCTCTAGTTTGAGCTGGGTTTAAGGTCAGATGAGGTCTGATATTAGTCCAGTTGTATGACCCATTTGAGGCCAATCTTTTAGTCTGATTCAAGGCCCAACTGAGGCCCATGTTTGGCTCAAATCAAGGCCCGCTAGTGGGAAGTTTATAGCCCAAATCAGGGCCTGATAAAGGCCCAATTTTAGACCCATTTGTGGCCCACAATTCATATGCAGGGTGTGGCCCACTGTGATGTGTAGTGTGGCCCACAACCCAGTACCTTGCATGGCCTGATGAGGGCTAGATTTTTAGCCTTGAGCATGGCTTGCTGCAAAGCCAGTTAACAGGTTATTTCTTGATCAAATCAAAGCCTGATGGAGGGCTGACTCCAATCCTCTACATAGCCTGATAAATGTCAGATCTTGGCCACCTAGATAGTGGGCCATCTGAAGGAGGTTTTCAGCTAGTTTGAAAACCCATTGAAAGGCCTGTTTTCTGCATTTTCACAGTCCGACTGAGAGGTGCCACAAATCAGAGTTCGGTCGTTAACTGATGGATGAGCATGTCATGAATTAGCGCCAACAGGTGATGGTGCGGTGGGTGGATTCTGACGAGGAAGATGGCCAGCTTCTAAGGGAAAATTGTCATCCGATGGATCTTTCTCAAATCTAAGCCTTTGAGACTATAAGAATCAATCCAAGGGAGCTTATATGAGGGAGATTTTTGAGCTTCGGGGTGATTTTCCATGTAGGTTTGAGCATTGGAAGAAACGGGTGATTTTCCTTTCGAGCTGCTATAAGAGGTGAAGACGGACTACCCCTGCCCGATCCTTTCTCCTCTTAAGCACGCCCTAACTCTACCAGTACCGTTGGATGAGCAATGAATGGCTAGGATCTGATACCGCTGTCTGGCTTCTTGAAATAGCTAGTAGAATGGTGGGCTCTAACGTCTGTTTCCCATGGAAAACCTAATCCATGTGAATGGAAACGGACGCTTGAGATTTCCTACACTAGATGGTCTAGATTAAAGGAGAAAAATCTCACACAAATCGCTAGTACAACAAGTCACAGGTTTTTATTTTTGGAATGGGAAGAAACACAAACAGCCCATTTTCACTGGCGTTTGTGCTCACACGTGTGCCAGGAATCAGGTGAAATTGTGTAGTATTTACATGAGTTTCGGTCCTCTACAACATGGACGGTTTGGATCGAGCACATGCCGGATCGTGGTGGGCCAGAATGCTCATAGACAGCATCCATTATTAGTTCGAATTCCCATTCAGGCGGCAATGATAAAGGAAGAAGAATTCTTACTTTTTTTTGTTACTGGCGGGTCAGAGCCAGCTTGATCGAAATTAATGTTCGGTGCACAGCGGTTGTGCATACACTTGTGCACATGCAGTTCAAATGCGGGGTCAACAAGAGGTTCAGGGTAAATCTACCCTATTCATTCATTTTATCATCCCATATTAGGGTCCATTCCAAAGAATGAGGTAGATCCATGACTTAGGTGGGTTGTATCACCTTATTATGGCCATTAAATGTTAACCGCCATCGATTCATTGTCGATCCATGGTCCACTCCCGTGATCAAAACTATTCGCCTAACTAGTGAGCCAATTAAGGCCACTACTTATTTTTAAATTGATGTCCTATTACATGGATAAGGCACATGATCAGTTCGGGTGCAGGTGGTGCTCACTGCTTAAAACCCTCGTTCCTATTTACGCATTTACTTATGTTAGATTATTCGAATTACATGGGTCCCCTTGTGATGATTTCTCAAAGAATTCACTCTGTCTATCTGGTTTGTTACATCATTTTAGGACATGGGTCAAAATTGAAATAATTCCATTAATCAGGTGGCCTACAAGGTCCAACTAGTCTCGAAGACATTCACAGTTGAAAACTTAATTGGAATTCTCATCTGCATAGTGTCATGCACATGTATCCTCTTATTTACAACTTTATCCATTATTTTGTCAAAACTTCTATCGTCCGTAACTCACTACTCCATTGTCCACATGTGATGAGATTTGACGGGTGGCCTTTATTTTTCTTCCTCTTTTCCTTGCCCAAATTTGAGCCTTAATTTCTTGAGAATGACTAATATGCTCTTTTAAAGGCTAATATATTTCAAATTTCTAAAATAATATTTGTACACCTCTGATTGACAAGTTACCGAGCAGTTTGGACTTAAACCCTAAGATCTTCTTGATGATCGGTTTACCATAACGTTTACATGGCTTGTTTGGCAGATCCAAACATAATGGATGGTCAGACGACTTATTAAAAATAAGGGGACTTGATGGTTAGCACTCTGGCCATGTATGTCAGTGGATGTACGGTCAGTTTCGTAAATTGATGGTCATAAGGTGTGTTTCTGGAGGATTAGGGGTATCACATGTATACCGTTAGATTCAAGTGACTTGTTCATATGTGTAAGTTCCTCAGATTACAATTCTAATGGTGGGTTAATCATATCATGTTGGGTGAACAAGATGAACAGGTCAGAATCTCGATTTGATAAGTGTACGGACGGATGTAGAGACCAAGTAGCTGATTTACTATGATCTAAGGGCTGACATTTGATGTGTATGGTTAATTTATGATAATTAGGCCTGGTATAAATTTTCACATGAAATGGATCATGAGAACTATGTGATCTAGAATTCAGGGGTCTATGCTAATCGCATTTTCGTAATTATTGTTGATCTAAGAGTTTTGTGAAATCTAATGGTTCTATATGGTCCTATGCCCTAAACAATTCTTACAAAAGGATTTACATCTAACTCATTATAGATAAAGAGTTATTCAACATTTTAGTTAAGGGAAAGTACGTATACCAGACCACATGATCAACAGTCGGATGACTTGATTTATTGATGAAGATCATTCTTAATTAGTCTGATTCATGTTGGAGGATGAATGTAGGGTTAGGTTAGCTAGATTGGTACCATACAAGTGTACATAATAGGTTAAATTCATGGTAACACTCGAGGACTGAAACGTATGGGGTGTTACACCACCTTTAGACCGGCTTGCGAGATTATTCATCAAGGAGATTGTGAGACTGCACGGTGTTGTAGTTTTGATCATTTCTGATCGAGACACTAAGTTCACGTCTCAGTTTTGGATGAGCTTCTTAGTGGCGATGGGGGTCTGTTTTGCAGCTTGACACCATGTATCATCCACAGACCGATGGGCAGACCGAGAGAGTTAACCAGATCCTTGAGGATATGCTTTGGGTTTGTGTGATTGATTTCTTAGGTAGCTAGGATGAGTACATATGATTAGCTAAGTTCGCGTACAATAACATCTATCAGGTGACTATTGACATAGCTCCTTTTGAGGCATTATATGGCAAATCATGCAAATCTCTGAGTTGTTGGACTGAGGTTGGAGAGCGGCGTCTCCTAGGTCCTGAGCTTGTGTAGTAGACATCAAAGGTCATCGACATCATCAAGAAGAGGATGCGTATAGCTCAAAACAGGCAGAATAGTTTTACTAATCGTCTGCGTCATCTCGTGGAGTGTGCCGTTAAGGACCATGTGTATCTCAAGGTCTCACCCATGAAGAGTGTGGTTCATTTCGGACGGAAGGCCAAGCTTACCCTAGGATTTATTGGACCTTTCCAGATCATTGGGTGCATTGGTTCCTAGCCTATCGGCTATCATTGTCATCTCAGTTGTCTGACATCCATAACATTTTTCATATATTTATGTTGAGGAAGTGTGGGTTACACATTATTCATGTTATTGATTGGCAGCCGTTGAAGGTTCATGAGGACGTTTCTTATATTGAGAAGTCAGTTCGTATCCTTAATTAGAAGGAGCAAGTCCTCTAGACCCTTAGTAAAGGTTCAGTGGGGTCATCATAGTGTAGATGAGGCATATTGAGAGAGCGAGCCTGAAATTCACGAGCATTATCCCCATCCCTTTGATGATTGATTGTATTTTGTATTGTCTCTAATTATATATGATGTCATAATTTCTCTCCTTTTATGAGTTATGTTTAGTTGCGATGATAGTGTAAATTTTAAGGATAAAATTTTTATTATGAGGGGAGAGCTATAAGGCCTATATCCTAGTCCATACCGTTCCGTAAACTCTCGCAATCCTCCCTGTCAAATTTTGGTAACCCGCGACCTATAATCAACATTTACACGTGACCCTGTGTCACATCTCGTAGATCTGAGTCGGCTCGACTCGAAACTTATACCATCACGACTGCACCATCGTAGCGTCTTGCGCACCGATATGATACCTAAGCCAGGAGTTGTGGGCCCGTGTATATTCCAAAGAAATGCCACATGTTACGAATTCTGAGAGAATCTCTACAACTCATCACATCAATCAATCTATCACAAGTCAAGTACACAACTCATGCCTCTCCCATCCCTTTCTTACCAACAAAGACAAGCAACCCATACCTCATGCCACCTCACCCCCATAAGTCAACTCTCTCTTATACACACCCATCCCTTTCTTACACTACCCATTCACCTCATCCCATCCTTCTTACACAACCCCACTCCTCTCTCATTTCACTCCATTCTCTACCATTTTCTAAGCAACCATGAGAGAAGAATCCTAAGGAGAGAAACTAAGCTAAGTGTGTGGCCCACTTCCTACCCCAAGATCCCTCATCCTGGCCCTTCAATTGTTATCATCTTCCATCAAAGAGAGAGCCAAGGAGTTTAGCATTCCATCGGACCAAGAAGATCCAATGATGGGTGTTTTATAGGCTTAGATTTTATTATTTTGATGATGGGCCAAGTGGGGCCTACTGATTGATGGTTCGGATCTCACTTTAGACCCTAGGTGTGGCTGAAGGCCCACCATGATTCATATGTTCATCCCATGATGGGGCTATTCTCCATAGACCCCATCATGATGTTTACTTTGCTAGTTTGAATGGGGTCATCTAGACCTTGCATTTTGGCAGAGAAGGGATCTCCATCGTTGATTTTGATTAGTGGGACCACATGTAATGGGACCCACTTAATGTATGTTGTAATGCAAGGAAGGGAGGGCCCATAGTACCAAGGTCCCTCCTATCGCACGCATTTCTCTCTCTCTCTCTCTCTCTCTCTCTCTCTCTCTCTCTCTCTCTCTCTATTTGAATGGCCCACCTTGGAGCATGATATTATCCACGCCATCCATCATCGGCGGTGGAAAACCATCTCTATGTAAGAGCATCTAGGCCATCTAGGGCCTAGACGTTGTATTGATTCAAAATAATAATAATAATAATGAAATAATATATAAAACTTTTATGTGTGTGTGTATAACTGGTGGGTCCCACATTTGTGGACCACCTGATCCATGTATTTTATCCAGGCCGTATGTGGCCACCTTGATATATGTATTTTGCATCCACACCGTCCATCTGGACGGTGCTAGGTGGAGTGCACCATGATGCATGTGGTTTATATTCACATCGTCTGTGCTCCCTCCAGTACGTGGGGCCCATTAGATGCTCTGAATAGTCAAGTGTATTGGGTTCTTAACAAGATGACTGGTGTAATTCAAGAGTCCATTAATGTGATTATAGATGATCACTTGAATACACCTGTCTCAAGTTCAAAAGATGATGAAGTCCTTTTGTTTGATAATCCCAACTCTTCATCTAGTTAAAATAACACTGAATTGTGGATAGTTAAAAACCATTCATCTGATTAAATCCTTGAAAACCCTCTCACCGATGTGCGCACTTGTAAGTACCTAGAAGATATGTGCAACTATGTGTTCTTTACATCTCAGATAGAACCGGCTAACGTAAAAGAAGCCCTTATTGACGAAAACTAAATTGTAACAATGCAAGAAAAGCTCAATCAATTTGTTAGAAATGATGTTGGGTACTAAGTTCCAAGACCAAAAGATAAACACATTATCGAAACAAAATGGATTTTTAAAAATAAGTCTGATAAACTTGGTAATATTATTAGAAACAAGGCTAGGAAGGTTGTACAAGGGTACACTCAAATTGAAGGTATTGATTATGATGAGACATTTTCCCCAGTACCTCGTCTTGAATCAATCAGACTATCTATATCCATTATGTGCTTTAAAAATTTAAAATATATCAAATAGATGTAAAGAATGCATTCTTAAATGGCGATTTGCATGAAGAAGTGCATGTTGAACAACCAAAGGGTTTTGAAGACCCTAAGCATGCTAATCATATCTATCACCTGAAAAAGGCACTCTATGGTTTAAAACAGGCTCCCAGGGCATGGTACGAAAAATTGACTAAATTATTGTTAAGTCATTACTTTATTATGGGAAGTGTAGATAAAACATTATTTGTTAAGAAACATAATGATCATATACTAATAGTACAAATCTTTGTTGATAACATTATCTATGGATCTACCTGTGCTAACATGATTGTTGAGTTTGCAAATCTTATGAAATCTAAATTTGAAATAGCATGGTTAGAGAACGAAACTATTTCCTAGGGTTGCAAGTTAAACAGTTCCCTGATGGATTCGTTATCTCTCAAACCAAATATGCTCTGAACTTAGTTCAAAAGTTCAGATTTGAGAGTGGAAAAAATTTTGATACTCTAATGAGTACTACTCTAAAATTCTCTAAGGATTCAACAAGTAAGAGTGCGGATCCAAAGTTGTATCGTAGTATGATAAGTAGTTTACTTTATTTAACTGCAAGCTGACCTGATATTGATTAATGTTAAGCGCATTTTGCAATATGTCGCTAGTTCAACTAATCTTGGTCTCTGGTATCCACATGACACTAGTGTGCAATTAGCTGATTACACGGATGCTAATTGGGTTGGTAACATTTGTGATCGTAAATCGATCAGTTGTGGTTGTTTCTATGTCGGGAACTATAAATTTCTTGGCTAATAAGAAAAAAAGTTTCATATCACTCTCCACAGTTGAGGCTAAATATATTGTTGCTAGTAATGCATACACTCAGCTTGTGTGGATGAAGAGAATGCTAAGCGATTATGAAATTACGCAAGAAGTTATGGTTTTATATAGTGAAAATTCAAACGCAATTAATATTACTAAAAATCCAATTCAACATTCACGAACCAAGCATACTGACATTAAATATCATTATATTCATGAATTGGTGGAAGATAAGATAATTTCATTAGAATATATTCAAACCGACAATCAACTTGCAGTCATATTTACAAAATCGCTCGACAAAAATAGGTTTGTAAAATTGAAATTTGATCTTGGTATGTGCAATATGAATTGATGATTTGTGCCTATTTGTATCATAATATATATATATATATATATATATATATATATATATATATATATATATATATATATATATATATTATTTTAGAATTTTTAAAATTTAAATTGATGTAAAATTGTAAATTTTCAATGGTGCACAACCAGTCGAGTACACATTCGACCAGTCGTGGCTCGATAGGTGACTCAGATTCATGTAACCCAATAATCACATTTCAAATATATGCGCAAATATATGAGGCACATCAATAGGGGTTTACATAAGAATGATCCATCTATTCCTACTCCTTCATCAGGATAAGACTAATTGTTTTATTTGCTTTGGTTCTATATTAATTTCTTTTGACTCTCTTTACCATCTGTGAGTTTAGATGATAACTACTATAACTACTTACCTCTTATGACATGATACTTGATGGTTATTTGATATTAATATTTTTATCATGTTGTTTTCTATCTTATTTACTCTCTTATTATCTACATTTATCATTTATTTCTTTCCTTTGTCATGTTGTGACAAAAAGGGAGAGAAATATTGTGAGGAATAAGCTTGATTTGATAAAAGCTTAATTTAATATGATGATGTGGATGAGGAGTTTAATTGTAAAATTTTTTGAGGAGTTTAATTGTAAAATTATTAATATATTTTTTTTTTACAATTTGCTTCTCCTGGTTTAAAGGGAGTAATGGATTAAGGGGGAGAGTTGTATGGTGTGCACAGATGGTGCATGATTCTTTATTGAACATATGTTATTGGTCAATTGTTAACTAAATGGTGCATGATTTCTTATTGAGCATGTGTTCTTATTGAATATCTATTGCATGACTCGTATTTTTGTTTTTTTCACAAATTTGACAAAGGCAGAGATTGAAATTGCTATGTTGGAAACCCTAAGTCTAGTCGAATTTTGGTGTGCCAAACCAATTCGAGTTTGTGCCATGCTTATGTGTTTTATGTATCAAGCTTATACTTTGATTTGCTTTGAATCTTCAATAATCATACTAAATAATCTTGTTGATATCTACGATGAACTTTCTGAGATCTTCAAGCTGAAGAAAATATATGAGTTTCAATTGTTGGTTGAAGACTCAACTTTCTAGAACCCAATCACAATATTGCGGTTCAATCTCTGTAACTGGAAACAGTAACTGGAAACATCCAAGAACTCAAGTCCTAATTGAACACTAAGTTCGATACATTTGAGTTCAAGCTTCAAATATCACAAGAATTAAAGCTGCAGATGTGATCGATAGTTTGATGGTTCACACGTTTTATCCCATAAGTAAGGTATGAATGGCCTATATTAACCTTAGGGCATGTTACTTTCATTTTGTACTGGGTATCGATCATTTTATAGGTTAAAGGTTATTTTTTCAACTAACCCTAGAACTGGTTCGACCAGTCCTAGAATTTTCTCAACCAGTCCAGGATTTGTTACAATTTTTCAAATTTTTTTTTTGTTGGTCCTCAAGCAGGTGAGTGAACAGTGCTTGATTCAAATTACAGCAAGCATTTTGGCCCCACTCGACCAGTCGTGTGTAGTCCACGATCAGTCGAGTAGGCTACTCGACCAGTCGTCGAACCCACAAGGCCAGTTGAGCACTTGACAAATCTTATCGCACCAGAATTTTTAAAAATCTGTTGGACCTAAGGCTATTCGAAGCGAACCTAAGGTCAGTCGAGTAAACAGATTTTTCAGCTATAAATAGCACTCGAATTTCAGAGTTTTGTATTCAATTCTAATTAATTTTAAGTAATTTTAAGTAATCACTCTAAGATAATTTTGTGTTCATTCTAAGCTATTTTGTGCATATTTTAGATTCTTTATAAGTAGCTTTTGTTATTTGATTTTAGATCTCTATTCCAATCTAATTTTGAAAAGGGACATTTGATTTACCCTTTCTTGAGATCGAAATTAAATCAAGCTAGCTCAAGTTGATTTAAATTAAAAATCATCTTGACCTAGAACCATATACACTTATGGGACTGAACGTTGAACATCTACGTCGTCATCAAGTTGGTTCTACTGGGTTACTTTAGAATCTTCATACAAATAAGTGTTTCCATTTTTGTAATTCCATTTTATTCGGTTTATGAGATAAGCAAGAAAATATCATTTGGTTTTTTCTGAGATCAGCCAGAAAATCTCGGAGTGTGGGGTTGTGATTGTGTGAGTCCACTTAAAATACAATTGTGAAGGTTTTAGGTGAATCTTGAAAATCCTATTTGATTAGTGAACGCTAATATCCTGAGAGAGTGGATATTAGGAGTGGAGTAGTTGTGTGGCTATTTTCAGACAGTTGGTGTACACACACAAACCACAATAATTATCTAGTGTTTGGTGGATGTTTGATTGATTTCTTTTTCATTTTATGGTTTAAGATCATGGGAAGTATTTGTGGATGTGAATGTTGTAATTTTTATTTTTTAATCATTGTGTGGCGAATGTTGTTATGGATTAGTTTTTATTTCTTTCACCTCCATTTGAGTTTGAGTTTTTGATACTGAGCCATGTTCTAGTAAGGTTGATTTGCCATAAACCGTAGGTTTTTGGTGTCAGATTATCCTTAGAACCAAGTTTGTATCAACCTCTCAATACTTGATTTTAGAGGTTTCTTTCTATTGTGTTATCAACTGCTTATTAAGTCTTTATTTCTACGCTTTATTTTTTAATTTGGAATTGTCCTATTCACCTCCCTCCCTCTAGGACATTTAGCTCTGCCTTTTCAGGTGGGAGAGACTGGCTGGTGTACGCTGACACCCAGTTATGTAGATGTTTTATGACGTCAACAAGTTTTGTGGGTCCACACGATGTATGTGTTTCATCCACACCGTCCACTGTCTGGACGGTGGGATCCACCAGATCTGTGTTTCATCCACACCGTCCATTGTCTAAACGGTGGGACCCAGCAGATCTATGTGTTTAATCCACACCGTCCATCTATGGACCCCTGTAACATCCCAAAAATTGGGGTTTAGAATCGTTCAAAGAATGTCTCAACCCACCTACCTACCACCTAGGAGCTACTTAGGTCGCTTTACGCGACCCTATATGCGTAACGGACTCGATCGTGAGATCGATACAAATAGTCTTCGCCTATTGGTGAATCTGCGATCCTAGAAGTATTTCTAGACCCTTCTCGCACCCACCTAAGTCAAAGGAAGTGACAGCGTACGTCGCGTGACCATAACCCAGGCCCGGTATAATCTTATTCATGATCTGTTACCATTTGTAACATCCCAAAAATCGGGGGTCGAGTAAAAACTCCACTCTCGAGTTCCAGAACATCACTTATGCAACATAAATGTGTATAATTGAATGTTGTCTGTGTTAATGTATTAAACATGAGTGGGATTAAGCCAAAACAACATATCATACTCAAGAGACAGTTAAATTTACAAGCGAAAGACTGTGATAGTATGTATAACATATATAAACTGTTGTATGTCTCCAGAGTGTGAACATGTTACCAGGTTATATACATATATGTATGCTCCAAAAGTAAACCAAAAGAATATACATGAGTGCTCTAAAAATATAAAATGACAAGTGTCAAGGTATCTAATCAACCTCCCTGTAATCCCGTCAATCAGAACACGCATAAAGGAGAGATCCTCCTCATATCATCAAGTCCAACTCCTCCTCGCAGGCCGCTCCATCATCTGCAATCACAATAGGGACTGGTGGGTGTCTGAAAATACCATCCCGTAACGTGGGAGTGAGTGATCAACTCAGCGGAATAATAGAGCAAGGATTAACATATTCTCAAATCAATCATGCGATAATAGTAAAGCAGTAAATCAAACAATCCTAATACTGTTGTTATTGCAATATGACATGACATGATGGATGCCCTCACCGACGTTCTCCCTCATACGGCACCATCTTACGCCCACGGCATGCTTGCGTACTGCTCAGTGCTCCACATCTTCCAGGCACATGCAATGTGATGGTGATATGATTGCCGAGTTATTATTAGTCCATTCAAACAGCAGGATTGGAAAACTAAGGTACTTTCCTTATATCAATCCCGACACAGATCCTGTATAGGGTCGTCACTCCTAGTAATCTCATACGATGTACATTTTGTAGGTCGCTGGAAGGGCTGCTAGGGCTGTTGCTCGCACTCGTTGCACATTTCCCCCATCACCTTATCAATACAGGCCTACTGTACTCTCACTGCTACGGAAGGCTCGTCGCCTCACGTAGACTCAGAATACGCTCACGGTCACTACAAAGGACTCGTCGCCTGATCAGTGTAGGCCGACAGCACGAATATAGTGTCCCATACCACCATAATCTGCTCACGAGACATAGGTGCTCACTGGTCACTACGGGGAGGTTTATGGCCCCAGCGTAGGCTGACAGCTCGACCACGGTGTCCCATACCACCATGCCTGGCTCATGAGTCTTTGTGGATTAAGGTACCATGGTTGACAGGGTTTACAATGGTAAGTTCAGTACCTTAGGTTCAAGCAGTTATGACTCATAAAGGATGAACATACAAAGGCCAGTTGGTTTACTTGACGGGCTCGACTAGCACGATCGCATCTCAAGTCTAACGACATGAAGTGCGTAAAACACTTCGTGTGGCCTAACCACTGCCGCCACTCCAGAACACGGCTCGCGTTCATTGACGCGTCGTTCGTGGAAAAGATAGGCCAACCACGAACTTGCTCGGTTGCCGACTGCCTGGACTAGGTATAGTCCCAAACAATTATGAATTCACATCAGCCATCATGTAAGAGTATTAGAAATGAAATACAACAATGTGAGCATGTTAACACATGTTATAGCAAACAACTTAAGTGAATCATCAAGCACATGCATTTCATACATATCATGAAATCATGCATATAGCTAACATGTAGGAAATCACTTACATCAGCATATTAATTGAGAAATCAATCTCAAACTAATTCATAACACCATTTAATTCAATACATACTAATACAAGCATTTATACAAACACTTACACTACACACTTAAGTCTACATATAGTATGTCGACTCAAAGCGCGTATTTAGGCGAATCTCTTCGCCAAACTAATTATACACGCATTCCTAGTATCCTAATGCGACAAGAAGCCATGTCAATCACATCAGCAAACTATGGATGAAAACAGTACTTCCTACAAATGACTAAAATGCCCTAAATCTCATATTCTTCGTCTACTTACGAAACAAGAAACGGACAGCATGTTGTACATGTCAAACGGCGTTGCCGTCGATAATCTACTATTAAACGACATTGAAAGCGTTGGAAACAGTCAATCAAAGCGTCTAAAATCCGCACCTTTTTTCCTATAGGCGTGTTAATTCGAACGGAGCGTATACGCTTCGTCTACGACGACTAGGCAACCTGATTTACAAGATCCATCAGCTACCAGGCTATGGAAACTAAAGATCAGCAAATCAACAACTAATTAGGGTATTTTCTTACCTAGTAAAGCGGAGAAATCACTGACAAAGTGATTGGAGCGTGTTTCTTAATCACGTGTAGCAGGTAGCACAAGCAACCGGGAATTCTCCTTCACTCTCTCTCACAATCTCTCACCTTTTCTCTCTCTCAACCTAGGGCTTTTTCTAAATTCGGATGGGAGAGATATGAGAGGGTTTCAACCCCTTTTATAAGCCCAAATATGTCCGAAATAGGCTCGAGAACAATGTATACTTAAGGTATATCCAAATCGGGGCTGTTTTGGTCCAAAAGGACATTTCTGGTGGTCCCCTAGCCGAACGCGATCGGACTTAAGTTCGTACGTATCGGATGTCGCTCGCATCCCATTTTCAGACCAACAGTGTTCGTAGATCGCACGTGGTGGTCCAGTTTCAGTTCAACGGTCACCGCACGTAGATCAGGTCTATAAGTCTCATGATATGAAATGGATATTTTTTCTGATCTGAGGGTGTAATTTGGCTGAATTCTGACAGTCAGAACGCTTAATACTGATGTGTCAAGTCGTGTGCCAGATTTAAATTTTAAATTCCAAATCTAACCCTATTCTCACTCTCTTCAGTCCAGGCTCAATGAAATAGCCTGCGAATGTCGGTTGGACTTGATTTTTGAAATGATTGTCAAGTCCATCTAGGCAGTTCTAACGGTCTAAAATTGTAGGTACCAGACTTTCGACACGCGGTCTAGATCCAATACAAAGTTTCAAAGAGGTCCAAAGAACAAACCGGTTTAGAGTTTGATCCGAGGTTTTAGAGTATTATGGCTTCATTGGTTCTACTCGATTTGGGTCTTGTGGAACGTATTTAAAGTGATCAGGGACTATTTCCTAGCTACTCTAGCATCGCGCTAGCTAACTTACACTTATTTTCTAAAGGAATTAATCCTAAGTGATTTCTTTGGCTATGGAATTGGGTTCTGAGCGATTTCCTAGGTGTTTTAGTTGACCCATTGCCTAAGGACGTTTAATCCCAGGTTGGCAAAAATTCGGGGTGTTACAATCTACCCCCCTTAAAACACAATTTCATCCCTGAAATTGGCGAAGGGTAAGGAGTATCTAGTAAGACTTCAGTATTGACTTTTTAAGGAAGGGTCAATCCTATTTAATGACCTAACCGTACGTATATCCTAACTCAAATGTTTCGATCCTGGGCTAGTGGGGAAGAGGCCAACCACGCTTCCGCTGCGCCACTCTGATCGAACGGTAGCGTTGACCGACCTAACTGGATTGGACTCAATACGTTCTACCCCCCTTAAAACTTGGTTCTACTTAAAGTTCAAGAATCTTTGCATCGCTCCGTATATCGGAACGAGGTGTAACTTAGGGTCTATCCTTGACATGAATTAAGAAACAACCTCTCATTATAGTGGTTTTCCTTTGCTAATGATGCATTCTATGGCATTGGTATCTATGGCAATAGAGATGAGCCTAATCTCTTCTGTGGTTGAGTTCAGGGGCAGGTATGAGTTGGTGGCAAGATGTCGAATTCTCTACTGGCTTTAAGTCCTCGCCATTTCCCAAAGACAATGTGATCACGTTTGGTTGTAGGTGGTTGGGCCATCACAGAAGAAAGGTTGTGTAGTAGGTCTGAGCCGGATACATAGACTTTCTGTTTAACTAGGACAGAAGATTTATTGTATCAATTCTTAATCCGAGTTGATGCCGATCTTCTGCTTGATCAGAGCATTGGATTTATTGGTAACCACTAGGATTGAGAAGTCGATTCCAACCGCGAATACATCGCTTACATGCAGTTCCTTTACTCTGCATTCCGGAATGCAATAAGCCCTTGGGGAAGGCAATTCTAAGGGGTGTGTTGGTTTATTCTAAGTTCGACCTGAGGGATTCATAAGTCTTCCTGAAGAGTGAATGGTTCGTAAGAGTTATTAAAGGAGTCTAGGTATGTTATAAGGATCTACCCAAGGAAAGGAGTCTCATACCAAACAAATCTAACCTACTATTCCTTATCATATACAGGCTTTACACTTCTTAAGGTAACTAGTAGACTAATCTGTAATCTACAGCCTAATGAAACGGTATTCCTAGTCCCATGTCGGGATTGGAAGTGGCATGCTTGGTAGGAGAGTGGGGTGGGATAAAAACTAATTTTGTAGGCTTAATCCCAATATTTACAATATGGCAGTGGGAACCATAGGATACACCCAAACTAGTAACAATACCTTACAGCGAACGAAAAAGCATACATTCCATTTAACCAAATTCGGCTATATTAAGCCAAAACCACAACACAAACATTCACATAACAAGCCAAAAAATGCCATGCATTTCATTTAATCAAAATTGTCATAATACAAGGGACATCTCCTTACAGGCATCATGACAGGAAGTACATGGGAACTAAGACAGTTAAATCTGCAACAACAGTAACACAAGTAAACTACTAGCCTTAATAGGCTTACAAAACATAAAGAAGGAAACGACTAACTACAACCCGCGATATCTGGATCTAGATCACTAGTCCGAGTCGGGCGATGGAGGAGGAGCACCCTTATCCTGCAAACAGCATAGGATCGCCTTCAAGGTGCGAGTCACCTTGCCGAATTTCCTCTTCATAACGCCCTTAGTATCCTCGACCTTAGTCCGTAGTTCCTGAACTTCCCTTCGCAAGGTGACCTGGTTCTCCTCAATTCGGGCAATGCGATCAACACCAGTAGCCTGAGCAGAAGGAGGAGGGCTCTCATCTGTATCCTGAGCCTCCTCTTCTGCCTCTTCCTGGAATTCTTCCTCAACTTCAGCTCCAGGTTCTCCCTCACTTGGATCCTCTTCATCATCAAAATCGTCCTCGCTATCCTCCTCAAGCTGAGTCTCACGGTACTGAGACCCGATCTTCATCTTGACCATGGTAGACTCATCAATATAGTGAATCGGAACTGGAAACTCCGGCCTAAGTCTGTAAGCAAACTCAAGCGCGATCTTGCATATGAGTCGGCCAAAAGGAAGCGACTCAGACGTTCTTCTTGATTTCGCTATGAGGATAATCTGTCACAACACGAAAGTGGCTATACACACATTTTCTCCCTGTGCCACCAAATATAAGAAATCAACCATAAGGCGCGTACACTCAATGCGATTTATCAACCTAGGATACACGTTGAACGTGTAAATGTGGTGCAGCAGGCGCAAATCATCAGACATATGAGACACCTTGAGGCTATTATTAGGTTGCCATGGAACCAGTTTACCGCATAGGAACCTGGTACGGCGATCTCGCTCACGCCTACTCCTCAAATTCTTCGCACTGGGATGAACATCACCAAGGGGCACATTCAGAAGTCGCGCTATCAACCGAACATCGATCGTAGCCATTCGATCTCTACTAAAAGGAATCTTGAATTGTAATGGCTCCAGTGTAGGACTCTGGATACGAGCGTAGAAGGCACGAACGGTGCTCACATTAGCATGAGCACGAGCTTCAAATAGCGGACCCCAATGCGCAGCTTCAATGTGCTCGAATAATAGGAATTCACTGAAGAGTTGTCCTTCCACGTCCGCCTCAAACAACACCTTACAGTCAGTGTATTCACCGTGAGGCATCTCTACTAAAATCACTCGCCCAAGTTGAGTATGGGGATCCAAATCCCGCTTTGTATGGAACTCTCGGGCTGTGCTTGGACTTGCGGCGGAGCTTGAGCTTGCGGCGCCACCCCTCAGTCTTCTTGATTGAGCATGGCGACTAGGCCCAGCCTCATCCGCTGCGGTCTTTCTCTTTCCCATCAAAGAGAGGATGGAGGAGAGAGACAAAAGACCCAAAATGGCTTAACAAAAGCCATGAAAAATGGGAGAAATGTAAGGAAATAGCTGCCCAAACTGAAAAAGGGAGATCTAGGTGTTGTAGAGGGATGCTTCAAGCTCCCCTAGGATGGATTTTTAGAAAGAAAAGAGAATGAAAAAGGGGAATGGAGCTCCTCACGATTTCAGCTCTTTTTGGGGGTTGTAGGAGCTCCAACGGATGAGATTTGTAAAAGGAAGATTTGTAAACTGCAATGGAGTGATGGAGTGGGTTTTTTTCAGCAAGGAATGAGTTTGGGAGTGATTTGGAGCAAGGATTTGAGAGAGGGCAGCAAGAAAACGTAAAATGGAGCTAGGGAAGGAGGCTGTTGTGAAGGAAGTACCCCATTTAGGGGTTTTCTATGGTCGGACCATACATGGGGGGGGGGGGGGGGGGGGGGGGGGTGTACTACCCAAAATACCCCCACGCCCTAAATTTTACAGCAAGTGGGGTCCACCGGGCGGCGATGCATCGCCGGATCGGCGATGGCATCGCCGGCCACCTTGCACGGTGGCTGGTGGGACCACATGGGTCGGGTCCCCCCTAGTCTAGGGACCTCAAAAAAGTATGGTCCCCACCTTCTTTCATTGTAGATTGCCCTAGGGAGGCCCAAACATCTATTCGGGGATTTTCGGGTCCAATCTGCAAACCTGAATGCAATCCCCTATTATGCAGCATATGATTTTGGGGTAGAAGGAGCTAATACATCCATCTAGCCCATTAGTTGCTAAATATTGCAAACTTAGAATGTCCTTATTGCCAGTTTTCATGAAATTTTACTATTCACTGTAAAATTTTGTTGAAGTATGATTTTATATCATTTTCACATTAGGATCAATGCTTAACATGAAGAGAATAAGAAAGAATTAAAGAATGGAATGGTGCGAGGAAGAATTTTGAAGAATTTAGGTGAAACGGGGTTTTTAAGCCCTAGCGATTGAATACAAGGGTTGTGGTTGCCCCACAGCCCAAGGATTCACATTTATGGGTTTAGAATCATTCAAAGAATGTCTCAACTGCTTATTAAGTTTGTATAAACCTCTCAATACTTGATTTTAGAGGTTTCTTTCTATTGTGTTATCAACTCTTATTAAGTCTTTATTTCTGCGCTTTATTTTTTAATTTGGAATTGTCCTATTCACCTTCCCCCCTCTAGGACATTTAGCTCTGCCTTTTCAGGTGGGAGAGACTGGCTGGTGTACGCTGACACCCAGTTATGTAGCTGTTTTATGACGTCAACAAGTTTGGTGGGTCCACACGATGTATGTGTTTCATCCACACCGTCCACTGTCTGGACGGTGGGACCCACCAGATCTATGTGTTTCATCCACACCGTCCATTGTCTAGACGGTGGAACCCACCAGATCTATATGTTTAATCCACACTGTCCATCTATGGACCCCTGTAACATCCCAAAAATTGGGGTTTAGAATCGTTCTAAGAATGTCTCAACCCACCTACCTACCACCTAAGAGCTACTTAGGTCGCTTCACGCGACCCTATATGTGTTACGGACTCGATCGTGAGATCGATACAAATAGTCTTCGCCTATTGGCGAATCTGCGATCCTAGAAGTGTTTCTAGACCCTTCTCGCACCCACCTAAGTCAAAGGAAGCGACAGCGTACGTCGCGTGACCATAACCCAGGCCCGGTATAATCTTATTCATGATCTGATACCATTTGTAACATTCTGAAAATCGTGGGTCGAGTAAAAACTCCACTCTCGAGTTCCAGAACATCACTTATGCAACATAAATGTGTATGATTAAATGTTGTCTGTGTTAATGTATTAAACATGAGTGGGATTAAGCCAAAATAACATATCATACTCCAGAGACAGTTAAATTTACAAGCGGAAGACTGTGATAGTATGTATAACATATATAAACTGTTGTATGTCTCCAGAGTGTGAACGTGTTACTAGGTTATATACATACATGTATGCTCCAAAAGTAAACCAAAAGAATATACATGAGTGCTCTAAAAATATAAAATGACAAGTGTCAAGGTATCTAATCAACCTCCCTGTAATCCCGTCAATCAGAACACGCATAAAGGAGAGATCCTCCTCATATCATCAAGTCCAGCTCCGCCTCGCAGGCCGCGCCATCATCTGCAATCACAATAGGGACTGGTGGGTGTCTGAAAACACCATCCCGTAACGTGGGAGTGAGTGATCAACTCAGTGGAATAATAGAGCAAGGATTAACATGTTCTCAAATCAATCATGCGATAATAGTAAAGCAGTAAATCAAACAATCCTAATACTGTTGTTATTGCAATATGACATGACATGATGGATGCCCTCACCGACGTTCTCCCTCATACGGCACCATCTTACGCCCGCGGCATGCTTGCGTACCGCTCAGTGCTCCACATCTTCCAGGCACATGCAATGTGATGGTGATATGATTGCCGAGTTATTATTAGTCCATTCAAACAGCAGGATTGAGAAACTAAGGTACCTTCCTTATATCAATCCCGACACAGATCCTGTCTAGGGTCGTCACTCCTAGTAATCTCATATGATGTATATTTTGTAGGTCGCTGCAAGGGCTGTCAGGGCTGTTGCTCGCACTCGTTATACCGCTCCCCCATCACCTTATCAATACAGGCCTACTGTACTCTCACTGCTACGGAAGGGTCGTCGCCTCCCGTAGACTCAGAATATGCTCGCGGTCACTACAAAGGACTCGTCGCCTGATCAGTGTAGGCCGACAGTAAGAATATAGTGTCCCATACCACCATAATCTACTCATGAGATATAGGTGTTCACTGGTCACTACGGGGAGGTTTGTGGCCCCAGCGTAGGCCGACAGCTCGACCACGGTGTCCCATACCACCATGCTCGACTCATGAGTCTTCGTGGATCAAGGTACCATGGTTGACAGGGTTTACAATGGTAAGTTCAGTACCCTAGGTTCAAGCAGTTATGACTCATACAGGATGAACATACAAAGGCCAGTCGGGTTACTTGACGGGCTCGACTAGCATGATCGTATCTCAAGTCGAACGACATGAAGTGCGTAAAACACTTCGTGTGGCCTAACCACTGCCGCCAACTCCAGAACACGGCTCGCGTTCATCGACGCGTCGTTCGTGGCAAAGATAGGCCAACCATGAACTTGCTCGGTTGTCGACTGCCTGGACTAGGTATTGTCCCAAACAATTATGAATTCACATCAGCCATCATGTAAGAGTATTGGAAATGAAATACAATAATGTGAGCATGTTAACACATGTTATAACATACAACTTAAGCGAATCATCAAGCACATGCATTTCATACATATCATGAAATCATGCATATAGCTAACATGTAGGAAATCACTTACATCAGCATATTAATTGAGAAATCAATCTCAAACTAATTCATAACACCATTTAATTCAATAAATACTAATACAAGCATTTATATAAACACTTACACTACACACTTAAGTCTACATATAGTATGTCGACTCTAAGCGCGTATTTAGACGAATCTCTTCGCCAAACTAATTATGCATGCATTCATAGTATCCTAATGCGACAAGAAGCCATGTTAATCACATCAGCAAACTATGGATGAAAACAATACTTCTTACAAATGACTAAAATGCCCTAAATCTCATATTCTTCGTCTACTTACGAAACAGGAAACGGACAGCATGTTGTACATGTCAAACGGCGTTGCCGTCGATAATCTACTATTAAACGACATTGAAAGCCTTGGAAACAGTCAATCAAAGCGTCTAAAATTTGCACCTTTTTTCCTATTGGTGTGTTAATTCGAACGGAGCGTATACGCTTCGTCTACGGCGACTAGGCAACCTGATTTAGAAGATCCATCAGCTACCAGGCTATGGAAACTAAGGATCAGCAAATCAGCAACTAATTAGGGTATTTTCTTACCTAGTAAAGCAGAGAAATCACCGGCAAAGTGATTGGAGTGTGTTGCTTAATCACGTGTAGCAGGTAGCACAAGCAGCAGGGAATTCTCCTCCACTCTCTCTCACAATCTCTCACTTTTTCTCTCTCTCAACCTAGGGATTTTTCCAAATTCGGATGGGAGAGATATAAGAGGGTTTCAACCCCTTTTATAAGCCCAAATATGCCCGAAATAGGCTCGGGAACAATGTATACTTAAGGTATATCCAAATTGGGGCTGTTTTGGTCCAAAAGGATATTTCTGGTGGTCCCCTAGCCAAACGCAATCGGACTTAAGTTCGTACGTATCGGATGTCGCTCACATCCCATTTTCAGACCAACAGTGTTCGTAGATCGCACGTGGCGGTCCAGTTTCAGTTCAGCGGTCACCGCACGTAGATCAGGTCTACAAGTCTCATGATATGAAATAGAAATTTTTCCTGATTCGAGGGTGTAATTTGCCTGAATTCTGATGGTCAGAACTCTTAATACTGACGCGTCAAGTCGTGTGCCAGATTTGAATTTCAAATTCCAAATCTAACCCTATTCTCACTCTCTTCAGTCTAGGCTCAATGAAATAGCCTGCGAATGTCGGTTGGACTTGATTTTCGAAATGATTGTCAAGTCCAGCTAGGCGGTTCTAATAGTCTAAAATTGTAGGTACCGGACTTTCGACACGCGGTCTAGATCCAATACAAAGTTTCAAAGAGGTCCAGAGAACAAACCGGTTTAGAGTTTAATCCGAGGTTTTAGAGTATTATATCTTCATTGGTTCTACTCGATTTGGGTCTTGTAGAACGTATTTAAAGTGATTAGGGACTATTTCTCAGCTACTCTAGCGTTCCGCTAGCTAACTTACACTTATTTTCTAAAGGAATTAATCCTAAGTGATTTCTTTGGCTATGGAATTGGGTTCTGAGCGATTTCCCAGGTGTTTTAGTTGACCCATTGCCTAAGGACGTTTAATCCCAGGTTGGCAAAAATCTGGGGTGTTACAACCCCACCAGTCCTATGGCTGCTATACTGACGTTAGTAGCCTGTGTGTCTAATCATGGTATATGTTATATCCAGAACATCCATCTGTTGGACGAGTAACAAAGTGTTGCTGTGCATGGACGTCAGCAGTTCGGCGGGTCTAATTTGAGGTGTTATATCCAAACCGTCTATCCAGCTGATGAGCTCATTTTAAGGCTTGACACTAAAAATGATATAGATCTATCAGGTGGACCACACTGCAGAAAACAGTGGAGAGTTGAACGCCCACCATTGAAATCCTTTAGGGATCACAGAAGTTATAGATCAATATGATATTTGTTTTTCCACTTAATTTATGTCTTTGTGACTGTATGAACAGATTAGATGGAAAATAAATGTTATGGTGGGCCCCGATAATTTTAAGGGTGGAAATCATTATCTCCACTGTTATTTGTGGTATGGTCCAGATGATCTTCTGTTGTGATTCATTTGGGTAATGTTCTAAAATAACCTCTTAAAATAGATGAATGGTGTAGATGGTGTGACCCATTGATGCGGCCCACTTGATGTATATGAGGCCCATTGTTGCGGCCCGTGGATGTGGCCCACTTGATGTATATGAGCCCCATTTTTCAAGCCTCAAACCCGGAGATCGAACTCACAGGAATCCCGATCATCGAATTCGGTGCCGACAGCCTCCGTCGTACTCCATTTTCAGCTCCTAGCGCCCATGCGCCAGATTCCGATCTTGGGATCCTATAAGGAGGATTTTTCAACATACATTTATCTCATAAGAAGCATAACTATAAGTTTACCTAAATCATAAAGGCAACATCATCATCATATATCCACTAATATAAACATTTAAATACAATGCTAAAAGGGAAATACATATATCAAAAATCAAAGCTCTAGAAGTCAGCTGCACGCTCCAAGCTCGCGCTGCTACAACCTAATGCCACCTACAAGCTTATAGAAAGCTTAGAGGGTGGTGTAAGTGTGTGCACAAGATAAGTTTCAAGTATTCAATACAATACCTTAATCATATAATATTGAAATTACTGGCAAGATCATGAATCATACGATATCAGAGTAAGAGGAAATACTGCAAGTTTATAAATCATACAATATCAGAGTACACAATACAAATCAGCTATGCAAATGAGGAGTCATAGAGAGCCAAATATCAGATGTCAAGGATATAATGCAATATGTAAATCCTGCTAAGTCCGTCTAGGCCATATAAGTGCAGAAACATAGCAACCTAAAATGTTATATGTCTGTGGATGAAATGCAATATGAGATGGGAATGAAATAACCAAGCCAGAGTGTGAAGTCGGGATGATAATACGTAGTATCGCATGCTATGAGGTCCATCACAAGGGACTTCTATCCAAACTAGTATCATACATAATTTAGATAGTCAGACTCAATGTGGTAAACTCCTGATCTCAGGTCGTCGCATGCCCCAACCGAAATCCTGGCCATTGCAAAAGTACACGTAATAAATAGTTGCACACTACCAGCCTGAGTGAATAGTAATTGAATGAATGAATGGGTATGAAAATCTTACTCAATAAGTCCACATAACAATACCATACATCTCTAAGATCATCACAGGGGTCTAGTACACTTTACACCAGCTTGCTGCCCCATCAAGCGCATAATACATATGTGTAAGTGGAAGAGACCTCACTACCCACTTACCAATATCGGCCTGGCTCGTTAATAACGGACTCATTTATGAGCTGGTCAGACTCAACCTAGCTATGCCTACTCCCTCAGGTGGGTAAGGCCACACCCCCTCTTAACCGACTACAACACATTGGGAGATGTGGCCTATTGGTATATGACTCTCATGTGCTCATATAAATTCACTCGGTCTAGATGTTGGGGTGTCATTTGGTGCTAAGAGGGTTTAGGAATTTTCGTCCAGGGCCATCTATGGCACCACGATGCTAGTAACAAATTTTTGGTGTCCCATCTGGCCATCCACGACATGACTGTGGAGGCTACGGCCCTGATGTCACTACGGTGTACAGTAATCATCAACACACAATGCGAGATGCATGAATCATATAGTCCAATCATGCATCAATCCTGCGCATACTATGTGCTCATGTGGGATACCTCTGCCTATTAGGGAGTCCCACAAACCACCTGTACTATGACATATGTAATGGTCAATCACAATTCATAACAAAATGTTGATGATGCGTATGGGCATGTATCATGATGTTATGTTGTCACATACTCATAATCGGTATCAATAACCGGCCTCGATAATCGGCATTGACAAACGGCCTTGACAATGTGGACATTTAACCAACATTGCCCCCAAGGAGTGGCCCACATAGAGCCTAACATATAGTGGATCCATGGCCTCACAAAGGGCCTAATATATAACACCATGGACCCCACTCAAGGGCTTAATACACATCACGATGGGCCTCTCCCATGGGCCTAATATACATCATAATGGACTTCATCACCTATCCCTCAAATGCATCGCAATGGGCCTCATCACATAGGCCTAATATACATCATGATGGGCCTTCAACACGGGCTGAATACACATCACAATGGGCCTCAAATACGAGCAGCGTATACATTACATTAGGTCTCGTAAGTCAGCCTCAACAATCAGAATTGACCTCGATAAATGGAATTGGCCTCGACAATCAGAATCCGCATGGATAAACAATCGGCGTCGACAATCAGAATTGGCCTCGATAAACAATCGGCCTCAATAAACAATTAACCTCGACAATTGGAATTGGCCTCGATAATTAGAATTGGCCTCAACAATCGGCTTCGACAATAGGAATCGGCCTCGATAAATGGAATCGACCTTGACAATCGGAATCAGCCTTAATAAATAATTGACCTCAACAGTCGGAATCATCTTCGATAATCAGAATCGGCCTAAACAAAAAAGGCCTAAGGGAAGGTCATAATGTGGACATTTAACCATCACTGCCCATCAATGTGAACATTTAACCAACATTGCTCCCAAGGGGTAGCCTATATATGGCCAAACATACAGTGGGCCCATGACCACACACAAGACCCTAACATACATCATCATGGGCCTCACTTATGGGACATATACGCATCACATTAGGCCTTAGACATGGGCCAATATATATCACATTGGGCCATATCAATTGCGTCAAATCAAATGGGCCAAATCAATGGGCCAAGTCGAATCGGCCAGATCAAATGGGCTGATTTAAATGGGCTAAATCAAATGGGTCGAGTCGAATGGGATAGTTCAAATGGGCTGATCAAATGAGCCGAGTCGAATGGGCCAGATCAGATGGGTTGATTTAAATGGGTTAAATCAAATGGGCCGAATCAAATAGGCCGAATCAAATGAGCAGAGTCGAAAGGGCCAGATCAAATGGGTTGATTTAAAGGGGCCAAATCAAATAGGTCGATCGAATGGGCTGAGTACAATAGGTCGGATTAAATGGGTGAATTTAAATGGGCCAAATCAAATGGGCTGATCAAATGGGCTGAATCCGAGTCAAATAGGTCGAATTAGGCCAAATCAAATGAGCTGATTTAAATGGGCTGAGACCAACCACATCATTCACCTATTGCTAGAGATCATTTTAGAGCATTATTTTAAAATAAATGAATCATATCCAAAGGATCATCTGGACCATTCCAAAAATAATAGTGGTGATAAGGATTTCCACCGTTAAATTCCAATGGGCCCACCATAACATTTATTTCCTATTCAGTCTATTCATATGGTCACAAAGACCTAATCTTAGAGGAAAAACAAATATCATATTGCTTCCGTAACCTAAGGGGTTTCTTTGGTGGATGTACATCCCACTATTTTCTGCAGTGTGGTCCACTTGATATGAGATCTATCTCATCTTTCTTCCCAAGCCTAGGACTAGCTCACCAAATGGATAGATGGTTTGGATGAATCAATACATCAGAGTGGGGTCCATGACGTGGTCCACCTTGAACAACTTACCAAATGGATAGACGGTTTAGTTGAAATACATCCATTAGGTGGGCCCACCCGTCCAACATATTAGGGGGTGTGGCCAAAACCCATCCATCATAGCAGCCCAAGGATGGAAGGGACCCAACACATGCATCATGGTGGGGTCCAGGACCATGTCCAATGGATGGATGGTCTGGGTATCATATCTATAGCACCATCTAGCAACTGGATGATGTAGATATGATCATACATCATGGTGTGGTCCACGTAGTGGCCCACCAATATAATACTGATAATATAATATATAATATAATATAATATAATATATTATATTATATATATAATGGCAGGAGGCTGCCCAAGCCACCATCTAGACCCATCTGGATGGTGATGGTGTATATGGGTTAAAGGTGGGTCCCATGCGGGAGTGGCCCACCATAGTACATTATTTGTACTATAATATATTATATTATATAATATTATATATATCATATTATAAAAAAATATAATATATTATAATATATTATATAAAAAAATAGAATTTCCCAGCGTGTAAAGAGTCTGGACACTGGGTATTTATGTTGGCAGGGTGGGTCTACGTGGTGTGGCCCACCAAAGATTCTTCTCTCCTTTTTTTATGAATTAGTGCTTTTCCTACGTGCAATGCATGCATGGTGGGGTCCTCACCAATGGGCCACTCCACTGATCAAGCTTATATTTGTATTCATCCTTCAATCAAACCATCCAAATGGACTGTCAGGTGGACCCACTCGGTGGATGGCAAGGTTGAAATACTTACTTAATGATGGGCCACACACACACACCATCATACATAAGAAAGAGAAAGCTAGAAGGGGAAGGATCCCACCACTACTGGACCCTCCCTTTATCAATGCATACATCTAGTGGGTCCCACAATAAGTGGGCCCTTAAAAATTAAAAATGACGGTAGATCACCCACATTAGGCCTCCTTCTTTAGCTCCTTGGACTCCTAGGATCCTTATCTTTAATCATGATGGAGGGTGATGATGAATGAATGGTTGAGATGGGAGATGAGAGGGTAGGAAAATGGGCCACACTTGGATTTGGGAGAGAGCTTGGACATTGGGTGTTTGCTCTTGGGTTTGAAAAGTGAAGATAGAAATGAGAGAGAGAGAGAGAGAGATGATGGATGAAAAGGGATGGAAGGAGTGGTTGTAAAAGATGGGAATGGGAAAGCATGGGTTGGGTTGAAATTTGTGTAAAGTTGGAATGGGTGGGGAGAGAGAGAGTTTACTTAGGGAAAAAGAGGTAATGGTTTCTTGTACTTATGATAGGGTGAGGTGACATTGAGTATGGAGGGTGTACTTGACTTGATTGATGGGACATGTTGTAGAGAATCTCTCAGAATTCGTAATGCATGGCATTTCTTCGGAATGAACACAGGCCCACATCTCCTGGCCTGGATATCACCTCGGCACGTAATATGCGGTGTTGGAACCGCGGTGACGATGCGGTCGCAAGGGTACAAGTTTGGAGTCGAGCTAACTTTAATATACGGGACACGACTCAAGATCGTGTACAAACGTCGATAACAGATTGTGAATCATGAAAATTCAACCGGGAGGACCGTGGAGGAGTACAAATAGTATAGGCTAGGATAGGGGTCTCACACCATTGGTGCAGTCCATGTGATGTGGCCCACTTGATGTATATGAGGTGAAATAGCGGTGAAGACTGCTTGAGTTGAAGTAGGAATATGCCAATATGTCCTAGAGGGAGGTGAATAGGACTCTTAAAAGCTTTTATGAATTATTAAAAATCCTTATCTGTAACATCCCGAAAATCGGGGGTCGAGTAAAAACCCAACTCCCGAGTTCCGAAATGTTATTTATGCGAAATAGATATGTATGATTGAATGTTGTCTATGTTAATGTATTAAACATGAGTGAGATTAAGCCAGAACAACATATCATACTCGAGAGACAGTTTAATTTACAAGCGGAAGACTGTGATAGTATGTATAATATATATAAACTGTTGTATGTCTCCAGAGTATGAACATGTTACCAGGTTATATACATACATGTATACTCCAACAGTAAACAAAAAGAACATACATGAGTGCCCTAAAAATATAAAATGACAAGTGTCAAGGTATCTAATCAACCTCTCTATAATCCCGTCAATTAGAACACACATAAAGGAGGGATCCTCCTCCTCATCATCAAGTCCAGCTCCGCTTCTCAAGCAGCGTCATCATATGCAACCAAAATAGGGACTGGTGGGTGTCCGAAAACACCATCCCGTAACGTGGGAGTGAGTAGCTAACTCAGTGAAATAATAGAGCAAGGATTAATATGTTCTCAAATCAATCATGCGATAATAGTAAAGCAGTAAATCAAACAATCCTAATACTGTTATTAATGCAATATGACATGACATGATGGATGCCCTCACCGACGTTCTCCCTCATACGGCACCATCTTACGCCCGTGGAATGCTTGCGTATCACTCAGTGCTCCACATCTTCTAGGCACATGCAATGTGATGGTGATATGATTGCCGAGTTATTATTAGTCCATTCAAACAGCAGGATTGGGAAACTAAGGTACTTCCCTTATATCAATCCCGACACAGATCCTGTCTAGGGTCGTCACTCCTAGTAATCTCATACGAAGTATATTTTGTAGGTCGCTGCAAGGGCTGCCAGGGCTGTTGCTCACACTCGTTGCATCGCTCCCCCATCACCTTATCAATACAGGCCTACTGTACTCTCACTGCTTTGGAAGGGTCGTCGCTTCCCATAGACTCAGAATACTCTCGCGGTCACTACAAAGGACTCGTCGCCTGATCAGTGTAGGTCGACAGCAAGAATATAGTGTCCCATACCACCATAATCTGCTCACGAGACATAGGTGTTCACTGGTCACTACGAGGAGGTTTGTGGCCCCATCGTAGGCCGACAGCTCGACCACGGTGTCCCATACCACCATGCCCGGCTCATGAGTCTTTGTGGATCAAGGTACCATGGTTAACAGGGTTTACAATGGTAAGTTCAGTACCCTAGGTTCAAGCAGTTATGACTCATACAGGGTGAACATACAATAGCCAGTCGGGTTACTTGACGGGCTCGACTAGCACGAGCGCATCTCAAGTCGAACGACATGAAGTGCGTAAAACACCTCGTGTGGCCTAACCGCTGCCGCCAACTCCAAAACACAGCTCGCGTTCATCGACGCGTCGTTCGTGGCAAAGATAGGCCAACCACGAACTTGCTCGATTGCCGACTGGCTAGACTAGGTATAGTCCCAATCAATTATGGAATCACATCAGCCATCATGTAAGAGTAATGGAAATGAAATACAATCATGTGAGCATGTTAACACATGTTATAACATACAACTTAAGTGAATCTTCCAAGCACATGCATTTCATACATATAATGAAATCATGCATATAGCTAACATGTAGGAAATCATTTACATCAGCATATTAATTGAGAAATCAATCTCAAACTAATTCATAACACCATTTAATTCAATACATACTAATACAAGCATTTATACAAACACTTATACTACACACTTAAGTCTACATATAGTATGTCGACTCAAAGTGCGCATTTAGGCGAATCTCTTCGCCAAACTAATTATGCACGCATTCCTAATATCCTAATGCGATAAGAAGCCATGTCAATCACATCAGCAAATTATGGATGAAAACAGTATTTCCTACAAATGACTAAAATGCCCTAAATCTCATATTCTTCGTCTGCTTATGAAACAGGAAACAGACAGCATGTTGTACATGTCAAACGGCGTTGCCGTCGATAATCTACTATTAAACGACATTGAAAGCATTGGAGATGGTCAATCAAAGCGTCTAAAATCCGCACCTTTTCTCTTATAGGTGTGTTAATTCGAACGGAGCGTATACGCTTCATCTACGGCGACTAGGCAACCTGATTTACAAGATCCATCAGCTACCAGGCTATGGAAACTAAGAATCAGTAAATCAGCAACTAATTAGGGTATTTTCTTACCTAGAAAAGTGGAGAAATCACCGGCAAAGTGATTGGAGCGTGTTGCTTAATCACGTGTAGCAGGTATCACCAGCAGCAGGAAATTCTCCTCCACTCTCTCTCACAAACTCTCACCTTTTCTCTCTCTCAACCTAGGGCTTTTTCCAAATTCGGATGGGAGAGAGGAGTGAGGGTTTCAATCCCTTTTATAAGTCCAAACATGCCCGAAATAGGCTCGGGAGCAATGTATACTTAAGGTATATCCAAATCGGGGCTGCTTCGGTCCAAATGGACATTTCTAGTGGTCTCCTGGCCGAACGCGATCGGACTTAAGTTCATACATGTCAGATGTAGCTCACATCCCATTTTCAGACCATCAGTGTTCGTAGATCACACGTGGTGGTCCAGTTTCAGTTCAGCGGTCACCGCACGTAGATCAGGTCTACAAGTCTCATGATATGAAATAGAAATTTTTTCTGATCCAAGGGTGTAATTTGGCTAAATTCTGACGATCATAACGCTTAATACTGATGCGCCAAGTCGTGTGCCAGATTTGAATTTTAAATTTCAAATCTAACCCTATTCTCACTCTCTTCAGTCCAGGCTCAATGAAATAGCCTGTGAATGTCGGTTGGACTTGATTTTCGAAATGATTGTCAAGTCCATCTAGGCAGTTCTAACGGTCTAAGATTGTAGGTATCGGACTTTCGACGCGCGGTCTAGATTCAATACAAAGTTTCAAAGAGGTCCAGAGAACAAACTGGTTTAGAGTTTGATCCGAGGTTTTAGAGTATTATAGCATCATTGATTCTACAAGTTTTGGGTCTTGTAGAATGTATTTAAAGTGGTCAGAGACTATTTCACAACTACTCCAGCATAGCGCTAGCTAACTTGTGCTTAGTTTCTAAAGGAATTAATCCTAAGTGATTTCTTTGGCTCTGAAATTGGGTTCTGAGCAGTTACGAAGGTATTTTGTTGAACCATTGCCTAAAGACGTCTAATCCCAGGTTGGCAAAAATCTGGAGTGTTGCATTATCACATTAATCCTATCACAGAGTACAGATTAGGATTACTCAAAATTAACTTTACTGGCTTCTAAGCCTGATAGAGTATCCAATCACAAACTATTTAATAGACAAACAATTTATAGATAAGATTGTGATGGATATGACTGTGTGTGTGTATAGGAGGTGATTTCAGATGATCAGATATAAAGGCATATAAGGAAATCACATAAATGAAAGACAATTTCAATCTCAAACACAGTCATTTTATAGTGGTTCGACTACTTGTCCACTCCACTATCGGCTTCCACACTTAACCCTTGAGTGACCAAATTTCACTAAGGAGGTTTCCCATGGTTCACCTCAAACCTAAGGTTTTAAATCAGGTTCACCTTCAACCTTTACACGGAGGTTTCTACTCGGTTCACCTCTAACCCTGGAGTTTTGCTGGTGCACTCCTAATCAGATGTTTATGCCCACACAGAGTAAGGGTCCATATAATGCACCCAGATATTTATGCTCTCCACAGAGCAAGGGTCCACACAATACACCCAACACGTACACTCCTGTCGGAGGCCTCCTTTGAGGACTTCAAAGGGTGAGCAACACTTAAGACCCAATCCTCGAAAGGAATGATCATAAGTGTCCTCTGGACTCTAGATACTTACAAATAAGTTGATGAGTCCCATTTAGTGCGGTGATGAAGATCTCCTTCTTGTTGATGAAGAGTCTTCAGCTCCCTTGATCCGTAATACAAAAGATGTACCTATACTAGGCTTTAGGTTGGGTTATGATGGAATTCTACTCTCTAAAGATTTTCCTATTAGGAAGATAGAGTGATTCCAATCATCTATGCATTTAAGGCATCCCATCTTAATGATTTTTCATTTAGGTAGTAGCTGAAGGATCCTTGAATGCGAAAGTTCATTCCCCAATCCACTCTTTTAAATATCAATGATGAGGGTAGATTGGAGGATGAACTCCTTGAGAGAAAGGGCTTAAGGTAAATGATATGAAGTTTAAAATACTCAGAAGCACTCTCTTCTTTCTCTACCAGCAATAAAGACTAACCTCTCTATATATAGGCAAAAGGTTCAACGGATATAAAACGGTGACATTTATGACAGAGTTTGATATCATCGAGAAAGAGTCGATATGATATAGCGTATACTCTCGATTTTATTGACTGACCTCTCGATGATACAAACTCAAATATCATTTACACTTTTGAAACCTTTTGTCGGCTGGTCGATGGGATCGAGACACATATCGATGTTATCGGATTTCAAACTCCGATTCCATCGATATATGGATCAATCTATCGACAGGTGAAAACAGGAGAGACAAGTCTTAAAGAATTTTAGGTTTTAAAGATATGATTGGGGAACAGCAGATGTCATTAGAATTTGAATGTCAATGATTTCAAGGACTTGTCGATCGGATCGATAAATCATATAGATTTACCTATAATCTTGCTGGACGGTTTGTGTCCGGTCTCGATCCAATCGACCAAGTCTCGATATGATTGACATATGAATATCAATTTCTCGACTGACACCCCGATCAACGATTAAAACATCCTGAAATTTATGCTGGAAGAAACATACGCCCACTATCGATATGATCGGTATGATCGGTATTTGAGTTCAAATTGAATTGGACAGTCATCGATATATCGAAGCTCATAGTAGTTTTTATTAGAAAAACAGGGGCACCGAAAAACTGCCTGTCGATATAATCGATCTACTTTTGATAGGATCGATATTTGAATATTGATGATATCGACTAAACCGTCGATATATCGATAAATCATCCATATGAATGTTTGATTGCTGGACACTTTTTGTCCTCACTTGATTGTATTGATTGATATGCCGAGGACATCGACAGAGCAGGTCAATCATATCGAAAGATGAATCGATATAATCGACAGTGTAAGAAAAACTTGAAGATTTTCCTATTTGGTAAAAAGTTTTCTTACACAAAAATCCTAAGATGTTCTATACAGTTTTAAGGGTTTTAATCACCTGGTGTTTTTGGGATATGGGATGTGAGGCTATGATTTACCTATGGCGAGCTTTCACACATTCAGTTGAAGTAGACACTTGACTTGATCTTCCTGTTTGGAACGGTTGTTCGACTGACTCAACTTACACCGTAATTGACAAACCAGGGCATTAGTAGGTGCACTTTCATGAGGCCCACTGGTGAGGCCCCTGTGATGCGGCCCACTTGATGCATATGAGGCCCATTGGTGTGACCCATGGATGCGGCCCACTTCATGTATATGAGGCCCATTGGTGTGGCCCATTGATGCAGCCCACTTGATGTATATGATGCCCATTGGTGCAGCTCATGGATCCGATCCACTTGATGTATATGAGGCCCATTAGTATGGCCTATGTGATGTGGCCCACTTGATTTATATGAGGCCCATTGTGATGTATTGGAGGCCCATGGGTTGAGCCCCAATGTAATGTATATAAGGACCATGAGTGAGGCCCAATGAGACATATGTGAGGACTTTGTGTGGGGCCGAATGTGATGTATATGAGGAAAATTTTGGTGTGAGATTCCACCATGATATTTATGGCGGGCCATGCCTTGGGAGTAATGATGGTTTGACATCCACATTGTAAGAGAAATGATGGTTAAATGTCTGCATTGTAACTCTCCCTAGGGCCCATTATTAGGCCCATACTTGTTGTTTGTAGACTGTCTAGGCCCATCTTCATTATAAAGATAGTTCATCACCATGTAACATGCTTAGTATAACTCCATGATTCATGCTCATACGCATCATATGTATGCTTGATATGAGGAGTGACTGATTATAGCATATGCCATTGGGCAATTTGTTTATGGGACTCACTGATAGGAGTTACCCACATGAGCATGTGGTATACACAGGATTACTGCATGACTAGATAGTGTGATTCATGCATCTCGCATTGGCGTGACACGATCACTATACGCCTTAGGGACATCAGGGTTGTGGCCTCCACAGGCACATCGTGGATGACCAGATTGGATACTAAAAATATTAGTTATAGCACTGTGGGCATATAGGATGTCCTTGGGTAAAAGTCACAGAACCTTTTTAATACCAGGAGATGCTCCAACATTTAGACCGAGTAGATACTTGGGCGCACGAGTGCTAAATACCAGTAGGCCCCATCTCCCACTATGTCGTGGTCGATTGGAAGGGGGTGTGGCCTTATCCTCCTGAGTGAGGGGTCTGTAAACTAGGCTGAGTTTGACCAGCTCACAAATGGGTCTGTTATCAATGAGCTGAGTAGGTATTGGCAGACTACTGGTCAGGCGGATGGTGTGGTCTCTTCCACTCGTTGGGCTATGCGGCTAGGGAGGCGGCAATCAGTGTGGAATGTACTAGACCCTAGTGATATTCTAGAGATGAGTTGTATTGTTATGTGGATTGATATGAGGACCGGCATGATTGCGTTGCATCTCGCATATGACATTTGACTACGCAGGCCTCGCATCGCATGGCCTCGGTATGGGTGACAACATTGATGCCTTGCATTGCATGGCCTTGGTATGGCTATTAACATTCATATCTTGCATCGCATAGCCTTGCTACGACTGATAGAATTCATGGACTTACTAACATATTTTTTCATTACTCTAATATTTCATACTTGACACTTGCTTTGTGCACACGCTTACACCACCCTCTAAGCTTTTTGTAAGCTTATGCATGACTGTTACGTGAAGGTGATGTTGGATTGCATCAGCACTGTGGCAGGAGTGTGTATCTGAGCTTTTGGAGTTCCGATATCTATATTTGTATTTTCCTTTCCACATTGTGCTCAAAGTTTTTGATATAGTGGATATGTGGTGATGTTGTTTTGTGACTTAGTTATGCTTGTGGTTATGATCCATTACAAAAGAAAATTCATACTCAAAATCCTCTTTGTAGGATCCCAGGATCAGAACTTGGCATATGAGTGTTAGGAACCGAGAATGGGGCACTACGGAGGCTCTCGGTGTTGGATTCAGCGATCGAAAATTTTGTGAGCACAGTTTCTGAGTTTGGGGCGTGACATTAGGTGTATATTTTCAGTTTCCAGGAGTTCAATCTGATTGTTTAATTTTAGCATTTCAGATGTGAGGGAAGCAGTTTTTCTTTCTAGTTTGTCATTTTTAATGTGGTATTGATGAAGATCATTTATTAAGTGGGTATTGATTTCATGAGTTTTGTTCATCTCATTTTGTAAGAGTTTGTTTTTATTTTTAGCAACACCAAGATTCTTAAGGACATTGATGCTATGGATATAAAGTTGATCATAAGCATGATGGATATCATCATTTTCTTCTTCGTCTACTTCATCCTCATCATCTAAGAGGCGTGTGTCTTTAGTTTATGATTCATTTCTTTCCTCATTATCCCTTGAATTGGGAATGACTGCAGTGGTGAAAGCCATAAATATTTTTAAGGACTTTTCGTCTACATCACTTTCAGAATCACTGTCTTCTGAGTTGGATTCATTAGTGTCATCCCATATGGCTGCCATGGTCTTTTCCTTAGTCTTTTTGGTGAGACATTCAGTGGACAAGTGCCCAGATTTTTGGCAATTGTAGCACTGAGGATCTTTGGACCTTTTCATAGGTTTGCCTATATATCACTTGTTGTCTAATTGTTTGCCTCTATAGTTGTATGGTCGGCCACGGTTTTTGTTAAAAAATTTCTTGAACCATTGAGCAAGAGAGCCACTTCCTCATCCTCATTTTCTCTCTCACCTTCCTCCTCCTCATTAATGGTGGTTTTTTTTGCAGCTTTGAGGGCATTACTTTTGGATTTGGGAGTTGGTTTGAAGTGTAGTTCAAATGTTTGTAGGGAACCTACTAGTTCTTCGATTTTCATTTCGTCCATGTTTCTACACTCTTCAATAGTTGTTACTTTGGAGTTAAAACATTCTTGTAGGGATCTTAGAATTTTCCTACAAAATTTTGACACCGGAATTTTCTCTCCCAATCTACCATGGAATTACAGATGATGTTCAGTTTTATAAATAATTCCACGAATGTCTCATGTTCCTCCATTCTGAGGTGTTCAAATTGTGATGTTAGGAGTTGCAGCTTAGATCTTTTCACTGTGTTGCTTCTTTTGATGTGCCGTACATAATGATTTTATTAAAGACTTCTTAGGACATAACATAGTAAATAACATTCATTACTTTTACTTCAGATGTTTATTTTTTTTTATCGTACGCAATCCATATTTCTTTGGATTTAGGTTTAGAGATAGTTGTGCTATTTTCAAGTACTATTTGATCAAATGGTGACACATATCTGTTTTCAACTATGTCCCAAATGTCATGATCCTCATATTTTAGAAAGTATTACATCATTGTCTTCTAGTATGCATAATTTGACCATTAAATATAGGAGGTTTGAACATAGATAAGCCCTCCCCTTTGCCCATGATTCCCAACCTAGATAAGCCCTCCCCTTTGCCTATGATTCCCAACTTCAGTCAAGATGACTCTCTAGGTGATTAAACCCTTAAGAGAGACCCTCTCTGATACTCATTTTAAGGGGTTTAGATGTGTAACAATCAAGATATACTCATTTCAACTCTAATGGCTTCTAAGCCAATTAGAGGATCCAAGCACAAGACTACTCAATATAAAGCAAGATAAGAAATTAGTTTATGATGGATTGAAGTATCTGAAAGTTTGTGGGATGTAATTGTTATCAGTTCTAGTTATTCATGTTATCATGCTTCATGTAAAACATTCAAGTAAACATGATAAATAGAATATGCAAATTTCAATCCCAAACACGGTCATTTATAGTAGTTCGACTATGTGCCTACTCCACTCTCGGTGGCTGCACTCAACCCTTGAGTGTACCAGATTTCACTAATGGAGGTTTCAAATTAGGTTTACCTCTAACCTTTATAACCTACACAAGGTTGACTCTAGGACTTACAAAAGGTACCGAAAACATGCCTACGCAAGACAAACGATCCTACACAAGGACACGATAGTTTATGCCTTACACAAGAGCAAAGATCATACACAAAGCACTTACGTTTTAAGCCACACAGGCCAAGGATCGACCAAGGAACCTAGGTTTTAGGCCACACAGACCAAGGATCCACACAAGGAACCTAGTTTAGACCACAGAGGTCAAGGATCCACACAAGGACCCTATTTTAGGCCAGATAGGCCAAGGATCCACACAAGGAACCTGGTTTATGCCATACAAGCCAAGGATCTATACAAAGGACCTAAGTTTATGCCCTACAAAAGAGCAAGGGTCCCACACTAAGCACCCAACATTTATGCCCTACACAAGAGCAAGGGTCCTACACTAAGTAGTCAAACGTACTTTCCTTTTAGAGGCCTCAAATGAGGGCTTAAAAGGTTTGAGATACACCTGTGACCCAATCCTTCACAAGGAATGATCAACAGGGTCTCTGGACTCTAATGACTTACAGGTAAGTAGATGAGCCCCGTTCTACATGTTGATGAAGACGCTCTCCTTTGATGATGGAGATTCTTCAGTTCCCTTGATCCGTAATGCTAATGATGCTCAAATGTAAAGTGATGGGGTTGGTCAATGTTTTTTTGGAATCCACTTTAATGAATGTTAATCATGGAAGAGATTGAGTGATTCCAAGGTCTTAAGCATTCAAGGGATCCCAACTTAGTGATTTTCCATTAAAGAGTTAGCTGGATGATCCTTGAATGAGGAAGTTCATTCACCAATCCACTCTATTGAATATTAATGATGAGGGTGGATTGAAGGACGAACTACAATGAGAAAAAGGGCTTAGGGTTGGTGATAAGCAATAACTCTCTCAAAGCTTTCTTTCACTTTTTCTCAATCCAGCAACCAAGAATAAGTTCTCCTTATAAAGGCAAAAATCTCTAATGGTAACAAAATAATCATCGAACCTGATTCGATGTCATTGAATGTATACTTTCGATGCCATCAAATACTAGCTCGATGATATGAACTTGACTGATAAACATTGCTGGAACTTTTTTACATGAGATTGATGTCATCGAATATTAGCTCGATGATACGAACTCGACTGAAAAACATTGTAAGAACTTTTTTACATGAGATCGATGTCATCGAACCATCTTCGACGTCATCGAGATTTGAACTCCGATGACATCAAATTATAGTTTGATTCCTCGATATCCTACGTGATATTACACAAGAGCTTGTTAGACAAGTTTAAGGCTATCTTCGATGTCATCGAGGCTTCTTCAATGTCATCAAAGTTTGAATTTCGATGTCATCGAGAATGGCTCTATTCCTCGAACATTTCAGTTTGAGTTTCCTTTGAAGCTTGCTGGACACAGACTTGTCCATATACGATGTCATCAAACCTTACCTAATGTCATCGAGGCTTCCTCGATGTCATTGAAGTTTGAATTTTGATGTCATCGAGGATAGCTCAATTCCTCGAACATTTCAGTTTGATATTCCTTTGAAGCTTGTTGGACACATACTTGTCCATATATGATGTCATCGAACCTTGTCCGATGTCATTGAAATTTGAATTTTGATGACACTCAAGCTCATTCGATTTCTCGAGCAAGGTTAGAATATTTTTCAAGAAGTTTTGTTGGAGAATGCTCCAAGTTTTTCGATTTCATCGACTTACCTTCGATGTCATCGATCACTGATGTTCGATGTCATTGAAGGTATGTTGATTCATCGAATATTCTATCCAAATATTATGTGGTTGCTGGACATAAAAGATCTCATTTCGATGTCATTGAAGCCTGTTCGATGTTATCGACGTAAGCTCGATGTCATCGAACTAAGTAGAAAACGTAGAAAATTTTCTTGATTAAAAACAAGCTTTTAGACTTTTAACTCCTATATTTTTCTAAGGTTTTTAAAGAGTTAATTACCTGGGTATTTTGGGACATGAGATGTGAAGCTTAATTTACCTTTGATGATCTTGAAACACACATCCGGTTGAAGCAATAGCTTGTCTGATCTTCATATGGGGCTCGCTTGACTCACTGACTCAACCCTCACGCTAATTGATAAACCAAGGCACTTTCAGCATGTCATAAGAAGGATTGCACATCTCGTATGCTATTACGTGGAGGTAGGTTAGAGATAAGATCAATTTTTACCTTATCTACGTCAATTTCCTTGGATGAGATGATATGTCCAAGAACAATTCCCTTGCAAACCATGAAATGACACTTCTGTCAATTTAGTGCCAAATTCTTTTCTTCACATCGCTTCAGCACATTTTTCAAAATTTCTAAAGATTTGCTAAAGGATGGACGAGTTGGAAGTACACGTTTCCTATGTTGCGTGGAAACACAATGCAGGATGGTGTACTTTCCCTTACATGTTGCAGTTAGTCTCTCAATGTTTTGTGTGCAGGGGCATTATGCACCTCATTCTCATCTTGATGTTCCTCAACTGGTTGGTGTAGCTGATTCGCAGCTATGGCTTCTGTCAAGTCAGGTGATCTTGGATGTTGTCTGACTCGATGAAGGATATGCAATCTTTCAACTAGACCTCATTCACTTAAGAGACGTTGACTATTATCATGGGCCCACTTGGGCATGAAACACTCACAACCCTTAAATTCAAAAACTAAGATTAAGGAACTACAAAAATAAAGATATAAAAAAATGATGAGTTAGAAAGAAGTTACCAGATTAGGAGAACTATGTTGATTGCAAAAAAAACTGAAAAGTACATTAGTCCTAAAAACGCAGCAGAAAAAAAAATCGTAATCCTAAACTAATTCCAAATATAATCACTTTTTAGAAAATGCAACCAAAGTCCCCAGCAATAGAGCCAAACACTTATTCACAATCCCAAGTGCAGGGTCACGATATTGTAATAACTCAGTGATGTAAGTGCTATGTTATAAATCTAGCGACCTGGATTGTCAAATTTTGTGTGCCAAAACACTTTAGATTGTTTGACTTATTTTGATAGATGGAAAGTTCACCTTTAAGTTCAAATAGATGGAAAGTTCACCTTCATTCGAAGATGAGCTTCATGTTATCTACATCGACATTCAGTGTGCTACAATTGTGCATGTTCATCTACGAGAACAAGTTAAAGTACTCGAGTTCAAGCTCAATTTCAAGCTTAAAGCTCAAGTTAAAGCTCAATTACATTTGCTCAAGCTTAAGTCTCAAGACACATGTTCAAGACACAAGTTCGAGACATAAGTTAAGTGTACAAGGTCAAGCTTCATCTGCTTCAAAGTGACCTATCTACCGAAGCATCCTATGTTTCGATTTCAATACTCACATTTAAAGTACTTATGACCCTAGAAAGACCTTAGGATTAGGTCATAAACATTGTATATTTAATTTGAGTCATAATACTTATTTTAGACTTTACTTCGGCTAGTCCTAATCATTGTTCGACTAGTCCAGGCACTAGCTAGACCAGTCTAGGGTTTTTCTTTACCGATCAAGAATTTTACTCAAAAAATTGTATAAGGTTGTTTGGTTTTCGACCAGTCGAGTACCCTTCTTGACCGGTCATGTAGACCTACTTGACCAGTCGAGTAGGGATTGACTTAAAGTCTAGCAACGTAATTTTTATTCACTCGACCAGTCGAGTGTTGTGTTGGACCAATTAAACTAGCCACTCGACCAGTTGAGAGTCTATTTTATCTGATCACGATAGAAATTTCAAAAATTGGTTTTGCTAGGACCACTTGAGCCGAGCCTTAGACTAGTAGAGGGAACCAAATTGCAGCCTATAAATTGAAGATATTTCTCAAATCTTTTCATTCATTTCAAGCCAATTCAAGTCATCGCTCTGAGAGATTAGTCCCCACTATTGTGAAGCTATTTTAAGGTAATTATAAATCATTTTAATAGCTTTTGATTTCTTAATTTCTTGATCTCTTGATTCCATTCTACTTAATATAAAGAAAATTTTGATTTAACCCTTTGTGGGATCCAAGAAATTGATTCCAAGTAGCCTATGGTTGAATTTAATTTGAAATTCATCTAGACTTAGAACCCCTTCTTCTATGAGATTAAACATTGAACATCTTCTTTTACAATTAGAACCCCTTCTTCTATGAGATTAAACATTGAACATCTTCTTTTACAAAAAGGCAGTTCTACCGGCTACCTCGAAAATCATTCGTCAGATAAGTATATTTCATTTATTACATTGTGGTTTGTAAGATTGCCAGAAAATCTTTCATGTTAATTTTGTATGAGATAGCTAAAAAATCTCTGTGTGTGTGGGGTTTTTAATTGTGATAGGCCATTGAAAATACAATTGTAAAGGTTTTAAGGTGAACCTTGAAAAACCTTCTTTCTTAGTGAAAGCTGATATCCCATGGGTTGTGGATATTAGGAGTGGAGTAGGGTGGTTGTTTGAGAACAGTTGGTGTACACCCAAACCACTGTAATTCTCAGAGTTTAGATGATGATGATGATGATGGTGATGTGTGTGATGTGCTGAATGTTGTATTTATTTTCATGTACATGTGATGAATGCTGTAATAACATGATTCATTTCCTTTGCCTCTATATTAGTTTGAATTTCTGATACTTACCAATACTCTAGAAATCAGGTTGTCCTACCATAAGCCATTGGTTTTTGGTGTAAGGTTATCCTTAGAACAACGTTTGTATTAACCTCTCAACACTTGTGCACTTGAGGTTATTTTATATTTCTATTATCTGTGTTATCTTTTCACATTTTATTTTTATTTGGCATAGTCCTAATCACCCCCCCCCCCCCCCCCCCCTTAGGACTTGGGGCTCGCCCTTTTCAAGTGGTATCCGAGCCTAATAGCTCATTTTGTTGGATTAATTTCCTGAGCTAAGTGATCTTGAGCTCCTAATATGTGAAATTTTGATAGCCTCTCTATTATTAGGCCACCACCATTTGATTACTTCAATTATGCCTATTGGAAAGCCAGGATGTGGATTTTTTTCAAGGTCCATCAATGAGAGCATGTGGCAAGCCACAATGATTAGATGGAACCCACTTACATCTGAAGTTCTAGGCACTGATTGAACTAAGACCATTAAAGAAACACTATATTATATGTGGACTAATCTTCAGAAAAATGAGTGAAGTGTCAATGTCAAAGCTTTAAATGCAATCACTTGTACACTATCACTAGATGAGTTCAAAAGAATTATATCTTGTGATACTGCCAAACAAACCTAGGATATCTTAGAAATGACACACGAGGGTATGACTATTGTTAAAAAGTCAAAACATTAAATCCTCATCAATAGATTTGAGGAAATACATATGGAAGAAAGTGAATCATTCATGGACTTCTATACTAAACTGAATGACATAGTCAACTCAATGTGGGGTCTTGGAAATAGCATCCCATAAATTAAAGTTTGTCTAAAGATACTGTGCTCACTTCCTGAGTGATTCAATTCCAAGGTGACAACCATTCATGAACTTCCAAACACAGATAATATGAGGGAAGAGCTTGTTGATTCCCTACAAACCTATGAGTTGAATTTCAAGGCTCCTAAAGGTAAGTCTATAACCCTTAAATTATATAAATGTATTTCTCAAGATAATAGTAGTAATTTTGATTGTAAAAATTCAAAGGATGATATGGCCTTATTTACTAAGAAGTTTTATAACATTTTTAAAAGCAAAAAGAGAGTCAATTTTCAAAAACCCTCTGAGAAGAAAAAGAGTAAAACTAAAAATTAGAAATCACTAAAAGACATCCAATGCTTCAACTGCCATGAATACGTGCATCTGGCAAACAAGTGTCCAAAAAGGGACAAATCAAAGAAGAAAGACATGTTGGCCACATGGGATGACTCGTCCTACTCTGAAGCCTCTTATAAATCAGATGATTCAAAACTTGAATTTACTGGTGAGGTCAAGGCCTTAATGACTCTAGCCAGAGTCACTTCCACAGATAGTTATGATACATCAAAATAGGAAAATCTGAGGAGTGACCCTGAAAATGAAGATGATCTTCATCATGCCTACAATGCCCTATATAGGGAGAGTTGTAAGATTGTTGTTAAACTTAAACTTCAAAAAGAAAACTTTTTAAAATTAAAAGAGGATTTTGAAAACTTAGTTTTAGAAAAATTGCATAATTCTGAGTGTTTTGAAAAAAAAAACTAAATGTGATTTAGACTTCAAAACATTTCAACTTGAAAACTTAAAATCAGAAAATGAGAAACTAAAACTGGAAGTCCTTTCCCTTTTGAGGTCAAAGGATACTTGGAGTTATGCTCAGGGAGACCCTAAACTAGAAAAATTACTAACCAGATCAAGAAAGTATAGAGATAGAACGGGTGTGGGCTATTGATGAGGGTCAAATATTGCAAATCAGACCCCGATTATTGCCTAATTTTATGTACATGATAAAGCCTAAAGTTGTATTTTAAATGTGTTTTTATTGCAAGATGTAATCAGGAGCATTGATTGAAAAAGTGTATTAAAAGTATGGATTTGACGCTTCGAAGTCATCAGAGCAAGGAACAAACTCTAAAGGACCAATATTGAAGAATTTACACGCCAGAGATCCAAGGAAATCAAGCCGTTCACGTTAAAGAGGCCTGAAATTGGTCCAAAATGCAAGATCACAGGGTTCCCGCCATCCGATTGACCTGAAACTTCATACATGGGATGAGGGCCATAAATTAACCGTACACATAAAATTTTAACCATTGGATCACTATGAAAGTGCCCCAACTGACAGATCAGCCCATAAACCGTTGATTCTGGGCCTACCTGATATCTGGAACTGCCTCAAAATTATTATTGACAGTTTAAATGAGATGAGAAACAATATGGACGGTGAAGATTTCTGAAAATCATCACAGTGGGTCCCATACATGGTGAATGTACACCTTGTATATACAAAGCCGGCCATGCACTAGAAGCGTTGACCGCATCAGTGCCTTCCAAAGCACCAGTGCCCGACCGACTTCAACTCCAAAACGTTTCGCGCTGTTTGTGAATGGACGGTCGACGTCATTTTTGCGATTAGTTGTGGGCCCCACACATGTCCCGTAAGCTCAATCCAAACCATCCACCGTGTAGACAGCCACGAGCACTGTAAAACCATGTTTAAACTTTTTACTCATGCAAGTACACGTGTGCATTACAGAGGCCACAAAAGGGCTGCCCTGGGACGTTCAAGTCTGATCTTTTTGTGATTTATTCTCTGGGCCGCATCAATGGACATTCAAAACCACCCATTCTTGACTGAAATTTCGTTCTGAATGCAATGGATGGAGTGAATTTTCCTAAAAGTACCTCTTTGGGGCCCACCGATCACAACAGCGAAATGGTGCGAAAGGTTTCGCACATCCACGAAAACTGACTTTTCCAGGCGGTTGTGGCCCACCATCTTTGATCATATGGCAGATCTGAACCGTCTATCATGTAGAGGACCCAAGAAAGTCCTAAGGGACGGTGTTTCTTTGGAATTTGAGCGAGGAAAGTGGCGTGTTTCGAGGCACCGAACTTGGCTGCGAAAAAGCTTTCGTTGGGCATGCATAGCTTTCCAAATCCAATTCAAATCCGATTTTCACCACTCCAGCAGCTATATAAGGAGGTTTTGGACGTGGGGAGCATTCATTGAGAGCCAGGGAGGAAGATCCGGAGCTTGAGGAGAGCCAGAGTCAGAGAGAGAGAGAGATGAAGAAAGAAGGGAAGGATGTTTTTAATATTTTTATTTTATATTTCCTTTTGCCTAATTAATTTTATGGATTGATAAACTTCTTAGCTAGGGATGAGATGAAGCCCTCAATTTGAATAATTCTTGTTTACTGTTGAATTTATTTAAACTTGATTGAATTATTTCTTTCGCTAGTGTGCTTTCCTGAGATTTCTGTACTTCTCCATTCTATGAGCTCGACCAAAGTCTAGATATGGATGTTGTTTGGAATATTATACTAGGTGCTTGTGTCTGACCATGAACAGGATTCCTATAGAGGAAGAAACAGGATTTACATCTCTCCATGCCTGACCATGGATGGAAAGATGTGATCCATACGCTTTAAATGATTACATTTTGTGTGCCCGACCAAGGACATAGGATGTGCTTTGTTTATTAAATTTATATCAATCTGAATTAGGATAAATCAACAGGCAAAACAAGGGTTAGAATAATTAGGGGTGGATTCGAAAGTCCTAGTCTTCTCCTTAATTGAATTTTTCTCATTATTGCTCGTAGTTATTTTCCATAGATTTATGCTAGTTTACTTATTACTTTGCTAAAATATTTATTGGATTAGTTAAGAAGAGTCTTAAATTTTGAATTGCGACAACCAGTCCTCATGGGAACGATCTCGTAATACGTACCATATCTACATCTGATTCGTATACTTGCGAGTTTAAAATTATTTAAATTAGATTGGTTTAAATTAAAACATCAAGTTTTTGGCGCCGTTGACGGGATTGTTTCAGTCCAATTGAATTTAGGATTCTCTCTTATCATAATTCATAGCCTTAGGATTTTACTAACTTTAGGTTAAAATTTTTATTTTATTTTATTTTATTTTAGAAACTAACATCTTTCCTGTTTTGTAGGGTCTTGACTTGAACTTTTAATTTGGTAATCTCTTTCTAAATTCTCTATTTTTTCTAATTTTTATTTTTAGAATTAGGGTTTTATTTTTTAAAAATTTCTAAGTCTAGGATTTCTTTTTAGAAATTTTTTATTTTCTAATTTTAGATTTAGATTCTTCTTTTAAGTAACTTTCTATTTTCTAGTTTTAGAAATTTTTTCTTTATTTTTAAGATTAGAAACTCTTTTTTTTTTTTAGAAACTAACTTTCTATTTTTATTTTTAGTAACTTTCTAATTCTAGGAGTTCCTTCCTTTTTAGAAACTAACTCTTCTTTGTTGTTCTTTAGAAAATTTTTAATTTTAGACTTTCTGTTTTTCGAAACTAACTTGTTTTGTTTTCTTTTGCAGGATTCTAACATAGATCTCCAAATTGGTAACTTCTTTCTAATTATCTCTCTTCCTATTTTTAGATTAGTGTAGGATTTTTTCTTTTAGAATTAGGGTTTCACCATGTATATGCACGGGTGGGAATGTCAGTATGCTAAGAAGAATAACATATATAGGAATGATGATTATGATAGAAATCCACTAATGTCTCAAAACTTTTCTGAAACTATCATCGAGAACCAACCGGAATCTAATGATCCACCAGTTAAGAAGTCCTTACTCGATCATATACGGGAGAATAATTACACCCCACGGATTAATAAGACAATACGTGAGTGTCGTGATTATCATAACTATAGGCGTGAAGACTATTATCATCCATCAGATTCTCCCACCTATGATCTGTATGACTATAATCAGTGGAAACATCAAACTTGGGGAAATGAACCAACAAAATGTTATAATGATTGTTCTCTTAGGTTCCCTACTTCTGAATATCCATCAGAAATAATCCAAGAGGAGTCATCTCCGAGTTACACAGCTTATGACTTGATGAAATTATTAGGTGCACTTGAATCACGCATTGATAGGCTACTGGAGACTAATTCATCCCGATCACAACCTGTTGATTATTCCTTTGGATTTCCTACTTATGATGCGCTAATGAAAGCGAGTTCATCTCAGCCACAACCCAATCCAGAAATATAATACAAGGTGATCCTTACTCACTTATAAAACACTCTGGAATTTGGGATGAAGAGTTGAATTATATTAATGAGCATACGGTTCAAATTACAGATGAATCGATTTCGATGAAAGTTCAAAGGAATGGTGAAGAGACATGGGTGTCTTTCGAATACAATGATGATAACACATTTCACTCACATAAGACACTCGAGTTGAATGATGATGAAGAGGTCAACTCATTTGAACCTCCGCCCAATTTAGGAATAGAATGTGAGGAAGCCAATCCCATCCCAAGTGTGCATGACAGGAAATTAGACGATGCTATGTATTGGGATGATGATCATGAATGTTCAGCTCAAATTTCTCCTGAATCAATCTCAAGTATGGTCCAGGTCAGTGATCAGGAAGTACACGAAGTGGTTGGTCAAAATGAGCCACTTCTCTCATCTAACATGTCTGATTTAAAAGTGAAGGATGAGCCCATTGCAATCGACCCTTCTAACTCTCGTGAAACATGTTTGGGTCATTCCCCTAAATTGGATGATGATATGATTCGAAAAATGAACGAACCGCTTGATATGACTCTAAAAGTTGAAACCACCCAGTTAAGGACATCATCTGAGTCATATACTTTTGACGATTCAATACCTCTTCTGAGTAGTATCAATGAGCAGAGTCCTCACATCAATACTTCGTTTCTTGATCATCAAATTGTTTGCGCAGGGTTAGATCAAGAAAGAGTACTTCCATCCACATTTAAAGACGATGGATTCCTTAGACAGATCATCACAATCTCCAATGTGAAAAATAAATCATGCTCAGCTATATGTCCCAACTCTTTAGATGACTGCTTAGCGTATTTTACAGATTCAAACGATCCCCTGTTATAAGAAATAGTGAATGCCTTGCAAAATAATACCTCAGCGGTTGTCATAAATCGAGAGAACCCGTATTCTAAAGTACTTCCTTTCCCAGATCCTGAATGTTTTCCATTAAATGAAAAGTTAAAAATTGAACTACAAAGTGAAACATCGGCATTTTTCGAGACTACACCACCTACTATAAATTTTTCTGAATTTCATCTACATGTAGTCTCTTTTTCATCATGGTGTACTAACTTCGAAATTTTTTCTGCCACAGGTGAATCATATATATTTAGGACACTTCAGACGATAAAAAGAACACTTTATGCTGAGGTCCTTCAATTTCTCTGGTTATTAATGCTCCAGGACATCCAAGCCTACTGCAAAACGGGCTTTTGGATGATCTTGTTGGAAAACCTTCTGAGAAATTTACCAAGATACTAGCCAATGATCCATGATTACTTTCATTGCTTGTCTAGCTGAAGACATTAAACTTAGCGCTCCTGGGAGGCAACCCAGCTTTTCATTTTTCATTTTTTTCTTTTCCTAGTTAATTAGTTTAATGTTTGTGGGTAACATTGCCACAAACCTTCACGAGACTACAACTCGTCCGCTAGGGGCAACCTAGGGGTTTAACGGCTTGTTGCATACGCTAAATGCAATCGAGAGCACCTGCGAAAGTGGTATAGGTAGTCTTATTATTATTATTATTGTGATTTTTTTTGTTATTTTGCTTTTGTTGATTTCTCTCTTATGCTGACTCGTTCTTACATTGATATTTTTGGAAATCTCTCTTGATCCCTTCATGCAGGTACTATCTTTCCATCACTCCTCTTTTATTTTTCATTGTCCCATATGCATTGCATGTTTATTTCTTTTACATTGCGGACAATGTCGATTTTAGGTTGGGGGTGGGAGATTAGGTTACCTAATAAGTATTTTCTTGGTCTTGAGCAAGAATTGTGAAAATTTTTAAATTTTTTCTGGAATTTGTTTATTTGAAGTGATTTTGAATGATAGTTGTGATCTTAAAATTAAAAGATACGTGATGTCGGTACTTTAAGACTCTTGGATTCAGTTGTCTGTTGGATTTCACAATTAAGTTTAAGTTATCAATCCATGATTAAAAGTTGTAAACATTGATTGAGTCATGATTTCGCATATCGCATCTCGCTTACACATTAAGGTTCCGGTTTGATATTGAATGATTAACTTGGTAATCACAAAGCATGAAAAGGAACCAGCCAAAATAAAATTTCATGTGCAGTAAAGAAGAATTAAAAGGGTAAGTCGCATAATCTTTACCATAGGTTTGCTCCCTATAGGTGTAGATTCGATCCCCCATGGTTGATAGTTAGAAAAAAATTTAGGTAACGAGTTTTCACCATAGGTTTGCTCCTTATAGGTGAGGATTTGATTCCCCTCTTTGGCGTTACTGTTTATGAACAAAATCAAAGGCTGGTATAATGAAAAGTTAACCTGTCAGGCAAGTGTTGGTTTCAGTTGTCATACATTCCATTGTTACTTACCAATGATATCATAAATTTGATAATTGGATCTCTTAATGAATGTAAGATGAGATTACACTATACACTCATGGAACTCAATGTTTGGAATGTTTTAATTAATGGATTAATAATTTTGAATTTGATTATGAAGTATACCGTGAGCTTGATTCCTAGAGAAAATTCCACACACCATTCATGAATCTTAGAATTCTCACATCTCGACTATCTGTTCACAAGTCACTTGGGTCTAAAAGAATTGCCTTTTTATTTTTGAAATTATTTTTCGTATATTTTGCTCGGGACTAGCAAAATGCTGGTTGGGGGTTGGAGAGATTAGGTTACCTAATCAGTATTTTCTTGGTCTTGAGCAAGAATTGTGAAAATTTTTTAATTTTTTTATGGAATTTGTGAATTTGAAGTGATTTTGAATGATAGTTGTGATCTTAAAATTAAAAGATACGTGATGTCGGTACTTTATGACTCTTGGATTCAGTTGTCTGTTGGATTTTACAATTAAGTTTAAGTTATCAATCCATGATTAAAAGTTGTAAACATTGATTGAGTCATGATTTCGCATATCATATCTCGCTTACACATTAAGGTTTCGGTTTGATATTGAATGATTAACTTGGTAATCACAAAGCATGAAAAGGAACCAGACAAAATAAAATTTCATGTGCAGTAAAGAAGAATTAAAAGAGTAAGTCGCATAATCTTTACCATAGGTTTGCTCCCTATAGGTGTAGATTCGATCCCCCATGGTTGATAGTTAGAAAAAAATTTAGGTGACAAGTTTTCACCATAGGTTTGCTCCTTATAGGTGAGGATTTGATTCCCGTCTTTGGCGTTACTGTTTATGAACAAAATCAGAGGCTGGTATAATGAAAAGTTAACCTGTCAGGCAAGTGTTGGTTTCAGTTGTCATGCATTCCATTGTTACTTACCAATGATATCATAAATTTGACAATTGGATCTCTTAATGAATGTAAGATGAGATTACACTATACACTCATGGAACTCAATGTTTGGAATGTTCTAATTAATGGATTAATAATTTTGAATTTGATTATGAAGTATACCGTGAGCTTGATTCCTGGAGAAAATTCCACACACCATTCATGAATCTTAGAATTCTCACATCTCGAATATCTGTTCACAAGTCACTTGGGTCTAAAAGAATTGCCTTTTTATTTTTGAAATTATTTTTCGCATATTTTGCTCGGGACTAGCAAAATGCTGGTTGGGGGTTGTGATGAGGGTCGAATATTGCATATCAGACCCCGATTATTACCTAATTTTATGTACATGATGAAGCCTAAAGTTATATTTTAAATGTGTTTTTATTGCAGGATGTAATTAGGAGCGTTGAATGAAAAAGTGTATTAAAAGCATGGATTTGATGCTCCGAAGTCATCAGAGCAAGGAACGAACTCTAAAGGACCAATATTGAAGAATTTACACGCCAGATATCCAAGAAAATCAAACCGTCCACGTTAAAGAGGCCTGAAATTGGTCTAAAATGCAAGATCACAGGGTTCCCGCCATCCGATTGACCTGAAACTTCATACATGGGATGAGGGCTATAAATTAACCGTACACATAAAATTTTAGCCATTGGATCACTATGAAAGTGTCTCAACTGACAGATCAGCACATAAACCGTTAATTCTGGGCCCACCTGATATCTGGAACTGCCTCAAAATTATTATTGACGGTTTAAATGACATGAGAAACAATATGGACAGTGAAGATTTTTGAAAATCATCACAGTGGGTCCCATACATGGTGAATGTACACCTTGTATATACAAAGCCGGCCGTGCACTAGAAGTGCTGACCGCGTCAGTGCCTTCCAATGCACCAGCGCCCAACTGACTTCAACTCTAAAACGTTTCGCGCTGTTTGCGAACGGACAGTCGGCGTCATTTTTGCGATTAGTTGTGGGCCCCACATGTGCCCTGTAAGCTAAATCCAAACCGTCCACCGTGTAGACAGCCGCGAGCACTGCAAAACCATGTTTAAACTTTTTACTCACGCAAGTACACGTGTGCATTACAGAGGCCACAAAAGGGTTGCCCTGGGATGTTCAAGTCTGATCTTTTTGTGATTTATTCTCTGGGCCACGTCAATGGACATTCAAAACCACCCATTCTTGACTGAAATTTCGTTCTGAATGCAATGGACGGAGTGGATTTTCCTAAAAGTACCTCTTTGGGGCCCACCGATCACAACAGCGAAATGGTGCGAAAGGTTTCGCACATCCATGAAAATTGACTTTTTTAGGTGGTTGTAGCCCACCATCTTTGATCATATAGCAGATCTGAACCGTCTATCATGTAGAGGACCCAAGAAAGTCCTAAGGGACGGTGTTTCTTTGGAATTTGAGCGAGGAAAGTGGAGTGTTTCGAGGCACCGAACTTGGTTGCGAAAAAGCTTTCGTTGGGCATGCATAGTGTAACACCCCGGATTTTGGCCAACCTGGGATTAGACGTCCTTAGGCAATGGGTCAACTAAAACACTTGGAAAATCGCTCAGAATCCAATTCCATAGCTAAAGAAATCACTTAGGATTAATTCCTTTAGAAACTAAGCATAAGTTAGCTAGCGCTACGCTGGAATAGCTGTGAAATAGTCTCTGACCGCTTTAAATACGTTCTACAAGACCCAAAGCGAGTAGAACCAATGATGCTATAATACTCTAAAACCTCGTATCAAACTCTAAACCGGTTTATTCTCTGGACATCTTTGAAACTTTGTATTGGATCTAGACCGCGCGTCGAAAGTCCGATACCTACAATCTTAGACCGTTAGAACCGCCTAGTTGGACTTGACAATTCTTTCGAAAATCATGTCCAACCGACATTCACAGGCTATTTCATTGAGCCTGGACTGAAGAGAGTGAGAATAGGGTTAGATTTGGAATTTGAAATTCAAATCTGGCACACGACTTGACGTGTTATTATTAAGCTTTCTGACCGTCAGAATTCAGCCAAATTACACCCTCGGATCAGGAAAAATTTCTATTTCATATCATGAGATTTGCATACCTGATCTACGTGCGGTGACCGCTGAACTGAAACTGGACTTCCACGGGCGATCTACGAACACTGATGGTCTGAAAACGGGATGAGAGCGACATCCGACATGTACGAACTTAAGTCCGATCGCGTGCTGCCAGGGGACCACCAGAAATGGTCTTTTGGTCCGAAACAGCCCCGATTTGGTTAGGCATCAAGTATACTTTGTTCCCAAACCTGTTTTGGGCACATTTGGGCTTATAAAAGGGCTTGAAACCCTCATTCCTCTCTCCCATCCGAAATTGGAAAAAGCCCTAGATTGAGAGAGAGAAAAGGTGAGAGATTGTGAGAGAGAGTAGGAGAGAATTTTTCTGCTGCTGCACTACCTGTTGCACGTGCTTTAGCAACACGCTCCAATCACTTGGCCGGTGATTTCTCCGCGTTTCTAGGTAAGAAAACATCCCTAATAGTTGCTGATTTGAGGTTCCCTTGGTTCCATAGCGAAATAGCTGATAGATCTTGTGTATTAGGTTCACAGTTCGCCGTAGACGAAGCGTATACGCTCTGTTCGAATTCACACACCTATAAGAGAAAAGGTACGTATTTTAGACGCTTTGATTGACTGTTTCCAACGCTTTTAATATCGTTTAATAGTAGATTATCGATGGCAACGCCGTTTGACATGTACAACATGCTGTCCGTTTCCTGTTTCGTAAATAGACGAAGAATATGAGATTTAGGGCATTTTGGTCATTTGTAGGAAATACTGTTTTCATCCATAATTTGCTGATGTGATTGACATGGATTCTTGTCGTATTAGAATACTAGGAATGCGTGCATAATTAGTTTGGCGAAGAGATTCGCCTAAATGCGCACTTTGAGTTGACATACTATATGTAGACTTAAGTGTGTAGTTTAAGTGTTTGTATAAATGCTTGTATTAGTATGTATTGAATTAAATGGTGTTATGAATTAGTTTGAGATTAATTTCTCAATTAATATGTTGAGGTAAATGATTTCCTACATGTTAGCTATATGTATGATCTCATTATATGTATAGAATGCATGCGTTGGAAGATTTACTTAAGTTGTATGTTATAACATGTGTTAACATGCTCGCATTGTTGTATTTCATTTCCAATACTCTCATATGATTACTGATGTGAATTCATATATGTTTGGGACTATGCCTAGTCCAGGCAGTCGACAACCGAGCAAGTTCGTGGTTGGCCTATCTTTGCCACAAACGACGCGTCGATGAACTCGAGTCGTGTTTTGGGTTGGCGGCAGTGGTTAGGCCACACGAAGTGTTTTACGCACTTAATGTCGTTCGACTTGAGATGCGATCGTGCTAGTCGAGCCCGTCAAGTAACCCGACTGGCCGTTGTATGTTCACCCTGTATGAGTCATAACTGCTTGAACATAGGGTACTGAACTTACCATTGTAAACCCTGTCAACCATGGTACCTTGATCCACGAAGACTCATAAGCTGAGCATGGTGGTATGGGATACCGTGGTCGAGCTGTCGGCCTACGCTGGGGCCACAAAACTCCCCGTAGTGACCAGTGAGCACCTATGACTCGTGAGCAGATTATGGTGGTATGGGACACTATATTCTTGCTGTCGGCCTACATTAATAAGGTGATGGGGGAGCGGTGCAACGAGTGTGAAGAACAGCCCTGATAGCCCTTTGTAGTGACCGTGAGCGTATGCTGAGTCTACGGGAGGCGACGACCCTTCCGTAGCAGTGAGAGTACAGTAGGCCTGTATTGATAAGGTGATGGGGGAGCGGTGCAACGAGTACGAGCAACAGCCCTGGCAGCCCTTGCAGCGACCTACAAAATATACATCGTATGAGATTACTAGGGGTGATGACCCTAGACAGGATCTGTGTTGGGATTGATATAAGGGAAGTACCTTAGTTTCCCAATCCTGCTGTTTGAATGGACTAATAACAACTCAGAAATCATATCACCATTACATTGCATGTGCCTGGAAGATGTGGAGCACTTGAGGGACGATTGCATGCCGCGGTCGTAAGATGGTGCCGTATGAGGGAGCCGTCGGTGAGGGCATCCATCACGTCATTTCATATTGCATTAATAATAGTATTAGGATTGTTTGATTTACTGCTTTACTATTATCGCATGATTGATTTGAGAACATGTTAATCCTTGCTCTATTATTCCACTGAGTTGATCACTCACTCCCACGTTACGGGATGGTATTTTCGGACACCCACCAGTCCCTATTGTGATTGCAGATGATGGCGCGGCCTGCAAGGCGGAGCTGGATTTGATGATGATTAGGAGGATTCCTCCTTTATGCGTGTTCTGATTGACGGGATTACAGGGAGGTTGATTAGATGCCTTGACACTTGTCATTTTATATTTTTAGAGCACTCATGTATATTCTTTTTTTTTTTTACTTTTGGAGTATACATGTATATATATAACTTGGTAACATGTTCACACTTTGGAGACATACAACAGTTTATATATGATATACATACTATCACAGTCTTCCGCTTGTAAATTTAACTGTCCCTGGCGTATGATATGCCGTTCTGGCTTAATCTCACTCATGTTTAATACATTAACACAGACAACATTCAATCATATATATCTATGTTGCATAAATAACATTTTGGAACTCGGGAGTTGGGTTTTTACTCGACCCCCCGATTTTTGGGATGTTACACATAGCTTTCCAAATCCGATTCAAATCCGATTTTCACCACTCCAGCAACTATATAAGGAGGTTTTGGACGTGGGGAGCATTCATTGAGAGCCAGGGAGGAAGATCCAAAGCTTGAGGAGAGCCAGAGCCAGAGAGAGAGAGAGATGAAGAAAAAAGGAAAGGATGTTTTTAATGTTTTTATTTTATATTTCCTTTTGCCTAATTAATTTTATGGATTGCTAAACTTCTTAGCTAGAGATGAGATGAAGCCCTCAATTTGAATAATTCTTGTTTACTATTGAATTTATTTAAACTTGATTGAATTGTTTCTTTCGCTAGTGTGCTTTCCTGAGATTTCTGTACTTCTCCATTCTATGAGCTCGACCAAAGTCTAGATATGGATGTTGTTTGGAATATTATACTAGGTGCTTGTGTCTGACCATGAATAGGTTTCCTATAGAGGAAGAAACAGGATTTACATCTCTCCATGCCTAACCATGGATGAAAAGATGTGATCCATACGCTTTAAAGGATTATACATTCTGTGTGCCCGACCAAGGACATAGGATGTGCTTTGTTTATTAAATTTATATCAATCTGAATTAGGATAAATCAACAGGTAAAACAAGGGTTAGGATAATTAGGGGTGGATTCGAAAGTCCTAGTCTTCTCCTTAATTGAATTTTTCTCATTATTGCTCGTAGTTATTTTCCATAGATTTGTGCTAGTTTACTTAATAGTTTGCTAAAATATTTGTTGGATAAGTTAAGAAGAGTCTTAAATTTCGAATTGTAACAACCAGTCCTCGTGAGAATGATCTCGTAATACGTACCATATCTACATCCGATTCGTATACTTGCGAGTTTAAAATCATTTAAATCAGATTGATTTAAATTAAAACATCAGCTATGATAAAAACATGCCTCTGAAAAATAAGATTACAACTCCTAAGTTTTTTAAAGGAGTGTTCTCTAACTCAAAGAGGAAAAGCTTGAATCAAAATAGTTTTAAAAATCCTAAACTTTTCAAGCTACCAAACCTAATATCAACCATATTAATCTCAGAAATCAGAATTATAAACCCTTAGCTGAGAAGATTGTCGATTTACTTAAGGAGCTTCTGAAATCTAACTTGAATGTCAGAGTTAATAATAATTTCAATTGAAGTAAAACCAAACAGCTCTCTAAAATCCAAAATGATAATGAAATGGGTCCCTAAGGTTACATGTTTGGTTTCTCACATCGCCTTCAAGGCTTCGAGTCAATCAAAGTGGTACTAGACAGTGGTTGCTCTAGACACATGAAAAATGATAGAGATTTATTCACCAACTACAAAGAAATGACTCATGGGTCAGTCATATTTGGTGATGGGAGCAATTGCAAAATAATTGGCCAAGGTACGATTCAACTTTTCAATCTTCCTTCTTTTGAAAATGTTTTATTCGTAGAATGTCTTAAGCATAATCTTTTAAGTATTTCACAAATCTGTGATAATAAACATAGAGTTGGATTTACTAATTAAGGATGTGAGATCTCTAATGAGAAAAGTTGTGTGATATTGAATGGTCGAATAACATCTAAAAATTGTTATATTGTAAGTGATTCTAGCTCATCTAAATTATCATGTTACATGGTCCAAACCGATGAGACCGAATTATGACATAAACGACTTAGACATGTAAACTTCTAGAATCTATATAAATTGAGCAAAGCCGATCTAATAAGAGGTCTACCCAGATTGAAGAAAATGGACAAATTTGTGGCGAATGTCAAATCAGGAAATAAACAAGGAGTAGTCACAAGAAAGAAATTTGAAACAAACATGGATATTTTTAGATCAACCAGAATGGAGGGTCGAGGTGGAAAGAAATAATTTTTGGTAATTATGGATGACTTTACCAAATATACATGGGTAGCTTTCATGAGAGAGAAGTTTGAAACTCTCGATGAAGTGAAAAGGATACTTAAGCATATCCAAACTAAAAAGGAAGCGAATATCTCTAAAATTTGAAGTGACCATGGATCGGAGTTTAAGAATATAGCAATTTTGAGAAGTTTTGTTGCGATCAAGAAATATCACATGAGTTTTCTGCACCTAAGACACCTCAACAGAATGGGGTTATTGAAAGGAAAAACTATATGCTTCAAGAAATGACTAATGTAATGTTGAATAGCATGAAATTATTTAAAAATCTATGTACTGAAGCTATGAACACTGCATGCTATATAATAAACCATGTTTATATCAGAAAATTAAAAGACAAAGAAAACATGTGGTTTAAGAAGAAGCCCATAGTTAAATACTTTTGAGTTTTTCGCAGTAAGTGTTATATTTCGCGTGAATGCGAAAATTTTAGAAAGTTCGACACTAAAAGTGACGAAGGGATTTTTCAAGGGTATGCTCTAAATAGTAGAGTGTATCGTGTTATCAATAAGAGAACACATGTTATTCAAGAGTCCATAAATGTGGTTATTGATGATTACCGGAATACAACAACTATAAGTTCAGAAGATGATGAAGTCAATATAATTGACAAACCTGACTCCTCATCTTGTCAAATCATCACTGAATTTAGATCAATTAAAGATCACCCTATTGATCAAATACTAGGTAAACCTCTCACTGGCACGTATACATGAAAACAATTAGAAAACATGTATAATTATGTGTGTTTTACTTCCCAAATTGAGCCGACTAATGTAAAAGATGCACTTGTTGATGAAAACTGGATAGTAGCCATGCAAGATGAACAGAATCAATTTATTAGAAATGATGTATGGTTTTAGTTCCTAGACCATCTGATAAACATATCATTGGAACCAAGTGGATCTTTAAAACTAAAATTGATGAGTTAGGAAATATAATTAGAAACAAGGTAAGACGAGTTATATAAGGGTACACACAGATAGAAGGGATCGACTATGATGAAACCTTTGCCCCAGTAGCTCATCTTGAATTCATCAGATTATTCATATCCATTACATGTTTCAAAAGTTTAAAATTTATCAAATGGATGTCAAGAGTATTTTTTTGAACAATGATTTACATGAAGAAGTTTATGTAGAACAACTGAAGGGTTTTGAAGAACCTAAACACACTAATCATGTGTATCGCTTAAAAAAGTAACTCTATGGTTTAAAATAAGATCCCAGGGCATGGTACGAGAAACTGACTAGGTTTTTACTAAGACATAACTTTGTTATGAGGAGTGTTGATAAAAATTTATTTGTTAAGAAAAATAATGAACACATACTTTTTGTGCAAATATATGTTGATGACATTATCTATGGCTCTACTCATTCTAACCTTCTTACTGAGTTTGCAGAGTTGATGAAGTCCAAGTTCGAAATGAGCATGGTTGGAGAACTAAATTACCTCTTAGTGCTACAAGTGAAACAACTTAAAGATGGTATTTTCATTTCTCAAGCCAAGTATGCTCTAAACTTGGTTAAGAAGTTTAGATTTGAGAGTGGTAAGAACTTTGATACTCCTATGAGTACAACTCTTAAGCTTTCTAAAGATTCATCAGGTAAGAGCATTGATCCTTGGTTGAAGCACAGTATGATTGGTAGTCTATTATATTTAACTGCGAGTCGACTAGATATTGCATTTAGCATAGGTATCTGTGCAAGATATCAATCAGATCCTAAGGAATCGTACCTGGTTACTGTCTAGAGGATTATTAGGTATGTCGTAAGTACAGTTAATTTAGGTCTATGGTATCTACCTGATACTAATGTTCAATTAGCTGGATACTCGGATGATGACTGGACTGGGAATATATGATAGAAATTCCACTAATGGTGGTTACTATTATGTTAGGAACTATTTGGTTTCCTGGCATAGCGAGAAACAGAGTTTTATCCACAACTGAGGCTAAATATATTGCAACTGAAAATGCCTATACTCAGTTTGTGTAGATGAAAAGAATGTTAAACAATTATGGCATTGTGCAAGACACAATGATTCTATATTTCAATAACTTTAGCATAATCAATATCTCTAAGAATCCCATCCAGCATTCCCGTACCAAACATATTCCCATTCAGTATCTCTATATTTGAGAATTAGTGGAAGAAAAAAGTTATTAGACTATGTGCAAACTGAAAATCAACTTGCTGACATATTCACTAAACCACTTGACAAAATTGATTATATAAATTAAAAATGGAAATCGGTATGTGTAATTTTACTTGAGATTTTCATGATTACTACTTTGCATGTGCATCGTTTTCATTTTCCTTTCGGATTTGGGTTCTTTGATTATCATTTAGCTTGATTCCTGCCTTTATTTCAAGTTTATTTGTGATTTTCTTAGAATTTTTGGGAAAAATCTGTTGGGTTTGAAACCCTTAAATCCTTTCTTGCATTTTCTTGTTTAGTCTTGTAATGGAAGGTAGACCGAAGAAGAAACCTACTAGAGCATCTTCTTCTTGTTCCATTTCGGTACGTACTCTTCGACCAGCCGAAGAGGACCCATAATATGTGCGAGATATCCGTCATCACAACATAATTGTTGAGCGGACCATCAATGCAAACCATCTTATTTAATTTAACATTATTCCCCTTGTTGTTGTAGGATGGGATAACATTCTGAATTGGGGCGAACTGACATACCGCTTCATTGTGCAAGCAATATTTGTGTGCATAGGTGATGTATCTATTGAAGATTTGACCTTCACTATCACGTTTAGAGAAGGTTCATATAAAGTAAACCGTCACTTAATTTATGAGTTAATGGACATTCAAGTGAATGATGAAGGCATTCCTATTCCGACATTGGCTGAAATGTTGAATAAGTAGGGAAAATGATTATTTACCAAAAATTTATGCAACATGGACTCGTAATGGAGTTCCATGAATGCCCTCTGAGCCAACTAGATGTTGCCCAGATAAAGAGTATTACATCGCATCTTTATTTCCAATGTTTATCCTAGATCTGGTAACATGGCCGAACTGACCACCTTTATGGTGCATATTCTTCATTTTGTTTTGTTTGGCATTCCTGCGTGTCTTCCTTCATTAATCTATTATTTCATTATCCAATTTTAACTTCATCCGGGGCATAGTGATATTCCATTCGCTTATTTAATGACCACCCTTGCTTTACACTGTTTTGTGGTTATGCCACCTGGAGAAGCTCTTACTTCTCATCTTCCATTCAACAATTCAAATATCAACAAGATGAATTTGAAGATAGCACCTGGTTAAATAGATAAGGATGCTGGAGAGGTTAGAGAAGATGTTGGAGAGGAAGATACACTGACAACTGACGCTGATATGGAAGATATTTTAATGAAGTGGAATCTGATGACGTTGAGACTAATCTTGATTTTCAGCCTTCTGATTTTGATGAGCGCCTTCGCTCACTGGAAGAGAAGGTGGATGGATTGACAATATCTCATGCAAATCAAATGAAATATATGCGTAAATATTTTAGACACATAAATTAGGGATTACACCAGATTGATTTATCCATTCAGCCTCCCTCTTCATCTGGTTCTGATTAGTTCTCTTTCTTGTGTTGGACTTATATTAACTTGTTAACTTTACTTTTCTTGGTGACTCTTACATTTGGACATGTTTAACTATGTGTGATGTGGATACTCTACTCTATTATGCTTTAAGTTACTAACTTTCACACTCTTTCTTACTCTCTTCACATATTCAGAAACCACATTCACATATTTTTCATCTTTTCTTCCTTTGTCATTTTATGACAAAAGGGGGAGAAATTGGGGTATTGTTTATGTTACTTATTGCTTAATCAGTTTGTTATTATGTGGTTCTAGAGTGGATGTAGAGATGTGGATATGCATATGGTAGTATTGTGTGTTTTTTTTTTGGATATGTATATGTATATCTTAATATAGGTCTCTACTGAGTTCAAGTTGAGAGGGAGATTGGATTGAGGGGGAGTTGTGATTGTTGGATTTTATATGAAGGATTTTTAAACTAAGTGAATTTGTGTATTATTACAGACTAATCTTCTATAAGTTGGTTTTGTCACAAATTTGACAAAGGGGGAGATTGTAAGTGCTATGTTGTAAATCTAGCGACCTAGATTGTCAAATTTTGTCATGCCAAAATACTTTAGAATGTTTGACGTGTTTTAATAGATGGAAATTTCACCTTCAAGTTCAAATAGATGGAAAGTTCACCTTCATTCAAAGATGAGTTTCGTGTAATCTACATCGACATTTAATGTGCTACAATTGTGCATGTTCATCTATGAGAACAAGTTAAAGTACTCAAGTTTAAGCTCAAGTTCAAGCTTAAAGCTCAAGTTAAAGGTCAAGTACATTTGCTCAAGCTTTTAAGTCTCAAGACACATGTTCAAGACACGAGTTCAAGACATAAGTTCAAGTGTACAAGGTCAAGCTTCATGTGCTTCAAAGTGACTTATCTACTAAAGCGTCCAATGTTTCAATTTCAATACTCACATTTAAGGTATATATGACCCTAGAAAGACCTTAGCATTAGGTCATAACATTGCATATTTAATTTGGGTCATAGTACTTATTTTAGGCTTTGCTTCGACTAGCCCTAATCATTATTTGACTAGTTTAGGCAATGGCTTGACCTGTCCAGGGTTTTTCTAGACCAGTCCAAAATTTTACTCAAAAAATTAGATAAAGTTGTTTAGTCTTCGACCAGTCGAGTACCCTGGTCAACCAATCGAGTAGGGCTCGACTGAAAGTCCAGCAACGTAATTTTTATTCACTCAACCAATCGAGCCCTCTGCTCGACCATTCGAGGGTCTGTTTTATCCGATTGCACTAGAAAATTTGATAATTGGTTTTACTAGGACTAGTCGAGCCGAACCTTAGATGAGTCAAGGGAACTGAGTTGCAGCCTATAAATTGAGGACATTTCTCAGATCTTTTCATTCATTCCAAGCAAATTCAAGTCATCACTCTAAGAAATTATTCCCCACTATCTTGAAGCTATTTTGAGATATTTATAAATCATTTTAATAGCCTTTTTGGTTTCTTAATTTCTTGATCTCTTAATTCCTTTCTACTTAATATAAAGGGGATTTTGATTTAACCCTTTGTGAGATCTAAGAAATTGAATCTAAGTAGCTTAAGGTTGAATTTAATTTAAAAGTCATCTAGACTTAGAACCCCTTCTTTTGTGAGATTGAACATTGAACATCTTCATCTACAAAGAGGCAGTTCCATTGGCTACATCGAAGATCATTTATTAGATAAGTATATTTCATTTATTACATTATGGTTTGTAAGATTGCTAGAAAATCTTTCATTTTGGTTTTTTCTGAGATAGTCAGAAAATCTCAGTGTGTGTGGGGTTTTTAATTGTGATAGGCCATTGAAAACATAATTGTAAAGGTTTTAAGGTGAACCTTGGAAAAACTTCTTTCTTAGTGAAAGCTGATATCCTGTGGGTAGTGGATATTGGGAGTGGAGTAGGGTGGCTATTTGAGAATAGTTGGTGTACACCTGAACCACTATAATTCTCGGAGTTTAGATGATGCTGATGATGGCGATGTATGTGATATGCTGAATGTGGTATTTATTTTCATGTACATGTAGTGAATGTTGTAATAGCCAGATTCATTTCCTTTGCCTGTGTATCAGTTTGAATTTTTTATACTTACCAACGTTCTAGAAATCAGGTTGTCCTACCATAAGCCATTGGTTTTTGGTGAAAGGTTTGAAAGTGCCCTTGCTAGTGCCTTGATTTGTCAATTAGCGTGTGTGTTGAGTCAGTCGGATTGCAAAGCCTCATAGGAATATCTATTCAAGTGTCTACCTCTACTGGATGTGTGGAAGCTCACCATAGGTAAATCTAAGCCTCACATCCCATGTCCCAAAACACCAGGTGATTAAAATCCTTAAAAAGAAGTTAAAAATATTAGGATTTTGGATAAGTGAACTTTTTTAAACATAAAAAAATCTTTAAGTTTTTCTTACCCTGTTGATTGTATCGATGCACATAACAATATGATCGACCTGCGTTGTCGATGTCCTCGGAAGCTGAATCGATCATATCGAATGAGGACTTAATCGATCATATCGAATGAGGACTTAATGTGTCCAGTAACTGCATACATATTTGGATAGAATTATTAATATATCGATACACATATCGATGTTATCGATATTTAAATCTCGAGTCAATCAGAAGTGACTCGATAATATCGACAGGTAGATTTTCAGCACCCCTATTTTTCAAAGAAAATCTCAAAATCCTTCGATATGTTGATGCTCCTTCCGATAAGATCTTAAATCAAAACTTGATAATATCAGAAGTCCATTGATGATATCGATAGTAGGCGTGCATGTCTTCCAACAAATATTTCAGGTCGCTTTGCATCTTTGATCGAGGGCCACTCAAGGAAATCGATATTTATATGTCGATAATTTCGAAGGTCGAGTCAATTACATCGATACTGGACATAAACTGTCCAACAAGCTTACTGAAAAATCCATTAAATTTATCAATGCATTGACACTGCCTCTGATATCATCGATATATAAATTTCGATGACATCGGTTGACCCTCGATCATATCCTAAAAACCTGAAATATTTCATGACTAGTCTCTCTCATTTTTCAAATGTCGATAGATCGATCCAAGTATCGATAGAATCAGAGTTCAAAATCTGATGATATTGACACCTGATTGATCACATCGACCAACTGGAAAAAGGTTTCAAAAGCGTATGACTTATGAGTTTGTGTCATCGACCAGGTCGTCGATACTATCGAGAGTATATGCTCGATGATATCGAACTCTATCATAAATGTGACAGTTTTATATCCGTTAGAACCTTTTGCCTATATAAAGAGAGACTTGTTCATATTGCTGGCAGAGAAAGAAGAGAGTGCTTTTGTGTGTGTTAAGCCTTACATCATTTACCTTAAGCCCTTTCTCTCATGGGAGTTCATCTTCAAATCCACTCTCATTCATTGACATTCAATAGAGTGGATTGGAAAATGAACTTCTGCATTCAAGGATCCTCCAGCAACTATCTTAATAACATATCATTAATCTGGGATGCCTTGAATGAATATATGACGGGAATCACTCTATCTTCCTTATAGGAAAATTCTAAGAGAGTGAATTTCCGTCCTAACCTTGACCCAACCTGAAGCCAAGTACTGGTACATCTTTTGTATTGCAGATCAAGGGAGCTGAAGACTCTTCAACAATAAGGAGGAGATCTTCGTCATTGCACTGAATGGGACTCGTCAATTTATTTGTAAGTATCTAGAGTCCAGAGGACACTTGTGATCATTCCTTTCTAGGATTGGGTCTTGAGTGTTGCTCACCCTTTGAAGTCCTCGTAGGAGGCCTCTGACAGGAGTGTACGTGACGGGTGCATCGTGTGGACCCTTGCTCTGTGGAGAACATAAACATCTGGTTAGAGGTGAACCAGTAAAACCTTCAGTTTAAGGTGAACCGAGTAAAACCTTAGGTTTTGAGGTGAACCGAGTGAAACCTCTGTTAGGATCGTAGGGAAGATCCTTGGCCAGTGTGCCTAAATGTGGATGTGATGTGTTGATCCTTGCTCGTGAGAGCATAAATAGTCATCCTCAGTGTAGGTTGTAAAGGTTGAAGGTGAACCTGATTTAAAACCTTAGGTTAGAGGTGAACCATGTGAAACCTCCTTAGTGAAACCCGGTACACTCAAGGGTTGAGTGCGGTTACCGGGAGTAAAGTAGACAAGTAGTCGAACCACTATAAAAATAACTGTGTTTGCAATTTCTACTCATCTATGTGTGTGTTTGTTTATGCTTTCATATTTACTTATCTGAGCATACCTCACACACAAACACAGTTATATCCATCATGAATTATGCTATATATTGCTATCTCTTGAATAGTTTGTGATTGGATCCTCTACCAGGCTTGGAAGCTAGTAGAGTTACATTTGAGTAATCATGATAATTGTCTATCTGTAAGGATTAGTGTAATAGGATTTTTAAATACATTGTAGAACTTTAAAAAGTCCTATTCACCCCCTCTAGGACATATTGGCATATTCCTACTTCAACTCAAGCGGTCTTCACCGCTATTTCAAGGTTATCCTTAGAACAACGTTTAAATTCATACACCTAACATGCCTATTGACAATGGCAGACAACGAATTCCATAGATCACTTGATTCCAAAAGAGAAACGAAGATATTAAAAACTTTCTAAGTATTTATTGTAATTAAAGTCACAATAAACCATAAAAAGCTAGAAATATTTCATTATTAAAACTAGAAATCATTGAAGGTTCTACATGAACTTGAATCAAAGTAAAATAAGTATCAAAATAAAATACAAGCTTCACCTCTTAGCCCTAGCTAACAGATAAGTTCAACATAGACATGATTGAACTGAAAACTCTTAAACAAAACATAAAAGCAAAGGAAAGGAAGAAGAACTCTTAGAAGGCTGCTCCACCATTTTTCGATGCTCTTTGAACCATAATTCGTCCTTATAACTCCCTAAGAAACCCAAATATATAAGGTTTTTCTGTTCGACTTTGGAAAACCACCTCAAATTTACTCACTCTACCTAACGCCTTCGATGTCATCAAAGGTAGTATCCCAATTTGAATTAAATTAAAAAATCATGTCTTTCCTGAAAGGGCCTAGCTATATGCCCTAGAGGGAGGGTGAATAGGGTAATGCCAAATAAAACTTAAAACAACAGAATAATAAAAGAAATAAAGCACAATGCTGAATTCAAAATCAATCTCAATAAACTAGATTTAAGAGAATGATACTATATTAGTTCTTAGGACAACCTTACACCAAAAATCAAAGGTTTAAGGTAAGACAACCTTATTTCTAAAACGTCCTTTGTATCACAAACCAATGAGGAATAAAAAGTAAAGAAACAAAAATAACTTGTAGAAATAAATCCTAAGTTATTACAACATTCCCCACACTTGCTTGAAATAAAATGATTACAACATTCATCCACAAATACAATCCACAAAACTGAATGAATAAAGGAATGAAAGAATAAAGTACATCCATAACACAACGATATATAGTGGTTCGCCTGTGTGTACACAACTGTTATCCAACAGCCACACAGAATGCTACTCCACTCCTAATATCCTCACACAGGGGATATTAGCATACACTATCAAAATAGGTTTCACAGGTTTACCTAAAACCTTCGCAATTGTGTCTTTTTATCTCGGGCTTACACAATCCAAAAACCCACACAATCTGAGTATTTTGGCTCTCCTCAGATAACCAAAACAATGAGATTTTTCTGGTAAATCTCAAACAAAACCAAAGAAAGTAAATTACACAAATGTAAAATACTTGAATCTCCTTTTGAAGTAGCCCGGTAGAACCAATCGGAGTAGAAGTTCGATTCAACTTTCAAATTCCAATAATCACTTTGAGAATGGTTCTAAGTCTAATTGATTTTAAATAAAAAAGGGCTAGTTCTATTTGATTTTGAATCTAAGAAGAAAGAATATCAGAAATCTCCTTTTAAATAAGATTGGAATGTAGATCAAAATCAAATAATAAAGAAGCTAGTAAAAATAATATTAAATGAGCACAAAGTAGCTTAAAAATAAACATAAACTTATCTCAAAGTATAGCCTAAAGATTGCTTGAATTGATTTGAATTGAATTGAAAAACTCTGAAGTTCGTGCTCTATTTATAGCCTAAAAAATCTCATCTACGACTGGTCTTAGGATCCTAGGGTTGGTCGTAGCTTCAAACATTTTTAAAGATTTCCATGAGATAAGGATTAGCTATTCCACGACTGGTCCTGGGTAGCCTACGATCGGTCGTGGGCCACCTACGACTGGTCGTGGGTCACCTACGACCGGTCGTAGGACCAGTTTAGTTGCTGGAGTTTGAGTCGTAGGGCTAAGAATGGTCGAAGGACAAGTTGTACAGCTCACAGGACTGGTCGTACGACAACCAGAAAAATCTGAAAATCTTCAACAACCTAGGACTGGTCTTGAAAAATTCAAGACTGGTCGTAGCAGAGCAAGGACTGGTCTTGAAGTCCCTAGGACTGGTCTTAGAACAGCCCAAATGAACATATTAAAATATATGAATTATGTATCCAGAATGACGTACAGTAAAGCCCCATCCTAAGGTCAATCTAAGGTCAAACAAACTTTAAAAGTGAGACTGTAACATCCCCAAAATCGGGGGTCGAGTAAAAACTTCACTCCTGAGTTTTAGAACATTACTAATGCAACATAAATGTGTATGATTGAATGTTGTCAGTGTGAGTGAGATTAAGTCAGAACAGCATATCATACGCCAGAGACAGTTAAATTTACAAGCGGAAGACTGTGATAGTATGTATATCATATATATAAACTGTTGTATGTCTCCAGAGTGTGAACATGTTACCAAGTTATATACATACATGTATACTCCAAAAGTAAATAAAAAGAATATACATGAGTGCTCTAAAAATATAAGATGACAAGTGTCAAGGCATCTAATCAACCTCCCTGTAATCCCGTCAATCAGAACACGCATAAAGGAGGAATCCTCCTCATCATCATCAAATCCAGCTTCGCCTCACAGGCCGCGCCATCATCTGCAATCACAATAGGGACTGGTGGGTGTCCGAAAACACCATCCCGTAACGTGGGAGTGAGTGATCAACTCAGTGAAATAATAGAGTAAAGATTAGCATGTTATCAAATCAATCATGCGATAATAGTAAAGCAGTAAATCAAACAATCCTAATACTGTTGTTAATGCAATATGATATGACATGATGGATTCCCTCACCGACGTTCTCACTCATACGGCACCATCTTACGCCCGCGGCATGCTTGCGTACTGCTCAGTGCTCCACATCTTCCACGCACATGCAATGTGATGGTGATATGATTGCCGAGTTATTATTAGTCCATTCAAATAGCAAGATTGGAAAACTAAGGTACTTCCCTTATATCAATCCCAACATAGATCCTGTCTAGGGTCGTCACTCCTAGTAATCTCATACGATGTATATTTTGTAGGTCACTGCAAGGGCTGTCAGGGCTGTTTCTCGCACTCGTTGCACTGCTCCCCCATCACCACATCAATACAGGCCTACTGTACTCTCACTGCTACGGAAGGGTCGTCGCCTCCCGTAGACTCAGAATACGCTCGCGGTCATTACAAAGGACTCGTCGCCTGATCAGTGTAGGCCGACAGCAAGAATATAGTGTCCCATACCACCATAATCTGCTCACGAGTCATAGGTGCTCACTGGTCACTACGGGGAGGTTTGTGGCCCCAGCGTAGGCCGACAGCTCGACCACGGTGTCCCATACCACCATGCTCGGCTCATGAGTCTTCGTGGATCAAGGTACCATGGTTAACAGGGTTTACAATGGTAAGTTCAGTACCCTAGGTTCAAGCAGTAATGACTCATGCAGGGTGAACATACAATGGCTAGTCGGGTTACTTGACGGGCTCGACTAGCACGATCGCATCTCAAGTTGAACGACATGAAGTGTGTAAAACACCTCGTGTGGCCTAACCGCTGCCGCCAACTCCAAAACACGGTTCGCGTTCATCGACGCGTCGTTCGTGGCAAAGATAAGCCAACCACGAATTTACTCAGTTACCGACTGCCTGGACTAGGTATAGTCCCAAACATTTATGAATTCACATCAGCAATCATGTGAAAGTATTGGAAATGAAATACAACCATGTGAGCATGTTAACACATGTTATAGCATACAACTTAAGTAAATCATCCAACGCATGCATTTCATACATATAATGAAATCATGCATATAGCTAACATATACGAAATCACTTACATCAGCATATTAATTGAGAAACCAATCTTAAACTAATTCATAACACCATTTAATTCAATACATACTAATACAAGCATTTATACAAACACTTAAATCACACACTTAAGTCTACATATAGTATGTCGACTCAAAGTGCGCATTTAGGCGAATCTCTTCGCCAAACTAATTATGCACGCATTCCTAACATTCTAATGCGACAAGAAGCCATGTCAATCACATCAGCAAAATATGAATGAAAACAGTACTTCCTACAAATGACTAAAATGCCCTAAATCTCATATTCTTCGTCTGTTTACGAAACAGGAAACGGACAGCATGTTGTACATGTCAAACGGCGTAGCCGTCGATAATCTACTATTAAACGACTTTGAAAGCATTGGAAACAATCAAAGCGTTTAAAATTCGTACCTTTTCTCTTATAGGTGAAGGGATTCGAACGGAGCGTATACGCTTCGTCTACGGCGAATAGGCAACCTAATACACAAGATCTATCAGGTACTTCGCTATGAAACCAAGGGAACCTCAAATCAGCAACTTATTAAGGTATTTTCTTACTTAGAAACGTGGAGAAATCACTGGCCAAGTGATTGGAGCGTGTTGCTAAAGCACATGCAACAGGTAGGGCAGCAGCCAAAAAATTCACTCCTACTCTCTCTCATAATCTCTCACTTTTTCTCTCTCAATCTAGGGCTTTTTCCAATTTCGGATGGGAGAGAGGAATGAGGCTTTCAACCCCTTTTATAAGCCCAAATGTGCTCAAAACAGGCTTGAGAACAAACTATACTTAAGGTATATCCAAATCGGGGTTGTTTCGGTCTAAAAGAACATTTCTGGTGGTCCCCTGGCCAAACGCGATCGGACTTAAGTTCGTACATGTCGGATGTCGCTCACATCCCGTTTTCAGACCATCAGTGTTCGTAGATCGCACGTAGCGGTCCAGTTTCAGTTCAGCGGTCACCGCACGTAGATTAGGGCTACAAGTCTCATGATATGAAATAGAAATTTTTCCTGATCCGAGGGTGTATTTGGCTGAATTCTGACGGTCAGAACGCTCAATACTGACACATCAAGTCACGTGCCAGATTTGAATTTCAAATTCCAAATCTAACCCTATTCTTACTCTCTTCAGTCCAGGCTTAATGAAATAGCCTGCGAATGTCGGTTGGACTTGATTTTCGAAATGATTGTCAAGTCCAGCTAGGCAGTTCTAACGGTCTAAGATTATAGGTATCGAACTTTCGACGCGCGGTCTAGATCCAATACAAAGTTTCAAAGAGGTCCAGAGAACAAACCGGTTTAGAGTTTGATCCGAGGTTTTAAAGTATTATAGCACCATTGATTCTATAAGTTTTAGGTCTTGTAGAACGTATTTAAAGCGGTCAGGGACTATTTCACAGCTACTCCAGTGTTGCACTAGCTAACTTATGCTTAGTTTCTAAAGGAATTAATCCTAAGTGATTTCTTTGGCTATGGAATTGGGTTCTGAGCGATTTCCCAGGTGTTTTAGTCGAACCATTGCCTAAGGATGTCTAATCCCAGGTGGACCGAAATTCGGGGTGTTACAGAGATGGACATTGAAAGTCTGTACACTCAGATGACCTAAAGAGAAGCTTGAGAATTTACTAATCTTGTTGTAGGCCTTCTCGAGCTTGATCCTTTCTTGAGTTGACAAAGTCTTCTTCTATACTTGTACTTAATAGAATCTTGAACATGCATACTTGAAGACTTCTATTCTTGTATACTTCATCCATGACTTGAAACTTTCTTCATTTAAGTTCTTGTCTTGAAATGCGATGTCTTGAAGCAATGAATAGTCTCAAACATGAAACACAAGATATACAAGACATAGATATAGATTTTGGCACCATAAAATTTGACAACCAAAGGGATATGAAATCATAACACTTACATTTCCGTACTGCGTAAGAAATTATGTCATCGACTGACCTTCGATGTCATTGAACAGATCTTCAATGTCATCAAAGGTGTCTCGATGCAATAAAAAATGTCCAAAATATTACATTGAGTTTCTTTAAAAATCTTCGATGTCATCGAACTTCTCTTTAATTAATCGAAAAGGTCTTCGATGCCATTGAAAATGAACCTAATTAGTCCAATAAGTAACTCCATGAATCCTTCAAATTCTCGATGTCATCGAACACTTCAATGTCATTGACAATGTCTTTTCAACACTTATAGATTTCTATACCTTACAACTTGGACTTTCTTCTTTCTCCACTTGGTTTTCTTGGATATTGGGCCCTCAAAATCTTCAATCTTGGTCTCCAGACATTATAGCTTGCCTTGGTAATCTTTGAGCAACTAATTATACACTTTTAGCATTCGATTCAAGCTCTTGAAATCACCTTGTAAGAGAAATATGCATAACATGCAGCGATTAAGCATTATCATGTTCATAAAACCAAGTATAATGACGGGGAAATATGCAATATTTAAGTCTCAACACCCATAGTGCCAAAATGACTATCTATAATAATATAATACAACCATGTCGAGAAAATGGATCATGATAACAAGATTTTTGCAAGAGATGTGTGAGTTACACTCGAATTAGCTGTAACTAATCCAAACCATGTAGAAGAAGGTCAGAGAGCCTTATAAAAGCCCCCTTTTTAGGGGTTCTCTTGTTGAAAGTAGAAAGTTCAAGAGAAAAGAGTATCGCTGTTTGTGTCGCACCAAGTGACTCGCCCAAGTCACGAGCTCGATCAATGAGTCTTTGACTGCCTGGTCTTTGTTCGGGTCTTAAGAGAAGGAAGAAAAGAGAGAAGGAAGTAAGGAGAAATGAGAGAGAGGAGTCAGTCATGTCATCGTCTCACACTCGTCGTGTTGTCGAGTTGGTGGAGTAAATCGCTCTGAGTTCTGGGGATGAGATTTGGAAAGTCCAAAATTTGTGAAAGTCCAGAGAGAGAGAGAGAGAGAGAGAGAAGAGGAGCAGTAAGAAAATAGGAAGAGGAAAAAGATAGAGAACAAGCAACAGAGACAGAGAGGGAGCCGTGTGGTGCCGCACCGAGTCCTCACCATTGAAACGAGTCATCAGTTGTTGTCAAGTCAAGCTACCTCTACTCACTATTGAGTCAGGCAAGTTTAGAACTCTTGTTAGACCTTCTTGAGAGACTAAGAAGAAAGGAAGTGAGAAAAAGAGGAGAAATGGGAAGGAGATAGTGAAAGAGAGCAGGAAAAGAGAGAGGGAGTGAGTTAAGTTACTGTCGAGTCAAGGAGATTTAGACAGTTGAGTCTGGTTTGAGTTCAGGTCAAATCAATTAGGTCAAGTTGAGAAGAAGATAGAAAGAAGAAGGGGGTTTGCATTATTTGGGTCACCACCGAGTTAACTCAGTTAATCTCACCGAGTTTGAGCTAAATCCAACCTATGAGACTCATATCCTAGACCGTACTGTTCCGTAGGCTTTCGCAGTCCACCTGGTCAAATTTTGACAACCCTCGACCTGTATTTGATATTTGCACGTGATCCTAAGTTAAGTCCTGCATACCAAAGTTAGCTCAACCCGAAACTTGTACCTTGGTGACCGCACTTTTACCATGGTTCCAAAGCCGTGACTCGCGCACCGATTCAATACCCAGGCAAGGGGATGTGGGCCCGCATTCAGTTCGAGAAAAATACCGCGTGTTACATTTCTAAGAGGAACTCTACATTTTTCACATCAATCTATTAATCAAGTACAAGAAACCCAACCCATCCCTCTCTTACATAACTTCACTTAAAGTTAACTTCATCTTACAACAAAGTACACACCCATCACTCCCCATCACCCCATCACCTCTCACCCATCCCTTATCAATCCATCACCCCTCTCTCTCATTTCTCTCTCATTCCAAGCAACCCAAGGAGAGATCCAACGTCTAAGCCCTCTAAGAGAGTGCTAGGTGTGGCCCACTTCCTACCCCCCCTCAATCCTCACCATCTAACCGTTAAATCATCATCTCCACCATTAAAGGAGCTTCTTAGGAGCCTTGGAGCACTAAGGAGGAAGAAGAAGGAAAGGTGGGTGATCCACCATTAATTTTCTATTAGAAGGCCCACTTGTGATAGGACAATTTTTATGTATGTATTGTGATCATGGAAGGTGTAACACCCTGAAAATCGAGGGTCGTGTATAAACTCAACTCCCGAGTTCCAGACTGTCACTTATGCAACAAAAATGATTATGATTCAATGTTGTCTGATTTAAAGCATTCACATGAGTAAAAGTATACCAAAACTGCAATTCATACTCCAGATCCAGTGATAAAAGCAAGCGGAAGACTAAACAATATATATATCACTGTAAGGAAAAAAAAAGTAGATCTCATCTGTCTCTAAAGTATGAATACATCTCTGAGTCTCATATACATATACATGAATAAAATTAAATGTTCAAAATAGTCCCACTGAAGTCCCATCAAACCAGGTCGCCTACGCAAAGCCATCATGATACTGCATGTACGAGAACTCGTCCTGGTCCTCGTCGAAGTCTAGCTCTGCCTCCTGGATCTCAGCATCACCTGCATCTACAACAGGGTCTGGTGGGTGTTGCAAACACCATCCCGTAACGTGGGAGTGAGTGATCAATTCAGTGAAATCATAGAGCAAAGATTAGCATGTTCACAAATCAATCATGAGATAATAGTAAACCAGTAAATCAGACAATCCTAATACTGTTGTTAATGCAAGATGACATGACGTGATGTATACCCTCACCGACGATCTCCCTCATACAGCAACATCTTACGACCGCGGCATGTCACACTCCCTAGAGTGCTCCACATCTTCCAGGCACATGCAATGTTATGGTGATATGATTTCCGAGTTGTTATTAGTCCATTCAAACAACAGGATTGGGAAACTAAGGTACTTCCCTTGTATCAATCCCAACACAGATCCTATCTAGGGTCGTCACTTCTAGTAATCTCATACGATGTATATTTCGTAGGTCGCTGCAAGGGCTGCCAGGGCTGTTGCTCGCACTCGTTGTACTGCTCCCCCATCACCTTATCAATACAGGCCTACTGTACTCTACGGCTACTGAAGGGTCGTCGCCTCCCGTAGCTCAGAATATGCTCGCGGTCACTACAAAGGACTCGTCGCCTGATCAGTGTAGGCTGACAGCTAGAATATAGTGTCCCATACCACGATAATCTGCTCATGAGACTAGGTGCCCACAGGTCACTACGGGGAGGTTTGTGGCCCCAGTGTAGGCCGACAGCTCGACCACGGTGTCCCATACCACCATGCCCGGCTCATGAGTCTTCGTGGATCAAGGTACCATGGTTAACAGGGTTTACAATGGTAAGTTCAGTACCCTAGGTTCAAGCAGTTATGACTCATACAGGGTGAACATACATCGGCCAGTCGGGTTACTTGACGGGCTCGACTAGTGCGATGGCATCTCAAGTCGAACGACATGAAGTGCGTAAAACGCTTCGCGTGGCCTAACCACTGCCGCCAACTCCAAACACAACTCGCGTTCATCGACTCGTCTTTCGTGGCCAAGACCAGCCAGCCACGAATTCGCTCAGTTACCGACTGCCTGGACTAAGTCTAGTCCCAGAAAATTATGGAATCACATCAGCATTTTATGTAGGAGTATTGGAATTGAAATACAATCATGTGAGCATGTTAACACATGTTATAACATACAACTTAAGTAAATCTTCTAGCACATATATTTGATGCATGTAATGAAATCATGCATATAGTCAACATGTAGGAAATCATTTAGGTCAGCATATTAATTGAGAAATCAATCTCAAACTATTTCATAACATCATTTAATTCAATACATACTAATACAAGCATTTATACAAACACATACACTACACACTTAAGTCTACATATAGTATGTCGACCCGAAGTGCGCAATTAGGCGAATCTCTTCGCCAAACTAATTATGCACGTATTCCTAACTTCCTAATGCGACAACAAACCATATCAATCACATCAGCAAAATATGACTGTAATCTGTACTTCCTACAAATGACTAAAAAGCCCTAAATCTCATATTCTTCGTTAATTTACGAAACAGGAAACGGATAGCATATTGTACATGTCAAATGGCGATGCCGTCGATAATCTACTATTAAACGACATTGAAAGCGTTAGAAACCATCAATAAAAGCGTCTAAAATCCTCACCTAGTCTCTTGTAGACGTGTCGTTTTGAACGGAGCGTATACGCTTCGTCAACGGCGATAAGAGAACCTGTTTTACAAGATCTATTGGTTAAAAAGCTATGGATCTTAGTGATCCTCAAATCAGTAACTTCTAGGGTTAGTTATTACCTGAAAATGCGGAAGAATCACCTGCTTGATGATCAGGAGGTGTTGTTAGGCACTATCAACAGGTGGCACGAAGACTGGAAAAATCCCTTCTAAACTCTCTCTCAAACTCTCACCTTTTCTCCCTCTCAATCTAGGGTTTCTTGTAATTTCGGATGGGAGAGAGGAGTGAGGGTTTCAACCCCTTTTATAAGCCCAAAAATGCTGAAAATAGGCTCCGGTACAAAGTTTACTTAGTGCATATCCAATTCGGGGCTGTTTTGGTTCAAAGGATGCTTTCTGGTGGTCCCCTGGTCGAATGCGATCGGACTTAAGCTCATGCGTACCAGATCTAGCACGTATTAAGTTTTCAGTCTGGCTGGGTTCGCAGATCGCACGTGGCGGACCAGTTTCAGTTCAGCGGTCACCACACGTAGATCAGGGCTGAAAGTCTCATGATATAAAATAAAAATTTCTCCTGATCTGAGGGTGTAATCTGGCTGAATTCTGACGGTCAGAAAGCTTAATACTGACACGTCAAGTCGTGTGCCAGATTTGAATTTGAAATTTCAATTCTGTCCCTATTCGCACTCTCTTCGGTCCGGGCTCAATGAAATAGCCTGTGATTATCGGTTTGACTTGATTTTCGAAATGAGTGTCAAGTCCAGCTAGGCGGTTTTAACGGTCTAAGATAGGAGGTATCGGACTTTCGACGCGCGGTCTAGATCCAATACAAAGATTCAAAGCGGTCCAGAGAACAAACCAGCTTAGAGTTTGATCCGAGGTTATAGAGTATTGTAGGGTCATTGGTTCTACTTGATTTGGGTCTTGTAGAACGTATTTAAAGTGATAAGGGACTATTTCCCATCTACTCCAGCGTTGCGCTAGCTAACTTAGTCATATTTTCTAAAAGAATTAATTCTACGCAATTTCAGGTTGAGTTGGTACTCGAGTTTAAGTATGGATTTTTCACGGGCATTACAATCTACCCCCCTTAACAAATAATTTCGTCCTCAAAATTTGTACCTTTTCGTACTCTTCGAGAAGCTGTGGGTAGGTCTTTCTGATCTCGGCTTCTGTCTCCCAGGTAGCCTCCTCCTCAGAGTGATGCGTCCACAATACCTTCACAAGGGGAATCACCTTGCTACGCAGTACCTGCTCCTTCCTGTCTAGGATACGTGTCGGTCACAGGATATATGTAACATCCTCTCCTAACTGCACCTGCTCCCATCTGATGATATGGGAAGGATCAGCAACGTACTTCTTCAGCATAGAAACATGAAATATCTTGTGAACGCTCGCGAGAGGCGTGGGTAAAGCCAATCGGTAAGCCACTGCTCCCACACGATCGAGGATCTGGAATGGACCAATGAATCGCGGTGCCAGCTTCCCCTTCTTCTCGAACCGAAGGAGTCCCTTCATAGGGGAAACTCGCAAAAACACATGATCCCCAACTGTGAACTTTAGTGGTCGTCGTCTCGTATCGGCATAACTCTTCTGTCTGCTCTGCGCTGTAAGAAGCCGACGTCGAATAATATCAATCTTCTCTGATATACAATCTAGCCAGCTCATCTGTAGAGTTCGTAACTCTGATCGGTAGGAAGTGTGCCGACTTCGTCAGACGGTCGACGATCACCCAAATGGAATCATGTCCCTTCCTCGTCTTCGGCAACCCAGAAATGAAGTCCATGGAAATGAAATCCCACTTCCACTCTGCGATCAGCATAGGCTGCAAAAGTCCAGGTGGTCGGTGATACTCTGCCTTCACCTGCTGACAAGTGAGACAACGGGACACGAACTCTGCTATGTGGGTCTTCATACCTTCCCACCAATACGTCCTCTTCACGTCACGATACATCTTCGTACTGCCTGGATGCATCGCGAGTCTAGTACAATGCGCAGCCTCGAGAATCTCTCGTCTCAAGTCAGGGACATCTGGGACGCATAGGCGGCCACGATAACGTAAGCCCCCATCCATACCAACTCGTCAGTCAGCGTCTGCAACATCACTGGCCTGCTCTCGAAGCTCAGTCAGATGCGCATCGTCCCTCTACGCCTCGATGACTCGGTCATTGATCTGAGATCGCACCTGTACATGTGCGATGAACTCAAACGGCTCCTCTACGGTGAGTTTCTGCTCAAAGTCTCACAAAAACTCAACCATATCCCGCTCAGCAACCATCAGCGGAGCCGCAAACTCTATTGCCTTCTTGCGGCTCAACGCATCCGCCACAAGGTTCGCCTTCCCAGGATGGTAAGAGACTTCAAACTTGAAGTCCTTCAACGTCTCCATCCATCGCCGCTGCCTCATATTCAAGTCTCGCTGCGTGAATATGTACTTGAGGCTCTTGTGGTCACAAAAGAGCTCGAACTCCTCTCCGTAGAGGTAATGTCTCCAGAGTCTCAGTGCAAATATAACGGCTGCCAACTCTAGGTCGTGTGTAGGGTAATTCTCCTCGTGCTTCCTTAATTATCTCAAGGCATACGAAATTACCGTCCCTCTGCATAAGGACACAACCCAAACCAACGCTAGACGCGTCAGTGTATATAGTGTATCTAACCCCTTGCTCTGGCAATACTAGCACAGGGGCGGACGTAAGTCTGTCCTTCTGTTCCTGAAAAGCTGACTCCGCCTCGTCACTCCAGGCGAACTTCACGTCCTTCTGTGTCAACTGAGATAAGGGTCTCACGATCTTCGAGAAGTCCTGTATGAAGCGCCGATAGTAGCCAGCGAGACCCAAGAAACTCCTCACCTCAGTAACAGAACCAGGCTGCTCCCAGTCCTACACCGCAGCTACCTTAGATAGGTCAACTGCCATACCATCTTTGGACACCACGTGTCCCAGGAACTTCACTTCCTGCTTCCAGAAGTCGCACTTCTTGTACTGTGCGAACAACTGATGCTGTCTGAGCGTATCCACGACCAAACGTAAGTGCTCCTCATGCTCCTTTCGACTCTTAGAGTACACCAAAATGTCATCAATGAATACAACGATGAATCGATAGAGGAAAGGCTGAAATACCCGGTTCATCAGATCCATGAACACAGTCGGTGCGTTCGTGAGACCGAACGACATCACGAGGAACTCGTAGTGGCCAAAACTGGTCCTGAATGCTGTCTTCTGCACGTCCTCATCCCTAACGCTCAACTGATGATATCCTGACTGAAGATCAATCTTCGAGAAGTACTGCGCTCCTCTCAACTGATCAAACAAGTCATCGATCCTGAGTAAAGGGTACTTGTTCTTCACCGTGATCTGGTTCAGCCTGCGATAATCAATACACAATCGCATCGAACCGTCCTTCTTCCTCACGAACAAGACCGGTGCTCCCCAAGGAGACACACCAGGCCTATAAGGCCAAGCTCTAGCAGACCATCAATCTGCGTCCTCAACTCCTCCATCTCACACGGTGCCATGCGATACATCGGCAGTGAGACGGGCGTAGAACCAGGAACCAGATCGATAGTGAAATCGATCTCTCGTCGGGGCGGCAAACCAGGGATCTTCCTGAACAGATCCCCGAACTCAGAAATGACTGACATATGCTCAAGTACCTGGGCACCAGCGTCTCGCAATAAAGTGGCGTAACTAAGTATGCGAAAAGGGAGATTTACCCGGACTGAAAATGTGAAAGGCGTGCCCTCTGGCTCGTACACCGTCACCATACGAGTCTCGCAGTTAATCTCGGCCCTCCCAGCAGTCAACCAGTCCATGCCAAGAATGAGGTCGAGATAAACGAGAGAGGGATCGATGACAAGATCAAGAGCCATCGTCCTGCCTCCCAGATCAACCAAACAACCCTCACACATCTGGGTAACATCTGAATAATCCCCATGAGCTGTAAAGACACGCACCCCATCCATAGTAATGGTCTGTAGCCCAAGACGCCTGACTACAGCACATGATATCAAAGAAATCGTGGAACCAGTGTCCACCATCACAAGAATAGGAGTACCTCCAATATGGGCAGTGACCTCGAAGGCCGAATGCTGAGAAGTCGGTGTCGCAGCTGCCTCAGCTGTCAATGCATGAACCCGTGCCTGCTGTGGCCAGTTCGGCCGCTGTGTCATGGGCCGTGGAGGCTGTCTGATTTGCGATACCGGAGGTCTGAAAGAAGGGTGCGCAGGAGCTAACCATATAGGCGGTGCTGATATCGCCTGTGAACGTGCACGGTCAATCTTTTGCGACGGTGAGAACCCACTGTCTCGCATCCGAGAAAAACAGCTCTGCACCAAGTGGCCAGACCTCCCACAGTATGTACATGTCAAATCAGGGCACTGAAACGGTGGTACAGGCGCTGTAGCCCTAGTAGGAGGGTCAACGCGAGGCCTCTTGCCCGCGAAGGGCCTGTCCAGCATGTCTGGTCGCGGCCTAGAAGCAACAGGGCCACGAGATTGCGCAAGTCGATCCACATCCTGCTCTGCCCGCATAAACATGTGAATCAACTCCGCATATGAGGGAATACTCACACAGCACATCTTCGAACGAATATCCGGTCGCAAACCCTCCAAAAAGCGCCGTATGCGCATCTGCTCATTGGCCAAAATAGTCGGGACGTATCTGCCCATCTCCGTAAACCGATGCTCATACTCCGTGACTATCATGGCTCCCTGTCGGAGGCAGAGAAACTCATTCTCCCGGTCATGCCTGTACGTCTGGGGGTAATACTTCTCGTGAAAGTGGAACTCAAACGCTGCCCATGTCCATATAAAGTCGGCGACAACGGTCCGCAATATGCTATCCCACCACAAGCTGGCCTCTCGCTCAAACAGGAATGTAGCCAGCTCTACCTGCTCGGCTTCTGTGCAATGAAGCATCCGTAATATCTTCGACACACGGTCGAGCCAGTACTCGGCCTCCTCGGGTCTGTGAGAACCCGTAAAAGTGGGAGACCGTAAGCGCTGGAATCGCTCTAATAGGCCCCCTGTATCTGCGGCATTCCCCACAGGGTAAGCAAGCGGTACAGGATGAGCCATGCCCTCATCCTGGGCGTATGTATAAGTATCCTCAGCTGGATGCGCAGGTGATACAGGTGGAGTCACACCCCCACCCTGGGCTAATGTCCCCACAATGGTAGTCAGAAGCTGCTGCTGCTGCTGCTGCATCATAGCCATCATCTGCTCAAATCTGTCAGGAGGTGGAGCAGGCTGTGGCGTGTGCTGCGTCGAAGTAGATGCACTATAAGGCTCTCTGACTGGCGGTGTGAACGGCGGTGGTCCAACTGTAGGACCAACAGTAGGCTGAGACGCACGAACTGTCTCAGGAATCGGGCCCACAGCAGGGTCCACATGTGTGTCAGACTGTGAAGGAGCCTGATCCATAGGCTCAGTCAATGCAAGCCGAGTCGTGCTTCGCGTAGCCTTAGGCGGCATTCCCTATATTCAAAATAGGGCGCAACCTTGTTAGTCTCAATAGCACAAATACACCGCAATCATTCACACAAGGAGTCAAAGGTATTCCATACATTTCATTTAATCAAAATTGTCACAATACAAGGGATATATCCTTACAAGCATCATTATGAGAAATACATGGGAACTAAGACAGTTAAAATTACAACAGCAACATAAGCAAGGCACTAGCCCTAACAAGCTTACACAACAAAAGTAGGAAATGATTAACTCCTAACAACAACATCAAAGGTCGCATCGCTAGTCTGAGTCGGGTGACGGAGGAGGAGAACCCTTATCCTGCAAGCAACACAGGATCGCCTTCAAGGTTTGAGTCACCTTGCCGAATTTCCTCTTTGTAACGGCCTTGGCATCCTCGACTTCAGCGCGAAGTTCCTGAACTTTCCTTCGTAAGGTGATCTGACTCTCCTCGATCCGAGCAATGCGATCATTGCCAGTAGCCTGAGCAGAAGGAGGAGGGCTCTCATCTGTATCCTGAGCCTCCTCTTCTGCCTCTTCTTGGACTTCTTCCTGAACTTCTGCTCTAGGTTCTCCTTCATTTGGATCCTCCTCATCATCAAAGTCATCCTCGCTATCCTCCTCAAGCTGATTTTCACGGTACTGAGACCCAATCTTCATCTTGACCATAGTCGACTCATCAATGCTATGAATCGAAACTGGCAATTTCGACCCAAGTCTGTAAGCAAACTCAAGCGCGATCTTGCATATCAGTCGGCCAAAAGGAAGCGATTTGGACGTTCTTCTTAACTTGGCTATGAGGATTATCTATCGCAAGATGAAAGTGGCCATACATACGTTCTCTCCCTGGGCTACCAGATACAAGAAATCGACCATAAGGCGTATACATTCAATGCGATTCGTCGACCTGGGATACACATTGAACGTGCAGATATGGTGCAGTAGGTGCAAATCATCAGACATATATGTCGCCTTGAGGCTATTATTAGGCTGCCATGGAACCAACTTACCGCACAGAAACCTGGTGCAGCGATCTCTTTCACACCTACTCCTTAGATTCTTCTCACTAGGATGAACATCACCAAGAGGTACGTTCAGAAGTAACGCAATCAGTCGCACATCAATCGTAGCCATCCGATCTCTACCAAAAGGAATTTTGAACTGCAATGGCTCCAAGGTAGGATTCTGGATTAAAGCGTAGAAGGCACGAATGGTGCTCACATTAGCACGAGCGCGAGCTTCAAAGATCAGACTCAAATGCGCAGCTTCAATGCGCTCGAACAACAAAAATTTGCCAAACAATCGCCCTTCCACGTCCACCTCAAACAACACTTTGCGATCAGTGTATTGACCGTGAGGCATCTCTGATAGAATTACTCGCCCAAGGTGAGTGTGGGGATCCAAATCCCACTTTGTACGGCACTCTCGGGCTGTAGCTGGACCTGTGACGGCGCTTGAACTTGTGGCACCACCCCGCGGTCTTCTCGATTGAGCAGGGCGACTTGGCCCAGCCTCGTCTACTGCAGTCTTCCTTTTACCCATCAAAGATAAGATGGAGGAGAGTGACAAAAGGCCTAAAATGGCTTCCACGAAAGCCATGGAAAATGAAGAAAATGCGGAGAAGTGGCTATCCAAAATGAAAAAGGAAGATCTAGGCATCGTAGAGGGATGCTTCAAGCTTCCCAAGGATGTATTTTCAAGGAGAAATGAAAATGAAAAAGTGGAATGGAGCACCTCACGATTTCAGCTCGATTTGGGAGTTTTTGGAGCTTCAAAAGATGAAATCTTCAAGAGGGAGGGCTGCCAACTTCAAAGGAATGATGGAGGGTGGTCTTTTTTGGCCAAGGATGGATCTAGGGGTGGTTTGGAATCACGAAATTTGGAGATCGTTGCTGGAAAATGCAAATAGGGCTATGGGGAGGGCTGTTTGTGAAGGAGATGCACTTTTTAGGAGTTTTCTTTGGACGGGACACATATGGGGGGTGTACATGACCCAAGATAAGGCGTGCGCCTGAATTTTGCAGCAAGTGGGCCCACCTGTACAGCGATGCATCGCCGGATCGGCGATGGCATCATCGACTGGTGGTGCATCCAGCTGGTGGGACCACATGGGTTAGGTCCCTCATGGTCCAAGGACCCCAGATATGTATGGTCCCAACCTTGGTTCATTGTATTTTGACCTATATAGGCCCAAACATGTGTTCGGGGCTTTCCGGGACCAATCTGAAATCTTGAATACAAAACCATATCATGCAGCATATGATTTTGTGATAGAAGGAGCTAGTACATCCATCTAGACTATTAGTTGCTAAAGAAAGTGAATTTATAATGGCCTTATGGCCACTTTTCATGAAATTTTACTATTCATTATAAAATTTTATGAAAGTATTATTTTATATTATTTTCACATTAGTTTTGATGCCTAACATGAAAAGGATAAGAAAGAAATGAAGATTGGAGTGGTGAGAGGAAGAATTTTGAAGATTTTTGGTGAAACGGGGTTTTTAAGCCCTGACGATTGAATACAGGGGTCGTAGTTGTCCCACGGCCCAAGGATTCGCATTCACGGGTTTAGGATTATTCAAAGAACGTCTTAACCGACTCACTAACAACCTAGGAGCTATCCGGGTTACTTTACGCGACCCGAGATACGTTACAGACTCGATCGTGCGATCGATTCAAATAGACTTCGCCTATCAGCGAATCTGCGATCCTAGAAGTGTTTCTAGACCCTTCTCGCACCCACCTATGTCAAAGGAAGCGACAGTGTACGTCGTGAGACCATAACCCAGGCCCAATATACTCTTATTCATGCTCTGATACCAACTTATAACACCCTGAAAATCAGAGGTCGTGTATAAACTCAACTCCCGAGTTCCAGACCGTCACTTATGCAACAAAAATGATTAGGATTTAATGTTGTCTGATTTAAAGCATTCACATGAGTAAAAGTATACCAAAACTGCAATTCATACTCCAGATCCAATAATAAACGCAGGCGGAAGACTAAACAATATATATATCACTGTAAAGAAAAACAAAGTAGATCTCATCTGTCTCTAAAGTATGAATACATCTTTGAGTCTCATATACATATACATGAATAAAATCAAATATTCAAAATAGTCCCACTGAAGTCCCATCAACCCAGGTCGCCTACGTAAAGCCATCATGATACTGCATGTACGAGAACTCTCCTGGTCCTCGTCGAAGTCTGGCTCTGCCTCCTGGATCTCAGCATCACCTGCATCTACAACAAGGTCTGGTGGGTGTTGCAAATATTATCCCGTAACGTGGGAGTGAGTGATCAACTCAGTGGAATTATAGAGCAAAGATTAGCATGTTCACAAATCAATCATGCGATAATAGTAAAGCAGTAAATCAGACAATCCTAATACTGTTGTTAATGCAAGATGACATGACGTGATGTATGCCCTCACCGACGATCTCCCTCATACGATAACATCTTATGACCGTGGCATGCCACACTCCCTAGAGTGCTCCACATCTTCCAGGCACATGCAATGTTATGGTGATATGATTTCTGAGTTGTTATTAGTCCATTCAAACAGCAGGATTGGGAAACTAAGGTACTTCCCTTGTATCAATCCCAACACAGATCCTGTCTAGGGTCGTCACTCCTAGTAATCTCATACGATGTATATTTCGTAGGTCGCTGCAAGGGCTGCCAGGGCTGTTGCTCGCACTCGTTGCACCGCTCCCCCATCACTTATCAATACAGGCCTACTGTACTCTACTGCTACTGAAGGGTCGTCGTCTCCCGTAGACTCAGAATACGCTCGCGGTCACTACAAAGGACTCGTCGCCTGATCAGTGTAGGCCGACAGCTAGAATATAGTGTCCCATACCACCATAATCTGCTCACGAGACTAGGTGCTCACAGGTCACTACGGGGAGGTTTATGGCCCCAGCGTAGGCCGACAGCTCGACCACGGTGTCCCATACCACCATGCCCGGCTCATGAGTCTTCGTGGATCAAGGTACCATGGTTAACAGGGTTTACAATGGTAAGTTCAGTACCCTAGGTTCAAGCAGTTATGACTCATACAGGGTGAACATACATCGGCCAGTTGGGTAACTTGACGGGCTCGACTAGTGCGATCGCATCTCAAGTCGAACGACATGAAGTGCGTAAAACGCTTCGCGTGGCCTAACCACTGCCGCCAACTCCAAACACGACTCGCGTTCATCGACGCGTCTTTCGTGGCCAAGACCAGCCAGCCACGAATTCGCTCAGTTACCGACTGCCTGGACTAAGTCTAGTCCCAAACAATTATGGAATCACATCAACATTTTATGTAGGAGTATTGGAATTGAAATACAATCATGTGAGCATGTAAACACATGTTATAACATACAACTTAAGTAAATCTTCAGGCACATATATTTCATGCATGTAATGAAATCATGCATATAGTCAACATGTAGGAAATCATTTAGGTCAGCATATTAACTGAGAAATCAATCTCAAACTATTTCATAACATCGTTTAATTCAATACATACTAATACAAGCATTTATACAAACACATACACTACACACTTAAGTCTACATATAGTATGTCGACCCGAAGTGCGCAATTAGGTGAATCTCTTCGCCAAACTAATTATGCACGTATTCCTAACTTCCTAATGCGACAACAAACCATGTCAATCACATCAGCAAAATATGACTGTAATCTGTACTTCCTACAAATGACTAAAAAGCCCTAAATCTCATATTCTTCGTTAATTTACGAAACAGGAAACGGATAGCATATTGTACATGTCAAATGGCGATGCCGTCGATAATCTACTATTAAACGACATTGAAAGCGTTAGAAACCATCAATCAAAGCGTCTAAAATCCTCACCTAGTCTCTTGTAGACGTGTCGTTTTGAACGGAGCGTATACGCTTCGTCAACGGCGATAAGAGAACCTGTTTTACAAGATCTATTGGTTAAAAAGCTATGGATCTTAGTGATCCTCAAATCAGCAACTTCTAGGGTTAGTTATTACCTGAAAACGTGGAAGAATCACCGGCTTGGTGATCAGGAGGTGTTGCTTAGGCACTAACAACAGGTGGCATGAAGACTGGAAAAATCCCTTCTACACACTCTCTCAAACTCTCACCTTTTCTCCCTCTCAATCTAGGGTTTCTTGCAATTTCGGATGGGAGAGAGGAGTGAGGGTTTCGACCCCTTTTATAAGCCCAAAAATGCCGAAAATAGGCTCCGGTACAAAGTTTACTTAGTGCATATCCAATTCGGGGCTGTTTCGGTTCAAAGGATGCTTTTTGGTGGTCCCCTGGTCGAATGCGATCGGACTTAAGCTCATGCGTACCAGATCTAGCACGTATTAAGTTTTCAACCTGGCTGGGTTCGCAGATCGCACGTGGGAGACCAGTTTCAGTTCAGCGGTCACCGCACGTAGATCAGGGCTGAAAGTCTCATGATATAAAATAGAAATTTCTCCTGATCTGAGGGTGTAATCTGGCTGAATTCTGACGGTCAAAATGCTTAATACTGATGCATCAAGTCGTGTGCCAGATTTGAATTTGAAATTCCAATTTTGTCCCTATTCGCACTCTCTTCGGTCCGGGCTCAATGAAATAGCCTGTGATTATCGGTTTGACTTGATTTTCGAAATGAGTGTCAAGTCCAGCTAGGCGGTTCTAACGGTCTAAGATAGGAGGTATCGGACTTTCGACGCGCGGTCTAGATCCAATACAAAGATTCAAAGCGGTCCAGAGAACAAACCAGCTTAAAGTTTGTTCCGAGGTTATAGAGTATTGTAGGGTCATTGGTTCTACTCGATTTGGGTCTTGTAGAACGTATTTAAAGTGATCAGGGACTATTTCCCAGCTACTCCAGCATTGCGCTAGCTAACTTAGTCATATTTTCTAAAAGAATTAATTCTACGCAATTTCGGGTCGCGTTGGTACTCGAGCCTAAGTATGGATTTTTCACGGGCGTTATAGAAGGCCCATAGTGGCGGGGTCCCTCCATCACCTTCCGATCTCTCCTTTTTCTCTTTCTCTTTTCTATTTTTTTTGCATGGTAATGATGATGATGAGGTGTGTGGCCCACCATGATGTTTACATCCAAGCTATACCAGTGGACCCCATCCATATGGAACACACCATGAGGTTTATGTGTCATCCCAACCATCCATCTAGGACTTGGCCTACCCCACATGTGGGTGGGGCCCTCCTTGATGTATTTATTATAATCCACTCCATTCATTCATCCAAAATGTGTGGCCCACCATGATTTATGTATTTTATCGACGCCGCCCATCTATTTTATCTAGGCCATCCAGTGAGCATGAATGATGAAACAACACAAATTTCATACTGATCCAATACAGGTGGGCCATGTCAATGTGGGAACCACCTTAATGGAATATTCACACCGTCCATCCAGCGTCCCTGTATGCTGGACGTGATACAGAGAAGTGTGAAGTGACGGTGGGGTGTGGATAACAATGAAGTGTAAACTGACATGGGGTGCGACTAATGGTGAAGTGTAAATTGGCAGTGGGGTGTACTCGCCAGTTGTATCAGGGTAAGAAAAAAATATAAATAATATAAGAGGGGTAGCCGATTAAGTGAGACCCACCTCTTTTTTTTAAGTTGTAATGTGCAACAGCATTTGCTGCAGCAGGGTCTGTGGGACCCATTCACATCGTTCATCTATTAGATGGGCCACACCTCACGTATGTGATGCATCCACCGTCCAAGGACGGTGGGACCCATCCCACGTGTGGAGATACCCCCTGAAGCATGTAACTGTCTAGGCCCTGAATAGCCTAGCCGTTAGATATATTATACATATATATATTATATATATTATATATATATTAAATAAATACATGATATAGTGGGCCCTACATGGGACCCACCCCTGCTCTCTTTAATAGCATCCAAGCTGCATGTACCGTAGCTATATAACTGCTCTATTGATGTCAATAGGCCTGTGGGACTTGCTTCAGCTATATGGACATCACCACTAGCTGCTATACAGATGACAACAAGATCCGTGGGTCCCACCTATTTCATCCACGCCATCTATTTATGGGACCCACATTGTTACATGTGTTGTATCCATACCGTCCAACCATTTGTGAGATCATTTTATGGCATGGGAAAATGAGTGAAGTTAGACCCTAAGTTCAAGTCGACTCCACCATTTTAATAGTGGACAGTGACACTGTAACGCCCATGAAAAATCCATACTTGGACTCGAGTACCAACTCGACCCGAAATTGTGTAGGATTAATTCCTATGGAAAACATGAGTAAGTTAGCTAGCGCGACGCTAGAGTAGCTGGGAAATAGTCCCTGATCACTTTAAATACGTTCTACAAGACCCAAATCGAGTAGAACTAATGACTCTATAAAACTCTATAACCTCGGATCAAACTCTAAGCAGGTTTGTTCTCTGGACCACTTTGAAATTTTGTATTGGATCTAGACCGCGCGTCGAAAGTCTGATACCTCCTATCTTAGACCGTTAGGACCGCCTAGCTGGACTTGACAATCATTTCAAAAATCAAGTCAAACCGATAATCACAGGCTATTTCATTGAGCCCGGACTGAAGAGAGTGCGAATAGGGACATTTGGAATTTGAAATTCAAATCTAGCACATGACTTGACGCGTCAGTATTAAGCATTCTGACCGTCAGAATTCAGCCAGATTACACCCTCGGATCAAGAAAAATTTCTATTTCATATCATGAGACTTGCAGCCCTGATCTACGTGCGGTGACCACTGAATTGAAACTGGTCCGCCACGCGCGATCTGCGAACCCTGCCGAACTGAAAACTTAATACGTGCTAGATCTGGTACGCATGAGCTTAAGTCCGATCGCATTTGACCAGAAGACCACCAGAAAGCATCTTTTGGACCGAAACAGCCCCGATTCGGTTATGCACTAAGTGAACTTTGTACCGGAGCCTATTTTGGGCAATTTTAAGTCTATAAAAGGGGTTGAAACCCTCACTCCTCTCTCCCATCCGAATTTGAGAGAAACCCTAATTTGGGAGAGAGAAAAGGTGAGAGTTTGTGAGAGAGAGTAGGAGAGATTTTTCCTGCCTTCGTGCCACCTGTTGCACGTGCTTCAGCAACACATCTCAATCACCTAGCCGGTGATTCTTCCGCATTTTTAGGTAAGAAACAACCCTAGAAGTTGCTGATTTGAGGTTCGCTAATATTCATAGCATGTTAGCTGACTCATCTTGTAAATTAGGTTCTCTTATCGCTGTAGACGAAGCGTATACGCTCCGTTCGAAATCACACTCCCATAAGAGATAAGGTGAGGATTTTAGACGCTTTGATTGACGGTTTCCAATGCTTTCAATGTCGTTTAATAGTAGATTATTGACGACATCGCCATTTGACATGTATAACATGCTATCCGTTTCCTGTTTCGTAAATCAACGAAGAATATGAGATTTAGGGCATTTTAGTCATTTGTAGGAAGTGCTGATTTCATTCATATTTTGCTGATGTGATTGACATGGTTTGTTGTCGCATTAGAAAGTTAGGAATACGTGCATAATTAGTTTGGCGAAGAGATTCGCCTAAATGCGCACTTCGGGTCGGCATAATATATGTAGACTTAAGTGTGTAGTGTATGTGTTTGTATAAATGCTTGTATCAGTATGTATTGAATTAAATAATGTTATAAATTAGTTTGAGACTGATTTCTCAATTAATATGCTGACGTAAATGATTTCTTACATGTTGACTATATGCATGATTCCATTATATGCATAAAATGTATGTGCTTGAAGATTTGCCTAAGTTGTATATTATAACATGTGTTAACATGCTCACATGATTGTATTTCAATTCCAATACTCCTACATAAATTGCTGATGTGAATTCATATGTGTTTGGGACTATACCTAGTCCAGGCAGTCGGTAACTGAGAGAATTCGTGGTTGGCTGGTCTTGGCCACGAACGACGCGTCGATGAACGCGAGCCGTGTTTGGAGTTGGCGGCAGTGGTTAGGCCACGTGAAGTGTTTTACGCACTTCATGTCGTTCGACTTGAGATGCGATCGCGCTAGTCGAGCCCGTCAAGTAACCCGACTGGCCGATGTATGTTCACCCTGCATGAGTCATAACTGCTTGAACCTAGGGTACTGAACTTGCCATTGTAAACCCTGTTAACCATGGTACCTTGATCCACGAAGACTCATGAGCCGGGCATGGTGGTATGGGACACCGTGGTCGAGCTGTCGGCCTACGCTGGGGCCACAAACCTCCCCGTAGTGACCAGTGAGCACCTAGTCTCGTGAGCAGATTATGGTGGTATGGGACACTATATTCTAGCTGTCGGCCTACACTGATCAGGCGACGAGTCCTTTGTATGACCGCGAGCGTATTCTGAGTCTACGGGAGGCGACGACCCTTCAGTAGCAGTAGAGTACAGTAGGCCTGTATTGATAAGGTGATGGGGGAGCGGTGCAACGAGTGCGAGCAACAACCCTGACAGCCCTTGCAGCGACCTACAAAATATACATCGTATGAGATTACTAGGAGTGATGACCCTAAACAGGATCTGTGTTGGGATTGATACAAGGGAAGTACCTTAGTTTCCTAATCCTGCTGTTTGAATGGACTAATAACAACTTGAAAATCATATCACCATACCATTGCATGTGCCTGGAAGATGTGGAGCACTTGAGGGTCGATTGCATGCCGCGATCGTAAAATGGTGCCGTATGAGGGAGATCGTCGGTGAGGGCATACATCACGTCATGTCATATTGCATTAATAACAGTATTAGGATTGTCTGATTTACTGCTTTACTATTATCACATGATTGATTTATGAACATGCTAATCTTTGCTCTATGATTCCACTGAGTTGATCACTCATTCCCACGTTACGGGATGGTGTTTGCAACACCCACCAGACCCTGTTGTAGATGCAGGTGATGCTGAAATCCAAGAGGCAGAGCCATACTTTGACGAGGACCAGGACGAGTTCTCGTACATGCAGTATCATGATGGCTTTGCATAGGTGACCTAGGTTGACGGGACTTCAGTGGGACTCTTTTGAACATTTGATTTTGTTCATGTATATGTATATGAGACTCAGAGATGTATTCATACTTTAGAGACAGATGAGATCTACTTTGTTTTTCCTTACAGTGATATATATATTGTTTAGTCTTCCGCTTGCTTTTATCACTGGATCTTGAGTATGAATTGCAGTTTTGGTATACTTTTACTCATGTGAATGCTTTAACTCAGACAACATTAAATCATAATCATTTTTGTTGCATAAGTGACGGTCTGGAACTCAGGAGTTGAGTTTATACATGACCCCCGATTTTCAGGGTGTTACAGACACTCACCATTCAAACTTCTAAGGGCCACAATAGTTTCCAATTAAGCTGATATTTGTTTTCACTTCATCTACCTCTTTGTTAACTTATGAATAGGTCAAATCTCAAAAATACATAAGGGTGGGCCCGATTTGATATACATGGGGCCTATTGGCACGACCCGATTTAATATACATGAGGCCCATTGGCGTGGCCCGATCTAATATACATGAAGCCCATTGGTGCGGTCCATCATGATGTATTTTGGCCCATGGGTGGGGCCCACCCATTTATATTGTTAAGCCCATGTAATGAGGCCCACTTGATATATGAGGCCTAGTATTGAGGCTCGTGCAATGAGGCCCATATGATATATTTGAAACCCATGTGTTAGGCCCACCTATTGTGTATTCGAGGCCCGATGTGAAGTATGTTGGCCCATATGACGAGGCTGATGTGACGTAAATGAGGCCCATTATGATTATATGTGAGGCAGGGCCCCACTATATGTTTTACCCTATGTAGGCCACTCCTTGAGAGCATTATTGGTTAAATGTCCACATTGATGGGTGTAACACCCTGAAAATCGGGGGTCGTGTATAAACTCGACTCCCGAGTTCCAGACCATCACTTATGCAACCAATATAATTATAATTTAATGTTGGATGAGTTAGTGCATTCACACGAGCAAGATTATACCAAAACTGTAATTCATACTCCAGATCCAGTGATAAAACGCAAGTGGAAGACTGAAGAATATATATATCACTGTATGGAAAACAAAATAAATCTCAACTGTCTCCAAAGTATGAATACATCACTGAGTCTCATATACATGTAATATAAACAAAAATCAAAATGTCATAAGGTCCAACTATGAAGTCCCGCCGATCCAGGTCACCTACATAAAGCCGTCATGAAACTGCATATATGAGAACTCGTCCTGGTCCTCATCGTAATCTGGATCTGTCTCCTAAATCGCCGCATCACCTGCAACTAAGAAGGGTCTGGTGGGTGTTACAAACACCATCCCGTAACGTGGGAGTGAGTGATCAACTCAGTGGAATAATAGAGTAGAGATTAGCATGTTCTCAAATCAATCACGTGATAATAGTAAAGCAATAAAATAAACATTCCTAGATAATGTTATTAATGTATGCATGACATGACATGATGGATGCCCTCACCGACATACTCCCTCATGCGGCACCATCTGCGTCCGCGGCATGCTTTCTTCCCACAGTGCTCCACATCTTCCAGGCACATGCAATGTAATGTGGATATGATTACCAAGTTATTATTAGTCCATTCATACAGCAGTATTGGGAAACTAAGGTACTTTGCTTATATCATTCCCAACACAGATCTTGTCTAGGGTCGTCACTCTTAGAAATTACATATGATGTTATGTTTGTACGTCGCTGCAAGGGCTGCCAGGGCTGTTGCTTGCACTCGTTGCACCGCTCCCCCATCACCTTATCAATACAGGCCTAATGTACTCTCATTGCTACGGAAGGGTCGTCGCCTCCCGTAGACTCAGAATACGCTCGCGGTCACTACAAAGGGCTCGTCACCTGATCAGTGTAGGCCGACAGTAAGAATATAGTGTCCCATACCACCATAATCTGCTCACGAGTCATAGGTACTCACTGGTCACTACGGGGAGGTTTGTGGCAGCAGCGTAGGCCGACAGCTCGACCACGATGTCCCATACCACTATGCCCGGCTCATGAGTCTTTATGGATCAAGGTACCATGGTTAACAGGGTTTCCAACGGTAAGTTCAGTACCCTAGGTTCAAGCAGTTATGATTCATACAGGGTGAACAATCAACGGCCAGTCGGGTTACTTGACGGGCTCGACTAGTACGAGCGCATCTCAAGTCGAACGACATGAAGTGCGTAAAACACTTCGTGTGGCCTAACCACTGCCGCCAACTCCAAGCACGACTCACGTTCATCGACGCATCCTTCGTGGTAAATACAAGCAAACCACGAATTTACTCTTTTACCGACTGCCTTTACTAAGTATAGCCCTAAACATTTGTGAATCCACATCAACAATCATATAAGAGTAATGGAAATGAAATACAACAATATAAGCATGTTGAAACATGTTATAATATACCACTTAAGCAATTCATCCAACGTATACATTTCCTATACATAAAGAAATCAATACATCTAGCCAACATGATGGAGATCATTTACATCAGTATATTACTTGAGAATTCAATCTCAAAACTATTTCACAACACCATATACTCAATACATACTAATACAAACATTTATACAAACACTTAGTCTACACACTTAAGTCTACATAGTGTATGTCGACTCAAAGTGTGCATTTGGGGGAATCTCTTCGCCAAATCAATTATGCACACATTCCTAATATCCTAATGCGACAAATGGCCATGGCAACCATTTCAGCAAAATATGCATGCATACAGTATTTCCTACAAATGACTAAAATGCCCTAAATCTCATATTTTTCGTACATTTACGAAACAGAAAACGGACAGCATGTTGTACATGTCAAACGGCGTTGCCGTCGATAATCTACTATTAAACGACATTGAAAGCATTGAAATCAGCCAATCAAAGTGTCTAAAATCTGTACCTTTTGCCCTAAACGTGTATCGTTTTAATTAGAACAGATACGCTTCGTCTACGGCGAACAGGCGACCTAATACACAAGATGTATAAGCTACTTCACTATTGGAATCGACGGAACCTTAAATCAGCAAGTGGTTAGGGTTTTCCTTACCTAGAAATGCGTTGGAATCACCGGAAAAGTGATTTGAACGCGATGCTTAGGCACGTGTAGCAATAGCAGCAAGTGGCGGGAAGATCTCTCCCACACTCTCTCACAATCTCTCACTTTTTCTCTCTCTCTCTAGCTAGGGTTTCTAGAAAATTCGGATGTGTGAGATAAGTGAGGGTTTAAAGCCCTTATATAGGATAAAACCTTTCCAAATTAGGCTTGGGAACAAAGTTTACTTGAGGTATAACCAAATCGGGGCTGTTCTGGTCCAAAAGATTATTTTGGGAGGTCCCCTGGCCGAACACGATCGGACTTAAGCTCATGGTCACTGGATGTTGGTCACACCCAGTTTTCAGTCTGGTAGAGTTCGTATATCGTACGCGGCGGTCCAGTTTCAGTTCAGCGGTCATCGCACTTAGATCAAGTCTACAAGTCTCGTGATATGAAAGAGAAATTTTTCCTTATCCGAAGGTGAAATTTGGCTGAATTCTGACGGTCAGAACGCTTAATAATAACACGCCAAGTCATGTGCCAGATTTGAATTTCAAATTTCCAAATCTAACCCCTTTCTTACTCTCTTCACTCCAAGCTCAATGAAATAGCCTCTGAACGTCGGTTGGACTTGATTTTCGAAATGATTGTCAAGTCCAGCTAAGCGGTCATAACGGTCTAAGATTTTAGGTATCAAAATTTCGACGCAGTCTAGATCCAATACAAAGTTTCAAAGGGTTCCTGAGAACAAACCGGCTTAGAGTTTGATCCTAGGTTTCAGCGTATTATAGCTCCATAGATTCTACAAGTTTTAGGTCTTGTAGAACGTATTTAAAATGATCAGGGACTATTTCACAGCTACTCTAGCGTAGCGCTAGCTAACTTACGCTTATTTTCTAAAGGAATTAATCCTACGCGATTTCTGATCGAGTTGGTACTCGAGTCTAAGTACGGATTTTTCTAAGGCGTTACAATGGACAACCATGGTTGAATGTCCACATTGTGACCTTCCCTTAGGCCTTGTTAAGCCCATTCTTATAATTCTCTTGCGGGTTAACCTAGATAAGTGGGCCCCATTCGCCATAAACAGATGGTTTCATGCTATCGGATTTAATATAACCCCGGCCGAGGGCTGATCCTTATATTATAGTTGATTGGATGTTCCTCTATGGACTCCACCTTGTTTACATGCTGATTATCAGTGTCAATTATTAATGCTAATTTTTGGTGCTGATTATCGATGCCGATTGTCGGTGCCAATTATCGATCATTGGTGCCAATTATCGAGGCCAATTTTGATTCCAATTGTAAAGGCCGAGTTAGATTGTTGAAGCCAATTATCGAGGTCGATTCTGTTTGGTCGAGGTCGATTTCGATTGGTCGAAGCCGATTCCATTGTTGAGGTTGATTCTGTTTGGTCGGGGCTGATTCCATTTGGTCGAGGCCATTTTCGTTAGTCGAGGTGATTCCATTGTCAAGGCTGATTCCATTTGACGAGACTGATTCTGTTTATCGATGTTGATTCCATTGCTGAGGTCGATTTCATTTGATGAGGCCGATTTCGATTATCAGGGCCAATTTTGTTTGGTCGAGGCTAATTCCAATTGTCGAGGCCTATTCTGTTCGGTCGAGGTTGATTTCGTTTGTCGAGGCTGATTCCATTGTTAAGGCTGATTTTGATAATCGAGGCCGATTCCGTTTGTCGAAGCCGATTCCAATTATTGAAGCCGATCATCAATGTTGATTCTAATTATTAAGGTCGATTCCGATTATTGAGACTTAATGTAAAGTATATAAGGCTCATGGGATGTGGCCCTTTGTGATGTATATTTGGCCTGTGTTAAAGGTCCATTGTGATGTATATGTGGCCCACTTGATGTATATGAGGCCCAATGTGATGTATTTATTGCTATCCATTGAGGCCCACCTTAATGTGATACACAATGGACCCATGTGAGAGGCCCATTGCAATGTGCTTGGGGCCCATGGGTTGTGGTCCATTGTGATGTATTTGGGGCCCATGGGACACGGCCCATCCGATGTATATAGGCCTATGTGATGGGGCCCATTATGATTGTAAGAGGCTCATTGAGGTGCATTTGAGGGCCAGGCTATGGAGCCCATTGTGATGTATGTTAGGCCCATATAAAAGGCCCATCGTAATGCGTATTAAGCTCTTAAGTGAGGCCCATGGTGTTGTATTTTTTACCCTCGCGTGAGGCTATAGGTCCACTATATGTTAGACTGTATGTGGGTCATTCCTTGGGGGCAATGTTGGTTAAATATCCACGTTGTCGAGGTTAATTATTGATGCTGGTTACTTATACTGATCATGAGTATGTGACAGCATAACATCATGATACATGCCCATACGCATCATCTACATGTTTATTATGAGATGTGGTTGACCATTACATACAACATGGGGCAGGTTATTATGAGACTCCTAGATAGGTGGAGGTTATCTCACATGAGCGCATAATATGCACAGGATTGATGCGTGACTAGAGTGTTTGACTCATCCACCCTGCATTGTGTGTGGTGATTACTGTACGCCCTTGCAACATCAGGGTCGTAGCTTCTACAGGCATATCCTGGATGGCCAGATGGGACACCAAAAATCTGTTATTAGCATTGGGCTGCATAGATGGCCTTAGGTGAAAATCTCTAAACCCTCTTGGTACTAGAGGACACCCTAACATTAAGACTGAGTGGATACATGAGCGCCCGAGTGCTGATTACCAGGAGGCCGCGTCTCTCACTATGTCATAGTTGGTTGAGAGGGGGTGTAGCCTTACCCGCCTGAGGAAGTAGTCATAGCTAGGCTGAGTCTACCTAGCTCCTAAATGGGTCTGCTATTGACGAGCTGGGTAGGCATTGGTATACTGCTGGCAGGTGGGAAGTGAGGTCTTTTTCACTCATCCTGCTACGTAGCCTGCAGGGGTGGTAACCAGTTTGGAGTCTACTAGACCCCGGTGATGATCCTAGAGATGTATAGTACTGATATGTGGACTTATTGAGCAGGATTTGCATACTCATTCATTCATTCATTCACTATCCACTTGGGCTGGTGTTACTGAACTATTTATTATGTGTACCTTCATAATGACCAGGATTTTGATTAGGACGCGTGACTAACCTAAGATCAGGAGTTTACCACATTGATTCTGACTATCCAAATTTAAGTATAGGACTAGTTTGGATAGAAATCCCTTGTGGTGGACCCCATAGCATGTGATAATACGTACTATCATCCCGACTTCACACTCCAACTTGGTCATTTCATTCGCATCGCAGATTACATTACCTCTGCAGACATATGACATTTTGGATTGTTATATTTCTGTACTTATATGGCCTAGACAGACTTAACGAGATTTACATATTACATTGTATCCTCAGCATCTGATATTTGACTCTCTATGACTCCTCATTAGATAGCTTATCTGTATTGTGTACTCTGATATTGTATGATTTATAGACTTATAGGATTTTTGCTTACTCTGATATCGTATGATTCATGATCTTACCAGTAATTCTAATATTGTATGTTTAAGGCATTGTGTGAATACTTGACACTTATCTCGTGAACACACTTACACGACACTCTAAGCTTTCTATAAGCTTATGCACGATAAATGAGTGCTGGTGGCATTAGGTTGCAGCAGCGTTAAGCTTAGAACGTGCAGCAGTCTTCTGGAGCTTTAATTTTCGATATGTGTATTTTCCTTTCAGCATTGTATTCAAATATTTATATTAGTGGATATGTGATGATGATGTTGCCTTTATGATTTAGGTAAACTTGTGGTTATGCTTCTTATGAGACAAATGTACCTTGAAAAATCCTCCTTGTAGGATCCCATGATCAAAATCTGGTGTATACGCGCTGGAGCCGAGAATGGGGTACTATAGAGGCTGTCGGCACTGGATTCTGTGAATAAGAATTTTGTGAGCCCGATTTCTGAGTTTGAGGCGTGACAGAATTGGTATCAGTGCATAACTTGGGAATACCTGAAGATAACATCACATATCTACTGATAGCTACCACGTACTCTATGATTGTTGAAAACTTAGAATGATTAGATCCCCGAGTTCGAATAACTTAAAAACTTCCTAATATAGCTCCCCATCGTGTATGCATTTGAGAGTGCTCATGGGTAATAGGCCCTTGTTCCTTTGTGTAGGATATGGCACCCAAGCAGGTAACCCGAGTGACTTTTGCTTCCCCGCCTAAGATTCCTGTTCCCCCACCTGAGACTTTTACACCCCCATTCGAGCCTAGCATAGCACCGACTGTGACTGTGAGCCCAGACCAGCTGCAGGTGATATTGCAAGTAATAATCACTATTTTTCAGAGAGAAGCCCGGAAGAGGAGGGTGCCCTCCGGTAGCTCCCAAAAGCATCGACAACAGCGAAGACGCTCAGTCTACTAAGCCACTAAAGCACTATCAGGACCTTTGGCACCACCCCTAAGGTAACTTTTCGGTGCCTATTATGGATGCGGTGGGATAGGACACCGTAGGTGTGAGTATCCTCGACCGCGGTAGCAATAGTCGAGGGCACCAGTAGTACCTCCAGCACCTCCTCTATGTCAGTTCATAGGTACTTTCTTTGGATGCAGTGGGATAGGGCATCGTAGGAGCGAGTGACCCTATCCTCAGCAGCAACAGTAGCGACGACAGTATCTGCCACCGAGACCCCAGCAATGGTAGTAAAGTAGTAGTATCCTTAGGCATCAGGAAGAGTTTTTGATGGTTCGTGCAACTTGGCCCCTCCATCATCTTACTAGACTGGTCATGGAAGAGACGTCCTAGAAGTAAGGGGCTGAGATTCGCGAGTGTTATCCCCATTCCTTGTTGTTTGACTACACTCGTATGTTATGTTTCTGATTTTTCATAGTGAAATAATTTCCCCTCTTTTATGAGTTATGTCTATTTATGACATTAATAAATTTTGAGGATGAAATTTTTATTAGGCGGGGAGAGCTGTGAAACCTGTATCCTAGATAGTACAGTTTCGTAGGCTTTTGCAGTCCTCCCGGTTAAATTTCAGCAACCCTCAACCTGTATCCGACGTTTACGGGCGATCCTAAGCCTAGTTTTGATATTGAAGTCAGCTCGACCCGAAACTTGTACCTTGGCGACCACAATGTCGTCGCGGTTCCAATGCTGCGACTCGCGCACTGATCCGATACCCGGGCCAGGACATGTGGGCCTGTATTCAGTTCGAGGAAAATATTGCGTGTTGCAATTCTGAAGGATCTCTATGAAACGTCACATCAATCAATCAATCAAATACAAGAAACCCAACCTCTTTTTTTTTAAGCTACAACGTGTAGTAGCATTTGCTAACAGCAAGGTCCGTGGAACCCATTCACGTCATTCATCCATTAGATGGGCCACACCTCATGCATCTAATGCATCCACCATCCAAGGATGGTGGGACCCATCCCACGTGTGGGATACCCCCTAAAGCATGTAATTGTCTAGGCCCTGGATGGCCTGGATGTTAGATATTATATATATATATATATATATATATATATATATATATATATATATATATATTAAATAAATACATGATATGGTGGGCCCTACATGGGACCCACCCCTGCTCTCTTTAATAGCATCCAAGCTGCACGTACAACAGCTATATAACTGCTCAATTGACGTCAATAGGTCTATGGGACCTGCTTCAGCTATGTGAACATCACCACTAGCTACTGTATAGATGACAACAAGATCCGTGGGTCCCACCTGTTTCATCCATGCCATCTATTTATGGGACCCATCATGTTGCATGTGTTGTATCCATACCGTCCAACCATTTGTAAGATCATTTTATGGCATGGGAAAATGAGTGAAGTCAAATCCTAAGTTCAAGAGGACCCCACCATTTTAATAGTGGATAGTGACACCCACCGTTCAAACTTCGAAGGGCCACAATAGTTTCCAATTAAGTTGATATTTGTTTTCACTTCATCTACTTCTATGTTAACTTATGAATAGGTCGAATCTCAAAAATACATAAGAGTGGGCTCGATTTGATATACATGAAGGCTATTGGTGCGGCCCATCATAATGTATTTTGGCCTATGGACGGGGCCTACCCGTTTGTATTGTTAGGCCCATGTAATGAGGCCCACTTGATATATGAGGCCTAGTATTGAGGCTCATGCAATGAGGCCCATATGATATATTTGAGGCTCAACTGAAAGGCCCACCTATTGTGTATTCAAGGCCCGATGTGATGTATGTTGGCCCATATGACGAGGCCGATGTGACATAAATGAGGCCCATCATGATTGTATGTGAGGTCATGGGACCATTATATGTTTGGCCCTATGTAGGCCATTCCTTGGGAGTAATGTTGGTTAAATGTCCACATTGATGGGTAATCATGGTTGGATGTCCACATTGTGACCTTCCCTTAGGCCTTGTTAGGCGCATTTTCATAATTTTCTTGTGGGTTAACCTAGATAAGTGGGCCCCATTTGCCATAAATGGATGGTTTCATGCTATCGGATTTGATATAACCCCGGCCAAGGGCCGATCCTTATATTATGGTTGATCGACTGTTCCTCTATAGACCCCGCCTTGTTTATACGCTGATTATCGGTGCTGAGTATCGATGGTGATAGTCGGTGCCGATTATCGATTCTGATTGTCACTGATGATTATCGGTGCCAATTATCGATAATTGATGCCGATTATTGAGGCTAATTCCGATACCGATTGTAGAGGCTAAGTCAGATTGTCGAAGCCAATTATTGAGGCCGATTCGGTTTGGTCGAGGCCGATTTCGTTTGTTGAGGATGATTTCAATTATCAAGGCCGATTTCGGTTGTTGAGGCCAATTCCGATAGCGAGGTCGATTCTAATTATGGAGGCCGATTCTGATTATGGAGGCCGATTCCATTTGGTCGAGACCGATTCCGTTTGTCGAGGCCAATTCCATTGTTTAGGCCAATTTTGATGGTCGAGGCCGATTCCGTTTGATGAGGCCAATTCCATTTGTCGAGGCTGATTCCAATTGTTGAGGCCGATCATCGAGGTCAATTTTGATTATCGCGATCGATTCCGATTGTAGAGGCGTAATGTAATGTATATAATGCTCATGGGATGTGTCCTTTGTGATGTATATTAGGCCCATGTTAGAGGCCTATTGTGATGTATATGTGGATTATGTGATGCTGCCCACTTGATGTATATGAGGACCAATGCGACATATTATAGCCATCCATTAAGGACCACCTTGATGTGATGCGTAATGGACCCATGTGAAAGGCCCATTGCGATGTGCTTGGGGCCCATGGGTTGTGGCCCATTATGATGTATTTGGGACCCATAGGACGTGGCCCATCCAATGTATATAGACCCATGTGACGCAGCCCATTATGATTGTATGAGGCCCATTGTGGTGCATTTGAGGGCCAGGCTAGGGAGCCCATTATGATTGTATGAGGCCCATTGTGGTGCATTTGAGGGCCAGGCTAGGGAACCCATTGTGATGTATGTTAGGCCCATGTGAAAGGCCCATCATGATGTGTATTAAGCTCTTGAATGAGGCCCATGGTGTTGTATTTTTGGCCCTCGTGGGAGGCCATGGGTCCATTATATGTTAGGCTGTATGTGGGCCATTCCTTAGGGGCAATGTTGGTAAAATATCCACGTTGTCGAGGTCGATTATTGATGTCGGTTACAGATACCAATTATGATTATATGACAGCATAACATCATGATAAATTCCCATATGCATCATCTGCATGTTTGTTGTGAGATGTGGTTGACCATTGCATATGACATTGGGCAGGTTGTTATGAGACTCCCAGATAAGTGATGGTTATGTATAATGTCCTGAAATTTGGCGGTCAAGCATAACTCAGCTCTCGAGTTTCAAAACATCACTTATGCAACATTTTTAATGATGGATGTATGTTGTCTATATTAGTGCATAAAACATGAATTAGATTAAGCCAAATCAGTAAAACATAATCCAGGGACAGTTGTAATACACAAGCAGAAGACTGAAATGAATATATAACTAGTATAAGTCCCCAAAGTATGTATGCGTTGTCAGGTCAATAATTACAAGTGTTGTGTCAAAATACAAAAATGTCAAAAAGAGAATGTGATAGCCCACTACAAACATAACCCTGAATCCCCATCAAATCAGGACACGGCTCACATGAACATGCCTGAATACTGCATGTAGGAGAATGCCTCCTCATCATCCTTGAACTTCGGCTCTGCCTCGTGGGTCGTATCGTCATCTGCAACTAAGATAGAGTCTAATTGGTGTTTAAGCACCGTCCCAGAATGTGGGAGTGAGTGATCAACTTAGTAGAGCTATACAGCAAAGGTTAACATGTTATCAATTCAGTTAAGCAGTAATGATAAAGCAGCACAACAAACAAGTCCAAAGTACTCTGATTAATGCAAGGATGGAATGTAATCATGATGCATGCCCTCGCCTGCACTCCCTCTGCAATCTTCATCTCATGGTCACACATGTCAGTCACTTCCTCAGTGTCCTGCCCAACACCAAACAGCACATGCAGTGCGATGCATGAACATGATTACCAAGTTCTTATTAGTCCTTTTTCATACCGCAGGATTGGGAAACTAAGATACCTCCCTTATATCAATTCCTGAACAATGATCCATTCTAGGGGAGTCAATCCTAGCAAATCTCATACGATGTTATGGTTCTAGGTCGTTATAAAAGGGCTCGTCACCTGATCAATGCAGGCCTAGTTATACCCCAATTACTACAAAAAGGCTCGTCGCCTCAATGTAATTTTCAGGGTATGCTCGAGGTCACTACAAAGGGCTCGTCACCAAATCAGTGTAGGCCGACAACTCGAATACAGTGCCTCATACCACCGTATTCAGCTCACGAGTCTGGTTTGCTCACTGGTCACTACAGGGAGGCTCGACCACTGTGTCCCATACCACCATGCTTAGCTCATGAGTCTTAGCGGATCGAGGTACCAAGGTTAAAGGGTTTTCACTAGTGAGTTTGGTACCTTAGATTCAAATAGTAATGTCCAAACATAATGAATATACATCGGGCCAATCGAGTTACTTGACGAGTTCGACTAGCACGAGCGCACGTTGAGTTGGTTGACATGAAGTGCATAAGCACTCCGTATGGCCTAACCACTGCCGACATCCCAAGTACGGCTCGGATTCATCGAACACATCCTGTGTGGCGAAAATAACCTCAGCCACCAGTTCGAGGCCTATTATCGATCACTTAGACTATGATATAGTCCCAACTGCGTGCAATCACAACAAATAAGCATATGAGATAATCAAAGCAGTAATGAATACTTAAGTCAAATCCTATAATCATTTGAGCATGCTATGGAATATAACTTAAACATGAATATATAGTACATGGAGGAAATCATACACACAGTTAAACATGAATAAATAGGCTATATAGTACATGAAGGAAACCATACACACAGTTAAGGTAGTTGAGAATTATATCTCAACATGCACATAAAGTACAATTTACTTTATACTAGATCATTCAGACATTTTTACAAACACTTTAAGTACACATTCCAACATACATGGCGGATGTTGGTTAGATTATGTATTAGGGCAAATCCTCTCACCGAGGAGTTGTCACGTATATAACAAGTATAAATATACGACAATTAATCATGGTAAACACACTTTCAAATTCTATACGTATACGATCCTTTTTATAAATACATCGAATACACTAAACTCAACATAGTTCATATATAACTGAAACACGAAACAAACATTGCATTTGGCATGTGAAATAGCACCCACGTCAGTAATAAATCATTAACTAATATTGAAAGCCTTGAAAACCATAACCTATACGTATATAGTCCGCACCTTACGCCGGTTTCATTCTAGACACTTAGTCTTTGTCAACGACAGATTGACAACCTATAGCATGAGTTATGTAAGTTATTTCATCACTTATGCTATATGAAGCCATAAAACAGGTTAAGGTTTCGTTTCCTTACCCAAATATGGAATCGGGATCGCCCATATAGCGATACCAATGGAGGGATTTTGCACATGTATCCATTTCTGTTTCCTAGATTGCAGTAAATGGATGCTTGGCATCCCTTCCCTGTTCCCTGTATGTTATATCCATGATAGTAATACTTATCTTCCCATGACTTCTCAAAAGATAGAAAGAAAAAAAAAAGGAAAGGAGGAAAAACAAAAAATGAGGATAATTGCTGAAAAATACAGAGAAAAGAAACTGATAAAAGTTTTTAGTATTTCACTTACAAGATACTCTGCTAATGCCATTGTCGGGATATCTTCTTTGGGGGCATTTGTGGAAAAATGGCCAATTGGATTGAAGGAATACCCACTCTCTATCTCCTTTGTGTTGGGGATGGTTGCTCCAGGGTGGACTCATGGATGAGGTAAATGAAATAGCTCATAGATGTCACTCTGAGACAAGCTTCTTTACAATGTTTAATCAGTCTATATGTTTTGTACAATCTGTTATTACATTGAAATGACTCAAAATGTTAGCACTTGACTGAATTTGATGTGGAATGCTAGATAGTTTTGACCGTAAGTTCATAACCTATTTATTTCATACTTTTATGTATTTTTAATGTTATAAATATTTTTAAATATTATTTTCTCTCAGGTGTATGATTCAATGCGTCTGGCCTTCGTAATGTGATCTGATGTGACTTTCGATGTGTTTGTTGTTGACATTTATTAGAGATTAGTCAATGCTTAATCATGCTTATTTTTCACTTATTTAGCCGTTTCGTTTTATTTTATATCTCATTTAACATGTCTAGTCTCTATGAAATGAAATCTTTTATACTTCCACCTCTCTAAAAATAACTGTTATTCTTCCCATGATTGGCATGGGAGTTGCTTATCTACTATTCCCATGTTTAATTAACATCATACTAATGTTTGTCAGATGTTGTCTTAAAGCTTATCATCCTGAATGTGTGGGCAAGGATTCCACATTCTTGGAGACGGGCGATCAATGGACTTGTAGTAAGCCTCTTCCTACTCCATATGCTTGCTTCCTTTGGATGGATTCATTTTAAGTTTGATTCTATACATACCTGGTACTCATTTTCTTTCACTTGCGTCCTAAAACCCATATTGTTTTCATCTCTCTTTTTTAAGCTTATTCGAACATGGGCCTTTTGAGGGTATATAATCTCTATTTGTTCAATAGATTCAATTACTTTCAATTTCGATAGAAGAAAAAATGAGCAAGATTAATGCCTACTCCATTTAAGATATCATGAGAAACAACACCATTAACTAGCATTATAAAATTATTGTAATAGGTTGGTATACCTATCTTACCTTCCATAAAAGCTAAAAGCTTCAAGGTATATTTGCTAGCATGAGAAATAGGTTGGCGTTTACTAGGCTGAAATTTTACATGATAGAAGAAACAGTACCATTTACTAGCATGAGAAATTTGATGTGATAGGTTGGCATTCCTGCCTTATCTGCCATAAAAGATCAAGGCTTCAATGCTTTTGTTTTCCAAACTCAGTTTGTCGAGCATGTACAAGACTTGCTACAATTGTGCATGTTAAAAGGAAAAAAGGCTTATGCACTATGGAAATTTAGGACATCAATCCATACAAAAGCCATTTGGTCCATTTTGTTTACTATGGAAATTATTTCACTCCACTATTTGCTTCCCTTTTTTCAAAAGATTCCACCATGCCCTTCTTTAAGGGTGTATAATACACGAATTCCTCAACATTTTTTTCTTCATCATGTTGTGGGTTTTTAAGCCTGCTATCAGTATATGTTTGTAGATTTTTATTGATCTTTTGTACTTGACTACATTAGGTCGTTGAATCTATCTATGATAAATCACTAGAACCAGTACATATCAATGCCCATGCCCACCATTACCTTTATGGCACACCAAGCTAGTGAGCAATTAGATAGGAAAGCTTTTTTTTTTTTTTTTTTTTTTTGCTTTTTAGATTAATCATGTATTGATGTGGATTTAACAGTTGGGTATTGGTACTTCAAAGACACTACATCAATAATAGTATTCTACACAATCCAAAAATGGTTGTCGTTTCAATTTTAAGTTGCTCATTACTTTTGTTATTGCTCTTTGTTGGTCAGTAAAATATAATATCTTTTATCTGTCTGATTCTCATGTTGTACCCATTAGTCCCATCCAAAACACAACCATAACTAACAACTCTTTTTAGAAGTTGGTATGACTAAGTTCTATGTCCCATGTAGAACTTGACACATGTACACATGTAACATGGCATGTATATTCACATACTCGATTGTTTATCAGTTTTCAGTGTTTAGATTATCGTTTCCTATTGCATGGCACGCTGCAATGAGTGGTTCAACTTTCTTTTTGGGACAGATTTTGCACATCCCAATGTGTCATTCACTTTGAGTTTTAGGGAAGATGAAAAAGAGACAGGTGGAATGGTAAGTACAGAAACAAATGGTTGAGTGCATATGTTGTTTAATGTGTTACTAACCTGAAACTCACATAGATGTTTTGTATGATCCATCCATGATGGTTCCACTGATAAACAATCTAGGATCACAGAAAGATTAAGGCACACACTAGGTTTTAGGTGTGATTTAGTGTGGCCCACCTGAGTTTTGGATCAATGCATACGTAAATCCAGTACAAATGTTTCAGCATTAAGTTTAACATACAAATTGATGCATGGGGACCAATGTAATGTTTGTGACATAGAATCTGCCTATCATTTCTGCTACTTTTTTTCTCCTTGTCACGTCCAGTTGATCTACAACTCAACTCAAGTGGGCCACATGATAGGAAACAGTTGGGATAGGGATATCCACCATTAAAAACTGCCAAGACTGTATGTGGGGTCCATTGTGTTTTGTGTATTCAATCTAGTCCATTCAAAAGGTGCATCTAATATAGGATGAATTGGCAGCCAAACAATCAAGCCACTCCAAAACCCAGGTGGCCTACATGATTTTAGAGATTTTAGGTAGGATTTTACATGGTATGCCCCACCAGAGTTTTGGATCGATATCAGTTTTGGAAGCCAATTAGAACAGGAGGAGCCACACATGATGGATGGACTGGATGTCATTGAAGTAGCACAAAGGCCACTGGATGTCAATTTGCATGTGAAGTAGCTTAACTTGGAAACTTATAGAATTAGAGACTACATGTTGGAAACTTTAGGTGTATTTCATTATGAACAATCCATTATATGTACAAGGAGAGAAACTTCAGAGAGAGGCAATATTTTAACAGCTAAATAATTTAAACTATCTAAATCTACACAGCTATGTGTGTCTCTATCCTCCTAACAGCTACCAGTTTTTGCAGGGTGTGTTTTGATTCATCATTGAATTAAATTACGATTTTTATTCTACATAGCTGTACATGTATCTATCCTCTAATAGCTGCCAGTTTTTACAGGGTGTGCTTTGATTCATCATTAAATTGAATTATAATTTTTATTCTAATAAAGTGGCCATCACCAGATTGTAACATGTTGAGGATCTATAGTACAATCTTGATTGGGTTATTTTCAAGTAAGACTTGAAAGGAATTTAAATGCAGTTTGAAGAAAATCCTAAGCACATTAAGTTCCAGGTATATATTCCGATTGAACTTTCTATCACATCCATTCCATTAGGGGATGTTTGGATTGGTGGAAATAAATAACTGAGAAAATGAAATCAATTTCCTCAGATGTGATGGTTTCCCTTATTTGTGAAAGACGAGGATTGAGGAGATTGATTTCCTTTTCCTTTTCCTTTCTAAAACCCAACAATTAGCCAAAGGATGGATTGTGATGTTGATGTATCTTTTATAGTTTCAATAGTTTCAGTTTTTTTTTATTTTTTTATTTTAATTAAAAAAAACTTTGATGACATTTTCATAAATTTCGTAGCAATCCTCTGTCGTAGATATTGTGCTAAATGCATGAACTGATTATCTTTAAAAAAAATTAAAAATACATGATATCATTCTTGATGAAGTTGTTGGTGCCCGTTTGATTTCCCATGCTGGAAGTTTTACGAATCTAGCCAAGTGCCCTGCTTCTACACTTCAGATCCTTGGTGTTGAAAAAAGACTTTTCAGGTGTATGCTTCAGCATCTACTTATGCCTTATCATTCATCATCATCATTGTTGTTGTCATTCTCATCGTTGTTGTTTTTCATGGAAGATCCTGTTGTCAAACCATCTAGGCGAGGATGATAGCCAAGTGCATAACCTTATGCCATTGCTATATTATCTCAACTTTGTTCTGGTCCAATTAATTATCAGGCCTCAAAACTCTTGTGGGCCCAACCCATGGGCCTTAAGCTCTAGCCGAAACATCCAACCTGGCCCACATTCACTGCTGAACTTGTATTCCAGAAAGCCATGTTTATTGATCTGGATATGGGGGGTTGTATTTCATGTCTTCTTCTTATTATTATTTTTAAATATGACCATTGGATAGAATTGTTATGTTCCTTATATCAGCTGATAGACTTTTATTTCACCCAATTTTTTTATCTCCCATTAAAGTTTCCAAAATATATATATTCATATCCTTCAGGTTATATATATATATATATATCCCTTGTAAGTTGGGCTATTGTAGGGAATTAGAGGCATTGAAAATAAGGAACTTGAACTGCTGGAATATAGTGCCATCTCAGGTGGAGATGGTTTGTTCAAGGAATTGTAATGCAGCAAGCACAATGAGCCTGTATTCATTGGCTCATTACTAGTTCTATGACTCATATAAGTGCCGTTTTTTCTTATTGTAATGAAATTTCATGCATGCTACTAGTATATTCCTTTCTTTTACTTTGTTTAAGAATAGAAGATGTATTTGTAGTAGATGTTGTACTTTTTTATACATTTTTTAGCATATATGTGATTGCAAAAGGTATTATCATCATATCTTCACTTCTACTAATTCTTGTTGTTTTTACTTGGTTATTTTCATCTGTAGTCAGCATTTTCACTTGAGTTTATTGCTTGTTGTTCATGTCACCTAGAAACATCAAATGGATCACCGTAATACGTTAAACACAATCTCTAGCCACAACAAAGTTCTCAAACACTTGAGGATTCGTCTATAAATTTCTCATACTACCAGAGTTAAGCAGGGATAGAGAATGTTATGAGCCACAAATGGCTTGTGCTGCCAGTAAGGATAGTGAGTTGAACAGGGACAGAATGCCATGAGGCTGAAATGGTAATATCTAAGGAGAAATATTATCATGACTAGCATATCCATTCCTGAACATTGGAAAATTATGTAACCATGTTATATAAGGAGAAGTTAGTTCATGCTGAGTAGGCATTAGAGCAAACACAGTATGAAATTTGAACCTCTAGCAGATGTCTAAAAGTTTATGTGGTTACCACAGTCCTGATAAGATGGTAGTTACCACAGTCCAATTACCCTGATTGTTTGTATGTATGGCCCATCCACATGGTGTAGCACCAAACTGATGATTGTGATCATTGTGCCTAGGGGTTGGGTTTTTTTTATTTTTTTTAATTTTATTTTATTTTATTTTATTTTATTTGTCTGTGTCAATTTATCTTCAATCCCCTGAATTGTTTTTCAGTCCGTGTGATTTCTAGTTGAATCTACAGATTTCATTTCCATTTAGTTGATTTTTATTTTAGAAACTCAGTTGAGTCCTTGAAAATCTTGTTAAGCTGTTTCTAGCTTTTTACAGACTGAAATTCTGGTTGAGTTTTGGATCTGTCTCATTTTTGTGTTCATGCTTTGTGTTTCATTTAACATTATAAGATGATGAAGACTTCTGTTGCTATCCGTAGCTTTAGTTAGTTTGAAATGTTATAAACTATGTCGAAATCCTTCAAAATTTATCGCCTACCTAAGAAATGGAAAACATGCATGGTGATCAAATTGTTGATATGCTAAACCACATTATGGTTAGGTGGTTGGCCAAAAATCATTATGATTTGATAGCTTTGATAATCTGATTTTACTGGTTTTTGCCTCTTGCTGAGCCGCATGCTGGTTCAAATCAATCAGTTGTATAATGACACTGGTTCTTTGGGTCTTAAAGATTATATCTTCCTTGAAACTGTGGCTATTTGGCACAAATAATTTTGAGCAAGAATCACATATGTCCAGCCTTTATTCATATTTCAGGGATATAGGTATGTTGTCTGATGTTCTGAAATCTAAACATGAGGAAAGGGAAGCCTACTTGTCTGAAATTGGGGTTTGGATTTCCTCCTTTTCTGTACATATATTCAGGTAAAAGATGATCTAGCTCCATTTGTTTGTGTGTGCCCGCACACATGCTGGAAAAAAACTTGACAACACAAAATAGTGGGGTCTCTATGAAAGCCTTAACTATGTTCAGGGCGAGTGCCAAGGATAAGAACTTGGTAGAATAAGAAGCCACCTACTATGGTATCATTAGACAAATTCTTGAATTAAACTACTTCACCTTCAAGATAACATTGTTCTACTATGATTGGGTGCATATCGAAGATACTTCAAATGAATTATTTAGTAGTTTTGTTTGACTAATCTAGTGATTTGTTTCAGCTTTTCATCTTCTTATGCATGACAAAAGGTACACATATTTCTATTATGATTTGTTTTGATTTTTTCTTTGCTTATGCGTAAAATGTTCTGATTTAAATATTAAAACTACGTAGTGGCTTGATCCCAATCTTCCAACATTGGGTACGTAGGCAGCCGTTCATACTAGGCCGTATCGGTGCAACCACAATTTTTTTCCCCTTCTCGTAGTGTGGATGCATTTTTATCAGGACTACTTGGCAATAAGAGTGAGGTGGATGTAAGTTCTCGAAACCTTTAATTAATCTTGAATCATTTATATCTTTATTGCTTCATTTATATGCTGTCGTCAGGGTCAACTTGTAACTCCTCAGAACCCGCTCTGCCGTAAGACATTACGGTGCATGACGGTTCCTAGTAGGTTAAGTTGCAAATTATTATTAAGAGTTGGTTGGATATATTTTATTTTTTGTAAATGTTGTTAATAGTTGGATGGATGATGAATGTATTTGTGAATGTAAATGAAAATAAAAAGCTTCTGATATATATATATATATATATATATGTTATCAATGGAGGATGCCTTGTTTAGGGGGACATGAAATTTTGTATTATGGTATGGTGCCCCAATATTGGTTGTATGTTACTAGTATGTAGTAAATAATACTAGGATCAATAGTAAACATTTTGTTTTGAGTGGAAGACCGAGTAAAAGAACTTGGAAGACCGAGAACATCTTAGTTTTTGGATTGTTGGTTTCTGATTGCAAGCTCTGGAACCTAAGAAATACATTAAAAACCATTCCAACAACACTGTTACATAATGGCCATAACATAACCATTTTTTAATACCATGTGTCCAAGTCTCTTTGGACTTGGATGAGTCACATTGGACTTTGGTCTAGCTTATTTCTTGCCTTCAAGGGGTTGTATTCTTTAATTTACTGAGGAAAACAATTCTAATATGCATGTATCGAGTTTTAGTTAGGAGCCACCATTCACAATCACCCTTTCGACTTTCATTGATACAGAATCCCATAGGAGTAAGTTATACCATTTCTTACTAAAAATTAGAAATGAAAGGATGTATTTATCATTGCCGTGGGTGCCGATATCAATAACCTTTCATTTTCCTTAACTAAAATTCCAAATTTTCTTTTTCATTTTTCTCGTCTCCTGGATTTTTATTTTTATTTTTAACTAAAGAAAAAATTATTTTCTAGTTCCAAAAGTACCCCTTTTCAATTTTTTCTTTTAAATTGTTTACACAATGCAAAATCAACCTTTAACCTGTGAAACTTCTTTATGCCCCCACCATGATTTATGTGTTTGATCCACACCGTCCATCAACTTTTTCAGATAATTTAAGATTCGATAAAAGAAGCAGGTCCAATGATTAATTGGACCACAAGGTGGGGATTGAACGTCCAATGTTAAAAACTTCTTAAGATTTGGAGAAGTTTCAGATCAAGTTGATATTTGTGTTTTCACTTCATCCACGTCTTACATGACTTTGTCAGTATCCAACTCGCACCCGGTTATTTCAGCTCTAGGCGTGTTCAGGTGGGCCCAACATGGTCAATGGATGAAATACCTCGCACGTGTGCCTCAAAGACCGCTTACAATCATATTTGTGAAATCTCCTAGCATTGCACTAACTTCATCGAAAGAAACTTGGATCTTTTGGACCGTTCAAAGGAACGCGGATTTGGTGAAGCTGGGAAACAACTAGGTGAGGCTGTGATCGTGGGGCCCACCTTAATTTATCTTTTATATATCCATGCTGTCCATCCATTTTGGTAGCTCATCTCAGAGTGTAAACCTAAAAACGAACTAGATCAAGATCCCAGGTGGGCTAAACCATTGGAAATAGGAAATAGTGGTGATTGAACGCCCACAATTAAAAATTTCTTAAGGCCCACCATAATGTTTATCTTCCATCCAACCTATTGATAAGGACACAGAGACATTAGTTAAGGGAAATCACAAATATCAGCTTCATCCATAACTTTTCTTGCCCCCAAAAGTTTTTAATGGTAGGCATTCAATTACCATTATTTCCTATGATGTGGTCCACCTAAAATTTTGATCCTCTTCAAATTCAACCCCTTACCATGCCTAGTGTCAACTGGATGTGGATCCTAAAAAACACTTAGGAGTCCACATGCATGCATGCATGCGCATGTACGCGTGCTTTTGCATACAGTTGTCTTTACTTTGTGGCAAATAGAGTGGCAGATGAGAGGATGCATGGGGCATAAATATGCCTCACAGGCCATATTGTCAAAATCATTATCATATTACAAATTGTAATATCTCTCTTGTATCGAATTGCAAATTGAAAGATTTTTTCTGATTTTCTTAGAATATCAAAAAAAAAAAATTCTGAAAAATATAAATAATCATCAGTGTGCACCAAGAAAAGTAATACATGCCATCATATAGGCAATTGAGAACTTTTATGATGCATACAGATCGTAATAATGTTAAAGGATTTTTGCCTTTATGTTTTGTGTTCAAGGACTTTACCTTAAAAACGTGTAAGAGTCCTTCAGTGACATTTTGATTCTTTTGACCAAAGAAAAAGATATTCTAATTGTTTTGGGTTTCTGAATATCAAAATCTCCACCTCCCCCTCTCTCCAAAGACAAACATAAGGATTTTTAATAGGAAAGGGCCTTTTACATATTTTAAAGCAATCAGATAAAAATAAGAACAACATGTAAAAAAGAAAATGAAAAAAAATATATATAAATTTGGGTCCATTTATGCAGTCCACATTTAGCTGACAACTCAATGTAAATAATCATATGATTCAATGTGATTCATACAGTTTTTTGGGATATGCAATTTGAACCTATGATTCATATAGTGCGGTGTGCAATATGATATAAAATGAATGATTCATATTGCTAATCACATTGCTTTGACAACATTGCTTATAGGATACCATTTCTAGAAAGATGCCGGCTCGGAATTGGTGCCTGAACAACATTTTCCTGTTTCACCATGGATATTTGATCTAGTGGTGTTTTGGGCATTTAACCAGCCCTTGGGGAAATAAAATCCACCTATTAATTTTATTTTTATTTTTTGTGATTTTTAAGCCAGGAAATGTATGTCTCTGAAATGTATTATCAGTAAATCTCTAAAATGTGGCATCAGAGTTCTATAAGCTTACAATTAACTCAAACTACACTTTACAAACTATGGGTCTTCACTTTAGATGTATCATGGTAAAAATATTACTCTTATTTTAACAGGCATTTTTTAGACGGTTAAAATGAAAAATAGACAATGGCCCTATTTCAACAAATAATTCCTCAATGAATCAGTGGTTTGGATTGTTAAACCAATATGATTTTAGGATTGTGATTTATATACAATGGATTTTAAAATTTAGTCAGTTTATTTTAAGTTAATGAGTTCCACGTGTAAAAATCCCGAGTGATTGCGTATCAAGAGGCGTGATATGTCAGAGTATCAGTGGTTTAGATTGTTAATAAATCTTAGGTTGACAACACACAGGAAAATAATAGTGAATGGATATCCACCATTAGAATCCTCCTAGGCCCACTGTACTGTTTATTCGACATCCAATGTGTTGATTAGGTCATATATGCCCAGATGAAGTGAAAAAACAAAAATCAGCTTGATCCAAAACTTTTATGGCCCCAAAAGGTTTTCAATGGACAAAGCTCATTCAACACTGTTTTCTATAATGTGGTCCACTTGAGATTGGGATATATCTCATTTTTGGTCTCATACTATAAAATGATCTGTAAAAATATATGGACAACATGGATGAAACACATACATCATGGTGGGGCTCATAGAGCACCAACCATCAGCCACTGGTGGCATTGAGAGTAACCAATTCGTTTTCCGTGTGGTACACCAACACACGGACATGGATTCACCTTTCGCAGGAAGTTCCTGCATTGGAAGCCTCTATGGGGCTCAGCAAGCTCTGAGTTGTACGCACGGTTTTAAGGAGATCAAATTTGGCAGGAACTTATCTAGTGTAGTACCAATAAAAAATAATTTATTTAAATTAAATATAATAATTTTATTTTCATTTAATAAAAAATAATTTCTTTATAATGTAAAGAATTTCCAAACAGGAGATAGATATGGGCAAATGTGTCCAATTAACATATTTAAGACATTTCAGATGTTTGTTAACAAACATATTGTTTCAAATTCGGTACTTAATTTTTAGACTTTCCATAGTTGCCAAACAAGTTTTTTAACTTCAGATTTTAGATTCAAGCTTCAGATTTCAGATTTTGGCTTCAGATTTCAGATTCAGGCTTTAGACTTCAGATTTAACAAACGAGGCATAAATCTGAAACTTATTTTTTATTTTATAATTATTTATAATACTAATGAGGTTTTGGTAATAATCTATTTGGAGCTAGATCTAGGGATTGGGAAGCCCAATCAAATCATCTGATATTGAGTCGATTTGTCCATGTCCTGTATCAGCCCTAAAGACAATTCAGTGGCCTGATTCAGAAAAGAGGTCCAAATCTAACTAGTCCCTTTTAACTTGTTCCGACTTGGCTGATTCAACCCATGACCTGTTCATTTTGAACGAGTCACTCATTGTGACTCATTAGTATCAAGTAGTTGTAATGACGGATATATAATGAAGGTGGACCATGTAATTTAAGGATTTAGACTGATTTCAGCGTAACTTGTCCTAGTGACATCTGTTTCAGCAATCTAACTTAACAGATTTGATTTCCAAAGCTAGGATTTCTCTCCCTGGTGATATAAAGCAAAAATGGTCTTACTTATATGCCCATACTTGGTTAAAAGTGACATTAATGTCTTGGATATTTTCTTTTCTCATTCCACTTCTTTCTAACCAGTTCTAATATCATAATTTTCTGCAAGTTGATGTGCAGAAGAAGAAACTGCTCTATTCAGGATCCCAATAAAACACAACCTACTGACTTTGTAAGATGAGAGGTAAATTTAGGAGCATCCCTCTCTACCACCGAGACTGCTGCTTGGTAAACATCCCTGACCTTATTCCCAGCCTTCAATGCACTTATCGCTGCCTCATCCATTAAAGCACTCCCATCATCACTCTTTGCCTTGACAAGTATCACGATCTCAAGGTTGACAGCCTCCCTGGCAGATTTCTTCAGGGTTCCTAGCAAAGAAGCCTTCTTCTAAGTACACAAGAAATGAATCTGTTTCTCTGAGAAGACCATGATTATTTCTGGGAACTCATATCCGAGCAACCAAACGTTCAACGCTGAAGATTTCAGATAACGTAGATCATCAAACACTAGGGGACTAGCAATTACAAGCACATCAGAAGCACCCCAGAACTCAGTTTTTTGTTTCTTCCAGTGAGAATAGAACACTTTCATCCGCTTCTAGAAGTTATCAAGATTGATCGTGTAAGCACTAGGTGCCCCAAAAACATTTTTGTCAGAAGGTTTTGCATTGCCATTTTTGTGTTCTGCCATTGAAGCTATGTCGGATCTAGAACAACTGAAATCCGCAACAAACCAAACTGAAAAATGCAGAGATAACCACAAATTTCAGAGAAGTTATCTCTTCTTTCCTTTGTATTCTATTTCATGAATAGAATGTAGTTCATCTACAAATTACAGTTTTTTTTAAGGATTTAGAACTTAAAAAAAAAATGAAAACTACTAGTTGGAGTGGGCCACTTGGGTCATTTCCTCTTTTATTGAATTGAGTTGTTACCAATTTTGTGAATAGGATTCTTATCAAAAAATAGCGTGAATTATTTTTTGAATGACTATCAGGTGCAAAATTAAAAAAATAATAATAATAAATTATCGATATTTTTTTTATTTATAGATATTTTAGCGACGAACCAAATCTGTCGCTAATATCTGAACATTGAAAATCAACGACGGATTTGAGGTCCTTCTCTTACTCATATTAGCGACGGACGTTATCCGTCGTTAAAGTTTTAAGTGACGACTAATTTTTTGAATATTACCGATGGATTTTTATTTTTTATCCATCACTATAATGCGATGGACCTTATCCTTCGTAAAACCAAAAATGACCCAGTAAATAGCGATGGACGAAGTCCGTCGTTTATTTGGTTTTACGACGGATTTGGTCCGTCGAAGAATAACGATTTTGGCATAGTGCACCATCCAGATATTGGATGGTGAGGATATAACATATATATCATGGGTGGGTCCACGTGGTGGTCCACCAGGATTTTATTATTATTATTGTTATACATATATATATATTATCATATTAATATTTCATTCATATCAATGTCTAGAGCTGGATGTCCATTGATGGACGATCTGGATTTCAACACATGCATGCAAGGTGGGCCCCACGGTTGGGACGACGTGGATCATACATCATGGTGGGATCCACAACATATGGGGAAGAGAGAGACTGAGAGAGAGAGAGAGAGAGAGAGAGAGAGAGAGAGAGAGAGAGAGAGAGAGATTGGTGAGAAGTGGAGGGACCCCGCCACTGTGGGTCCTCCCTATACAAAGCATACATCAAGATGGGTCCCACCACAAGTGGACCCTTAAATCACAAAATCAACACATAAAATCACCCACCTTTGATCATCTTGGACTTCTCCTCATCTTAGCTTTAATGAGACATGATTCAATGGTTGAGATTGACTTTGGATGGTGGAGATGGGAGGTAAGAAGGTGGGCCACACTAGCTCTTATGGGAAGCTTGGACATCGACCTCTCATGGGGTTGCTTGAAAAAAGTGGAGAGAGAGAATGAGAGAGAGAGATGATGGGAGAGAAGTGATGGGAGAGGGATGGTGAGTGATGGATGGGTTTACTTTGTTGTAAGAGAAAGTTAACTTTAGAGAGGGTGGTTATACTTGAGGATGGGTGTGAGTGATGTGTACTTGATTGATTGGATTGATAGGAGTGATGTGATGTTTTACTAGGGATTGCAACGCGTGGCATTTTTCCTCGAACTGAACACGGGCTCACATCTCCTAGCCTGGGTATCGCCTTGGTGCATGAGACATGGTGTCAGAACTGCGGCAACAGTACGGTCGCTAGGGTATAAGTCTCAGGTTGAGCCAACTCTGGCATACAGGACATGACTCAAGGTTATGCGTAGCTACCAATAACAGATTGTAAGTCACCAGAATTTGACCGGAAGGACCGTGGAAGTCTACGAAACAGTGCGGGCTAGGATACGGGTCTTACAAATGTGGCCCACTTCTAGGCTAGTTCCAGTCCAGTATGTGCGGCTAATTTCAGCCCATTGTTGGGGTTGTTTTGGCATGTTTCATGTTACAGTGGAACGCTGTTTTCCTGGACTTCTGAAATGCATGGTGAGGCCCATCTCGAACAGTCTTGGAGCCTAGCTTAAGACCTATTTTCAGCTGGATTTTAGAGCCTATTTATGGGTCATTTTGAGCCCATTACATGGCCTAGATAAGGGACGTCTGTAGCTCAATTCAAAGGCTGGTGAAAGCCCAGTTCCAGGTTGAAATCATGACCCAGCTGAAACTTGGTTTCAACAATATTTCAGGCCTAGTTTTAAGGTGAGATTAAGGCCTAGATGGAAACCTAACTGAGGTTAGATTCTGGCTTGATTCAGAGCCCATCTGAGGGCTATCTCCCATACAAATCATAACTTACTGGAGGATTGGTTTCAGCCCGCTATTTGAGCCAGTAGGAGGCTGCTTTCACCCCCTGATTATGACCATCTGAAAAGGTTGAGCTAACAATCTTAGAGGAGGGTGAATAGGACTATGCCAAATTAAAAATTAAATGTGAAATTTAAACAAATATAAATAAAGATAACACTTAAACAATCCCGTAATGCAGAAATGAATAACAACCTTAAGTGTACAAGTATTGAGAGGTTGATACAGATGTTGTTCTAAGGACAACCTTACACCAAAAACCAATGGCTTATGGTAGGACAACCTGATTTCCTAGAATGGTCTGCATATCAAAAACTCAAACTGATAGAGATGAATAAAGAAATAAATAATAAAGAAAATGACTAAGCCATTACAACATTTTCACACTTGCATAAAAGAAATTATAAAATTCTCCACAAATGCATAAAGGAAATTACAACATCCACAAAATGAAGTAATTAATCAATCAGCACAACACCAAAAATTATAGTGGTTCGCTTGTGTGTACACCAAATGTTTAGAAAAATAGCCACATAACTACTCCACTCCTAATATCCTCACACAGTGGATATTAGGGTTCACTAAGAAATAAGTTCTTCAAGGTTCACCTAAAACCCACACAATTGTGTCTTTCAAGTAGGCTTACACAATTCAAAAACCCCACACTCTAAGTTTTCTGGATCACCTCGGACAAACCAAGAGAATGATTTTTCTGGCACAATCTCAATGAAACCAAAATAATGAATTGATTTACAAAACTATAAAATACTTATCTAGATATTCTCCTTTTAATGCAGCCAGAAGAACCAATTCAGAGCAGAAGTTCAATGTCGATGTTCAATGTTCACACTCACTTATGAAAAGGTTTTAAGTTCTAAATTGATTTTAGATTAAATCACCTTAGGCTAGCTTGATTTGATTTTATTTCTAAGAAATGGGGAAACTTCAATCCCTCTTTCAAATAAGATTGGAATGTAAAAACTCAAAATCAAATACAAAGAAAGCTAATTAAAGAGAATATAAAATGAGCACTAAATAGCTTAAGAATATCACTAACTTATCTCTCAGAGTGGCGTATTGATTTTGCTTGAATTGGATATCAAACTCTAAAAAGTGTGCTCTATTTATAAGTGCAGAAATCGCACCTTCGATTGGTCCAGAGGTTGGCTGGACTGGTCGAAGGCCAACAAACTTTTAAAAATTTAGGCGCGATAAGATCATTGCATTCCACAACTGGTTGAAGGACCTGCTCGACTGGTCGAGTGGCCTCCACGACTGTCGAGTCCTGTCCACGACTGGTCGTGTGGGACTCAATTTAGTTGCTGGACTTTGAGTTGAGCTTTTAGGACTGATCGAGTACTGTTCACTCGACTGGTCGAGTAGTCTCCAGGACTAATCGAGGAAATAATAAAAAATCTTAAAAATTAGTAACAGACTTAGGATTGGTCAAGAATTTCTTGGACTGGTTGAGCTAGTACTAGGACTAGTCGAACTTAGTCTAAGACTAGTCGAAAAACAGACTATGCACTTATAAAATGACTCAATCAAATTAGGCATTCAAAATGACCTATCCTATGGTCAATCTAGGGTCATTCATACCTTATAAGTGATGTATGAACATTGAATCTTCTTTTACTTCAGTTGATATTGCTCTTTGAAGTTCACGAAGCTTGAGATCTTGAGTTAAAATGAAGCTTGAACTTGAGACATTTTGAAGCTTGAATTTGTAATACATTGAAGCTTGAGATTGAGGTACTTGAGTTTTACTTCACCTTGAGCTTTGATTACTAAAGTAAAGACTATTGTCTTGCTTTAGATGTAGTTTTCAAACCTTTAACTTTGAAGCTTGATGGAGTGAATGATCACATGGTGTTGTACTTAAGCATGTATATCTCTTGATCTTGCACTTGAAGTTCTTGAGGTAAAGATCTTAGTTCTTGTACATGAGATGTACAATCTTGAATAAGTCGATGCAATACACAAGACACAGATTTCAAAAAGTTTTAGCACTACAAAATTTGATAATCATATGAGCTAGAAAACATAGAACTTACAATCTCCCCCTTTGTCAAATTTGTGACAAAACACACTTTGTTATAAGTAAGCATAATATGCATAATAAAGAATCATGCATCAGTTATCAATATAAACCAGTTACATCCTGGTTAAAGAATCATGCACCAGTTATAAATAGGTCAAAACAAATCGCATCTACTCCCCAAACAATACTCCCCCTTACTTACTCCCCCTTAAATAATAATAATAATGGAATCCACAATCCACAAACCATAAGCCACATATTAGAAGCATGATAAATGATAAAATTATCTCCCTTTTTGTCATAATATGACAAAGGAATGAACCAATAAATAATAATGGAAGTATATAAATAAGGAAGAATAAGTAGAGTAATGAGGAAGAAGAAAATATATGTTCTTAACCAAATTCATAAGCAAGCATGTTCAATCATGTTCAACCATGTTCAACCCCATAAAACAAAAGAAATACAAGTATCATAAAAGTTATTACAAACCACATAAGCCAATACTAATCAAAACTCGATGAAGGAGCAGGTATGGTAGGATCAAGTTGATGAAGTCCCTTGTTAAGGCGCCTAAGATATTTACGCATATATTTGAATTGAAAATCATGGGACACATTCATGTTTTCAACCTTCTCCTTAAGTGAGCGCAAATGCACATCAAAGTCAGATGGATGATAATCAAGATCATCTGTTAAGCCGGATTCGATTTCATCAAAAATGTCATCCATATTGATGTCATCTGGAGGTAAATCACCCTCCTCTTCAATTGTGCCATTAGCTCCACCAAAACCCACATTAACTTAGCCTGTGGCCAGCTTCAAATTCATCTTGTTAATATTAGAGTTATTGAATGACAAGTGGTGAATTGGAGCTTCTCTAACAGGCATAGCCACTAAACTATGGGTGGCCAACACAGTCATAAGATAAGTAAAGGGAATATCACTGTGTCCTGGATGGAGACGGAACCGAATGATGCAATGAGAAATCAAGGAAGGAAGATAAACAGAGATACCCGAGATGATGGAATGAAGAATACGAACCATGAATGTAGTGAGTTCGATTTTGTTACCAGAACGAGGATAGACATTCGAAATGAATATCCTATGAAGGACTCTGTAACTGGGTAATAAATACTTTGAGGCAAGCACATATCCATTAGTACTCCATTCTGCATCTGTATTGCATAAATCTCTAGTAAGCATCCGCTTCTCAGTTTCAAATGATTTTGTAAATAGAGTGCTAATGGGAATACCTTCATCATTGACAGGTAAATCCATTAATCTAGAGATAAGATGATGATCCACATCAATTGGACCTTCTCTGGTTAAAATAGTGAATGTCAAATTTTCAGTAGAAAAATTAGTAATGCAAGCATACATAGCCTGAGTAATGGAGCGGTATGTCGCCCCACCCCAACGTAGTATGTTATTCCATCCTACAGAATGAAGGAGAGGAAGGATATCAAACGAAGCTAAATGATGAACATTCACAAGTCGTTCTACTATAACATTTTGCAACCTAATATCCCGCACATAAGAGGGATAATCTTCGGGCGACCAAAGGTGGCGCACTATTATACAAGTCGACGGAGAAGTAGAAAGACCACGAGATCCATTCTTCTTGATTCTACCTTCCATTTACACCAAAGATATCAAGAAACAAAGAAATTGTAAGAGAGGTAGAGTGGGTTTTCAATAGATTAAAATTTTGAGAAGAAAACCCCAAAAACCACTATAAATCAAGAAATAAACCACACAAATGATGAAAATGGAGTGGAAAGGACTTGAATCTACAAGAAAAAAGAAAAAAATACACTAACCTTGAAGAAATAGAAGATGGGTTCGACCGGTCGACCTAGGAGCCGATGGAGAAGACAACAAAAATAAGGAAAAAGTGATTTTTCCCCCAAATAAAGCACCAAACCCGTGCTACATGGCCGATTAAGCACATGCTCTACCGGTCCTGCCACGATTGGTCGAGTATGTACTCGATTGGTCATGCACAGCCCAAAATATACAATTTTACACAAAATTTAAAATTTAAATATTTAAAATAACAAATATATACACATTATGATACAGAAAGACATGAATTATCAATTCATATTACACATACCAAGATCAAATTTAAATTTAGCAAACCTACTTTTGTCGAGCGATTTTGTGAATATGTCAGCAAGTTGAGTCTCGGTCGGAATATATTCCAAAGAAATTGTCTTTTCTTTCACTAATTCATGAATGAGTGAATATAATGTCAATATGCTTGGTTCATGAATGCTGGATTAGTTTTTTGGAGATATTAATTGCGCTTGAATTATCACAATATAAAATCATAGTATCTTGTGCAATTTCGTAATCGTTCAACATTCTTTTCATCCATACAAGCTGAGTGCATGCATTACCTGCAGTAATGTATTCAACCTCAGCAGTTGAGAGCGATACTTAACTTTATTTCTTACTTTACTAAGAAATTAAACAGTTCCCAACATAAAAATAACCACCACTGGTTGATTTTTAGTCATTAATGTTACTAGCCCAGTTAACATCTATGTAACCAGCTAATTGCGCACTAGTATCAAGTGGATACCAGATACTAAGATTTGCTGAACTAACGGCATATCTCATAATCTGCTTAACAATAATTAAATGTGACTCTTTAGGGTCAGATTGATATCTAGTACAAATTCATATGTTAAATACAATACCAGGTCATCTCGCAGTTAAATAAAGTAAACTTCCTATCATACTGTAATATAGCTTAGGATCCACACTCTTACCCGTAGAGTCTTTTGAGAGTTTTAAAGTAGTACTCATTGGAGTATCAAAATTTTTTCCACTCTCAAATCCAAACTTTTTAACTAAGTTCAGAGCATATTTAATTTGAGAGATAAAGAAACTATCAGGTAACTGTTTTACTTGTAACCCTAGGAAATAATTCAATTCTCCAACCATGCTCATTTTGAACTTAGATTTCATAAGATCTGCAAACTCAACAGTGATGTTAGCACAGGTAGATCCATAGATAATATCATCAACATAAATTTGTACTATTAAAATGTGATCTGTATGTTTCTTTATAAACAAAGTCTTATCAACACTTCCCATTATAAAGTTATGACTTATTAGAAACTTAGTCAACTTTTCATACCATGCCCTATGAGCTTGTTTCAAACCGTAGTGGGCTTTTTTAGGTGGTATACATGATCAACATTCTTACGGTCTTCAAAACCCATTGGTTGTTCAACATACACTTTTTCATGCAAATCGCCATTTAAAAAAGCACTCTTTACATCAATCTGGTATATTTTGAACTTGCTAAAGTGTGCAACGGATATAAATAGTCTAATTAATTCAAGACGAGCTACTGGAAAAAGCTCTCATCATAATCAATGCCTTCGATTTGAGTGTACCCTTGTACAACCAGCCTAGCCTTGTTTCTAATAATATTACCAAGTTCATCAGACTTATTTTTTAAATTCCATTTTATTTCGATAATGTGTTTATATTTTGATCTAAGAACTAAGTACCAAACATCAGTTCTGACAAATTAATTAAGCCCTTCTTGCATCGCTACAATCCAATTTTCGTCAGTAAGAGCTTCTTTTACGTTAGCCGGTTCTATCTGAGATGTAAAGCACACATAATTACACATATCTTCTAACTATTTATGAATGCGCACACCAGTGAGAGGGTTTCCAAGAATCTGATTAGTTAGATGGTCTTTAACTGTGCTCAGTTCAGAGTTATTTTAAATTGATGAAGAGTGATTTATCAATTAGAAGAACTTCATCATTTTCTGAACTTAACACGGGTGTATTCAAGTGATCATCAATAACTACATGTGTAACATCCCGAAAATCAGGGGTCGAGTAAAAACTCCACTCCCGAGTTCCAGAACATCACTTATGCAACATAAATGTGTATGATTGAATGTTGTCTGTGTTAATGTATTAAACATGAGTGGGATTAATCCAAAACATCATATCATACTCTAGAGACCGTTAAATTAGCAAGCCGAAGATTGTGCTAGTATGTATAACATATATAAACTGTTGTATGTCTCGAGAGTGTGAACATGTTACCAGGTTATATACATACATGTATACTCCAAAAGTAAACAAAAAGAATATACATGAGTGCTCTAAAAATATAAAATGACAAGTGTCAAGGCATCTAATCAACCTCCCTGTAATCCCGTCAATCAGAACACGCATAAAGGAGGGATCCTCCTCATCATCATCAAGTCCAGCTCCGCTTCTCAAGCAGCGCCATCATCTGCAACCAAAATAGGGACTGGTGGGTGTCCGAAAACACCATCCCGTAACGTGGGAGTGAGTGATCAACTCAGTAGAATAATAGAGCAGAGATTAGCATGTTATCAAATCAATCATGCGATAATAGTAAAGCAATAAATCAAACATTCCTAATACTATTGTTAATGCAATATGACATGACATCATGAATGCCCTCACCGACGATCTCCCTCGTACGGCACCATCTTATGCCCAAGGCATGCTTTCTTCCCACAGTGCTCCACATCTTCCAGGCACATGCAATGTGATGGTGATATGACTACTGAGTTATTATTAGTCCTTTTCATACAGCGGGATTGGGAAACTAAGGTACCTTGCTTATATCAATCCCAACACAATCCTGTCTAGGGTCGTCACTCCTAGTAATCACATACGAGGTTATATTTTGTAGGTCACTACAAGGGCTGTCATGGCTATTGCTCGCACTTGTTGCACCACTCCCCCATCACCTTATTAATACAGGCCTATTATACTCTCACTACTACGGAAGGGTCATCGCCTCCCGTAGACTCAGAATACGCTCGAGGTCACTACAAAGGACTCGTCGCCTGATCAGTGTAGGCCGACAGCAAGAATATAGTGTCCCATACCACCATAATCTACTCATGAGTCATAGGTGCTCACTGGTCACTACGGGGAGGTTTGTGGCCCCAGCGTAGGCCGATAGCTTGACCACGGTGTCCCATACCACCATGATCTGCTCATGAGTCTTTATGGATCAAGGTACCATGGTTGACAGAGTTTTCAATGGTTAGTTCAGTACCCTAGGTTCAAGCAGTTATGACTCATACATGGTGAATATACAATGGCCAGTCGGGTTACTTGATGGGCTCGACTAGTACGATCGCATCTCAAACTGAGAGACATGAAGTGTGTAAAATACTTCACGTGGCCTAACCACTGCCGCCAACTCCAAAACACGACTCACGCTCATCGAAACGTCCTTCGTGGTAAAGATAAAAAAACCACGAATTTACTCGGTTACCAACTGCCTGTACTAAGTATAGTCCCAAACATATATGAATCCACATCAGCAATCATATAAAGGTAATGGAAATGCATTATAACAATGTGAGCATGTTAACACATGTTATAACATATAACTTAAGTAAATCATCTAGCACATACATTTCTTACATATGATGAAATCATACATATAGCCAACATAAAGGAAATCATTTACATCGGCATATTATTTGAGAATTCAATCTCAAAACTATTTCACAACACTATTTAATTCAATAAATACTAATACAAATATTTATACAAACACTTAGTCTACACACTTAAGTCTACATATTGTATGTCGACTCAAAGTGCGCATTTAGGCGAATCTCTTTGCCAAAATAATTATGCACGCATTCCTAGTATCCTAATGCGACAAGAAGCCATGTCAATCACATCAGCAAAATATGGATGAAAACAGTATTTCCTACAAATGACTAAAATGCCCTAAATCTCATATTTTTCGTCTGCTTACGAAACAGGAAATGGACAGCATGTTGTACATGTCAAACGGCGTTTTCGTCGATAATCTACTATTAAACGACATTGGAAGCGTTGAAAACAGCCATTCAAAGCGTCTTAAATCTACACCTTTCACTTTAGATGTGTATTGTTTCGACCGGAGCGTATACGCTTCGTCTATGGCGAACAGGCGACCTAATACACAAGCTACATAAGCTACACCGCTAATAGAATTGACGGAATGCTAAATCAGCAAATGGTTAGGGTTTTCCTTACCTAGAAATGCGGTGGAATCACCGGAAAAGTGATTGGAATACGCCGCTTAAGCACGTGCAGTAGCAGTAGCAGGTGGCAGGAAAATCTCTCCCACCACTCTCTCAAAATCTCTCACTTTCTCTCTCTCTCAATCTAGGGCTTATTCCAAATTCGGATGGGAGAGATATGAGAGGGTTTCAAGCCCTTTTATAAGCCCAAACATGTCCAAAACAGACTCCAGGTCAAGGTATACTTAAGTTATATCCAAATCGGGACTGTTCTGATCCAAAAGACCATTTCGGGAGGTCCGCTGGCCGAACGCGGTCGGACTTAAGCTCATGGTCACTGGATGTTGCTCACACCCAGTTTTTAGTCCGGTAGAGTTCGTAGATCGCACGTGGTGGTCCATTTTCAGTTCAGCGGTTATCGCACCTAGATCAGGTCTACAAGTCTCATGATATGAAAGAGAAATTTTTCCTGATCCAAGGGTGTAATTTGGCTGAATTCTGATGGTCAGAACACTTAATAATAACGCGCCAAGTCACGTGCCAGATTTGAATTAAAATTTCCAAATCTAACCCTTTTCTCACTCTCTTCACTCCAGGCTCAATGAAATAGCCTCTGAACGTCGGTTGGCCTTGATTTTCGAAACGATTGTCAAGTCCAGCCAAGCGGTCATAACGGTTTAAGATTGTAGGTATCGAACTTTCGACGCGCGGTCTAGATCCAATACAAACTTTCAAAGAGTTCCTGAGAGCAGACGGGTTTAGAGTTTGATCCAAGGTTTTAGGATATTATAGCATCATTGGTTCAACAAGTTTTGGGTCTTGTAGAACATATTTAAAGCGATCAGGGACAATTTCACAGCTACTCCAGCGTAGCGCTAGCTAACTTATGCTTAGTTTCTAAAGGAATTAATCCTAAGTGATTTCTTTGGCTATGGAATTGGGTTCTGAGCGGTTACCAATGTGTTTTGGTTGAACCATTGCCTAAGGACGTCTAACCCCAGGTTGGCAAAAATCTGGTGTGTTACAATCTACCTCTCTTAAAACACAATTTCGTCCCCGAAATTGGCAAAGGGTAAGGAGTACTTTTTCTAAAGAAGGTTTAAATCCTATTTAATAACCTAACCTTACGTAGAACCTAACTCAGCTATTTCGATCCTGGGCCAGTGGGGAAGAGGCTAACCACGCTTCCGCTGTGCTACTCTGATCAAACGGTTGCATTGGCTGACCTAACTGGATTGGACTCAATACGTTCTACCCCCCTTAAAACTTGGTTCTACTTAAAGTTCAAGAATCTATGCATCGCTCCGTATATGGGAACGAGATGCAACTTAGGGGCTATCCTTGACATGAATTGGGAAACAACCTCTCATTACAGTGGTTTTCCCCCACTAATGATGCATTCTATGGCATTGGTACCTATGATTATAGAGATGAGCCTAATCTCTATTGTGGTTAAGTTCAGGGGCAGGTATGAGTTGGTGGCAAGATATCTAAGTCTCTACTGGCTACTGTACTGACTATATGTCCTTAACATTTTCCAAGGGCAAAGCGATAAATTTTGGTTGTAGGTGGTCGGGCCAACACGGAAGAATAGTTGTGTAATGGGTCTGAGCTGGATACATAAACCTTCTGCCCCGCGATGACAGAAAATTTGTTGTATCAGTCCTCAATCCTAGTCGATGCCGATCTTCTGCTTGATCAGAGCATTGGATTCATTGGTAACTACTAGGATTAAGAAGCCAATTCAAACCGCAAATACTTCGCTGATAATTACATTTCCTTTATTCCGCGTTCCCGAATGCAATAAGCCCTTGGGGAAGGCAATTCTAAGGGGCGTGCTAGTTCATTCTAAGTTCAATCTGAGAGATTTATAAAGGTTCCCTGAGAGTGAATGGTTCTAAGTTAAAACCACTTTCCTATGGGCTACAACAGAAGTCTATAAGTAATAAGGGGATCTATCGAAGGAATAAGGTTCTACTTCAACCAAATCTAACTTACAATTCCTTAGCATATACAGGCTTTACACTACTTAAGGTAACTAGTAGCCTAGTCTGTAACTCAGTAGCTATAATCCAAAGCCTAAGCTTATACGCTAAATGGTTCCATACCATTACTAATACAAGGAATTGCTCTATCGCTTAGGGTCAAGATTATCTAAATGGAATTGGATTTCCTATATCGTCAGATCCTTCAAATTCAGTACTTAACTCTAGGTCCAAAATGCCAAGGGCCTATATGGCCAGTAGCATCAAGTTGCATTAAATGGAACTGCATTCCTAATCCCACGTCGGGATTGGGTGTGGCATGCTTGGTAAGAGGGTGGGGTGGGATAAAAACTAATTTTGTAGACTTAATCCCGGGATTTACAACATGGCAGTGGAAACCGTAGGATACACCCAATCTAGGGACAATACCTTACAGCAAACAAAACGACATGCAATCCATTCAACAAAATTTATCACAATACATGGAATAAAGTTCCACATGGATTATGACAGGAATGCATTCGGCTATGCTAAGGCCAAACCACTAACACAAACACATTTTTCTAGCTCCGACTTCACTAGACCCAACAACAACAAAACACAGAAATCCTTAAAATGGCAATCAAACAAGCGAAGAACGTGGAGAAATGGGATGGGTAAGCATGTTTCCATGATTCTGAGGATCAAATAAAAGGGACATGAGAAGGAGGATGGTGGAAAGGGAGAAAAAAAGGCTAAAATAGCCTTAACAATAACCATGGAAAGCGGAGGAAATGCGGAGAAATGGTTGCCCAAATGGACTGAAACGAATCTAGTCCCTGTAGAGGGATGCATCAAGCTCCCAAAGGCTGGATTTTCAAAGGGAAAAGAGAACTATAAAGGGAAATGGAGCTCCACACGATTTTAGCCTTGCTTGAAGGTTGTGGGAGCTTCAAACGACAAAATTGGAGAGGGAGAGGGTTGTTAATCACATTGAAGGGATGGGATAGGGTCATTTTTAGCAATGGGAGGAATTGGGAGTGATCTACGGTCACGGTTTTGAGATGGGCAGCAAGAAAAACGAGCAAGGGAGCTTGGGAGGGGGCTGTTTGTGAAGGAAGTACTCTTTTTAAGAGTTTTTGACGGATGGGCTCTATGTGGGAGGGGTGTACTAGCCACATAAGGGTGTGAGCCCAATTTTTACAGCAAGTGGGGCCACTGTACGGCGATGCATCGGATCGGTGATGGCATCGCCGGCCGGTCACCAATCCGGCTAGTGGGACCACATGGGTTCGGTCCCCCCTGCCTTAAGGACCCCAAATATATATGGGCCCCACCCCAGATCATTGTAGATTGGCCTAGGGAGGCCCAAAACTCCATTCAGGGTGTTCCGGGGCCAGTCTGTAGACTAGAATGAATTTATATGCCATGTAGCATATGATTTTGGGGTAACATGAGCTAATCTATCCAAATAACCCATTATTTACAAAAGATTTCGAATTTGGAATGGACAAGAGGCTAATTTTCATGTATTTTTACTATTCATTGTAAAATTTTGCCTAAATATGATTTTATATCATTTTCACATTAGGATTAATGCCTAACATGAAAGGACTAAAAAGAATTGAAGAATGGGGCGGTGAGAGGAAGAATTTTGAAGAAATTAAGTGAAACGGGATTTTTAAGCCCTACCGATTGAATGTAAGGGTCGTGGTTGCCCCACTGCCCAAGGATTCGCATTTCCAGGTTTGAAACCTTTCAGAGGACATCTCAAACCCGCCAACTAATGTCCTACTGGCTACTTAGGTCACTTCACGCGACTTTAGATGCGCTATGGACTCGATCGAATGATCGACTCAAGTAAACTTCGCCTATTGGAGAAACTGGAGTCCTACGATTATTTCTAGACTTTCTTCACACCCACCTAAGTCAAAGGAGCAAGAGCGTACGTCACGTGTCCATAACCCAGGACCGATTTAATCCAAATCATGCTCTAATACCATCTGTAACATCCCGAAAATCGGGGGTCGAGTAAAAACTCCACTCCCGAGTTCCAGAACATCACTTATGCAACATAAATGTGTATGATTGAATGTTGTCTGTGTTAATGTATTAAACATGAGTGGAATTAATCCAAAACATCATATCATACTCTAGAGACCGTTAAATTAGCAAGAGAAAGACTGTGCTAGTATGTATAACATATATAAACTGTTGTATGTCTCCAGAGTGTGAACATGTTACCAGGTTATATACATACATGTATACTCCAAAAGTAAACAAAAAGAATATACATGAGTGCTCTAAAAATATAAAATGACAAGTGTCAAGGCATCTAATCAACCTCCCTGTAATCCCGTCAATCAGAACACGCATAAAGGAGGGATCCTCCTCATCATCATCAAGTACAGTTCCGCTTCTCAAGCAGCGCCATCATCTGCAACCAAAATAGGGACTGGTGGGTGTCCAAAAACACCATCCCGTAACGTGAGAGTGAGTGATCAACTCAGTAGAATAATAGAGCAGAGATTAACATGTTATCAAATCAATCATGCGATAATAGTAAAGCAATAAATCAAACATTCCTAATACTATTGTTAATGCAATATGACATGACATGATGGATGTCCTCACCGACGATCTCCCTCATACGGCACCATCTTATGCCCGCGGCATGCTTTCTTCCCACAGTGCTCCACATCTTCCAGGCACATGCAATGTGATGGTGATATGACTACTGAGTTATTATTAGTCCTTTTCATACAGCGGGATTGGGAAACTAAGGTACCTTGCTTATATCAATCCCAACACAGATCTTGTCTAGGGTCGTCACTCCTAGTAATCACATACGAGGTTATATTTTGTAGGTCGCTGCAAGGGCTGCCAGGGCGGTTGCTCGCACTCGTTGCACCGCTTCCCCATCACCTTATCAATACAGGCCTACTGTACTCTCACTGCTACGGAAGGGTCGTTGCCTCCCGTAGACTCAGAATACGCTCGCGGTCACTACAAAGGACTCGTCGCCTGATCAGTGTAGGCCGATAGCAAGAATATAGTGTCTCATACCACCATAATCTGATCACGAGTCATAGGTGCTCACTGGTCACTATAGGGAGGTTTGTGGCCCCAACGTAGGCCGACAGCTCGACCACGGTTTCCCATACCACCATGCCCGGCTCATGAGTCTTTATGGATCAAGGTACCATGGTTGACAGAGTTTTTAATGGTAAGTTCAGTACCCTAGGTTCAAGCAGTTATGACTCATACATGGTGAACATACAATGGCCAGTCGGGTTACGTGACGGGCTCGACTAGTACGATCGCATCTCAAACTGAGCGACATGAAGTGCGTAAAACACTTCGTGTGGCCTAACCACTGCCGCCAACTCCAAAACACGACTCGCGTTCATCGACGCGTCCTTCGTGGCAAAGATAAGCCAGCCACGAATTTACTCGGTTACCAACTGCCTGGACTAAGTATAGTCCCAAACATTTATGAATCCACATCGGCAATCATATAAAGGTAATGGAAATGCATTACAACAATGTGAACATGTTAACACATGTTGTAACATACAACTTAAGTAAATCATCTAGCACATACATTTCTTACATATGATGAAATCATACATATAGCCAATATGAAGGAAATCATTTACATCGGCATATTATTTGAGAATTCAATCTCAAAACTATTTCACAACACCATTTAATTCAATAAATACTAATATAAATATTTATACAAACACTTAGTCTACACACTTAAGTCTACATATTGTTTGTCGACTCAAAGTGCACATTTAGGCGAATCTCTTTGTCAAACTAATTATGCACGCATTCCTAGTATCCTAATGCGACAAGAAGCCATGTCAATCACATCAACAAAATATGGATGAAAACAGTATTTTCTACAAATGACTAAAATGCCCTAAATCTCATATTTTTCGTCTGCTTACGAAACAGGAAACGGACAGCATGTTGTACATGTCAAACGGCGTTGCCGTCGATAATCTATTATTAAACGACATTGAAAGCATTGAAAACAGCCATTCAAAGCGTCTAAAATCCGCACCTTTCACTTTAGATGTGTATCGTTTCGACCGGAGCGTATACGCTTCGTCTACGGCGATCAGGCGACCTAATACACAAGCTACATAAGCTACACCGCTAATGGAATTGACGGAATGCTAAATCAGCAAATGGTTAGGGTTTCCTTACTTAGAAATGCGGCGGAATCACCGGGAAAGTGATTGGAATACGCCTCTTAAGCACGTGCAGTAGCAGCAGCAGGTGGCAGGAAAATCTCTCCCACCACTCTCTCAAAATCTCTCACTTTCTCTCTCTCTCAATCTAGGGCTTATTCCAAATTCGGATGGGAGAGATATGAGAGGGTTTCAAGCCCTTTTATAAGCCCAAACATGTCTAAAACAGACTTCAGGTCAAGGTATACTTAAGTTATATCCAAATCGGGACTGTTCCGATCCAAAAGACCATTTCGGGAGGTCCCCTGGCGGAACGCGGTCGGACTTAAGCTCATGGTCACTGGATGTTGATCACACCCAGTTTTCAGTCCGGTAGAGTTCGTAGATTGCACGTGGCGGTCTATTTTCAGTTCAGCGGTTATCGCACCTAGATCAGGTCTACAAGTCTCATGATATGAAAGAGAAATTTTTTCTGATCTGAGGGTGTAATTTGGCTGAATTCTGATGGTCAGAACGCTTAATAATAACGCGCCAAGTCACGTGCCAGATTTGAATTAAAATTTTTATATCTAACCCTTTTCTCACTCTCTTCACTCCAGGCCCAATGAAATAGCCTCTGAACGTCGGTTGGCCTTGATTTTCGAAACGATTGTCAAGTCCAGCCAAGCGGTCATAACGGTCTAAGATTGTAGATATTGAACTTTCGACGTGCGGTCTAGATCCAATACAAAATTTCAAAGAGTTCCTGAGAGCAGACGGGTTTAGAGTTTGATCCAAGGTTTTAGGATATTATAGCATCATTTGTTCTACAAGTTTCGGGTCTTGTAGAACATATTTAAAGCGATCAGGGACAATTTCACAGCTACTCCAGCGTAGCGCTAGCTAACTTATGCTTAGTTTTTAAAGGAATTAATCCTAAGTGATTTCTTTGGCTATGGAATTGGGTTCTGAGCGGTTACCAATGTGTTTTGGTTGAACCATTGCCTAAGGACGTCTAACCCCAGGTTGAAAAAAATCCAGGGTGTTACAACATGGATGGACTCTTAGATTACACCGGTACTCTTATTGAGAATTTTATGCGCTTAACTATTAAGAGCATGCCCTAAAAATATCCCTTCATCACTTTTGGTGTTAAACTTTCCTAGATTTTATCGGTCACGTAAAATGTAGCACTTGCTCCCAAAAACATGAAAGTATTTGATAGTAGGCTTCTTATCAAACCACATTTCATAAGCTGTTTTACCATTTAATTTTCTAGTATAAACGTAGTTAACGTAGTTAATTATATAATAAGCAGTATTTATGGCTTCGACCCAAATATTTTTAAGGAGTTTCATACTATTTAACATTACATTTGTCATGTCTTGAACCGCTCTATTTTTTTCTTTCTACTATACCATTTTATTGTGGTGTTTTGGGTGCAGAGAATTTATGTGACATTCCCTGATCACTGCAAAACTTCTCAAAACTGTTATTCTCAAATTCTGATCCATGATCATTACGTATCTTACAGACTTGAGATCCTTTTTCTGTTTGGATACATTTAAGTACCCTTTTTGCTTCATCGAGAGTTTCTAATTTGTCCCTTAAGAAGACTACCCAAGTATATCTGGTAAAGTCATTGACAATTAGTAGTATATACTTCTTTCCACCATGACTCTCCATTCTGGTAGGTCCAATGAGATCTATGTGGAGAAGTTCGAGTGGTTTAAATGTCGCATTAGAGTTCTCCTTTTTGTGAGTACTCCTGGTTTGTTTGTCAATCTGGCATTTGCCACATATCTTATCTATTTTTTGTATTTTGGATAAGCTTCTTACCAACTCTCTTTTGTTCAATCTATATAAGTTACGGTAGTGTACATGTCCAAGGCATTTATGCCATAACTCGGTTTCATTGGTATGGACCATGTAGCAAGATAGATTAGATGAGTTTGAATCACTTACAATATAGCAGTTTTCAAAAGTTCTATGACTAGTTAATATTAAAGAACCATTTTTATTTAAAATTTCATACCCTAGGTTAGTAAATTTTACACTATGATTATTATCGCATATTTGATAGATGCTTAATAAGTTGTGTTTTAACTCTTCTACATGTAAAACATTCTTAAATAGAGGGAGGTTAAAGAGTTGAACCGTACCTTGGCTAACATTCTGCAGTTGCTACCATCACCGAATGTGACTAAATCATTAGTCATTTCTTTAAGATTGGTGAACTGACCTTTGTCTCCAATCATGTGTCCATCCACTGTCTAGGTACCACTTTGAATGGCTCAAAGCTTTGAAAGCGGTGTGGGGAACTAAGTAACCTTAGGAACCCATTTCATTATGGTCTTTGGTTTAGGAGTATAGTTGGTCTTCTTATGTTTGTAGTTGTTATAAAACTGACCTATTAAGTTAGATTTTAAGAGCTGCTTAAGTAAATCAACAATTTTCTCAACTAAAGGATTACAATTCTGATGTTTATAGTTGATATAGTTGCTTTTAGGTTTTAAGGTTCAAAAAGTCTTAGCATTTTTTGAATAATTGTGATTTAGACTTTTCCCTTTTGAGTTTGAAGACTCTCCTTTCACAAATTTGGGTGGAGTATGAAATGGTGGTGAAGACAGCTTGAGTTGAAGTAGGAATATGCCAATATGTCCTAGAGGGGGTGAATAGGAATTTTTAAAGATTTATGAGTTATATTAAGAATCCTATCACTCTAATCCTATCAGGTATGTAATTTTCAAGATTACTTAAATGTAACTCTACTTGCTTCCAAGCCCAGTAGAGGATCCAATCACAGAACCATTCAATTAATAAGCATGAAGTAATTATAGTCTATGATGGACATGACTGTGTGTGTGAAGTGTGAGCAGATATGAATGCAATTAACATAATCACACAATTGATCAAGCGTAAGAATTAGTCCCAGACACAGTCATTTTTATAGTGGTTCGACTACTTGTCTACTCCACTCCCGGCTGCCACACTCAACCCTTGAGTGTACCAGATTTCACTAAGGAGGTTTTCCATAGTTTACCTAAAACCTAAGGTTTTAAATCAGGTTCACCTTCAACTTTTACACGGAAGTTTCTACTCGGTTCACCTCTAACCCTAGAGTTTTGCTGGCGCACTCCTAACCAGATGTTTATGCCCACATAGAGCAAGGGTCCACACAATGCACCTGGATGTTTATGCTCTCCACAGACCAAGGGTCCACACAACACGTCCACAGTGTACACTCCCACCGGAGGCCTCCTTTGAGGACTTCAAAGGGTGAGCAACACTTAAGACTCAATCCTAAAAAGAAATGATCACAAGTGTCCTCTATACTCTAGGTACTTATAGATAAGTTGATGAGTCCCTTTTAACATAATGATGAAGATCTCCTTATTGATGAAGAGTCTTTTTCTTCCTTGATCCGTAACACACAGGATGTACCAGTACTAGGCTTCAGGTCGGGTTAAGGTTATGATGGAACTCTCTCTAAAGATTTTCTTATTAGGAAGATAGAGTGATTCCAATCATCTATACATTCAAGGCATCCCAGCTTAATGATTTGCCATTAAGGTAGTAGCTAGAGGATCCTTGAATGCGAAAGTTCATTCCCCAATCCACTCTATTGAATATCAATGATGATGGTGGATTGGAGGATGAACTCCCTAAGAGAAAGGGCTTAAGATAAATGATATGAAGTTTAAAACACTCAGAAGCACTATCTTCTTTCTCTACCAGCAATAAAGACAAGCCTCTCTTTAAATAGACAAAAGGTTCCAACGGATATAAAACGGTCATATTTATGATAGATTTTGATATCATCGAGCAAGAGTTGATATGATCAAGCGTATACTCTTGATTGTATCGATGATCCGCTCGATGGCACAATCTTCATGTCATTCGCTTTTGAAACCTTTTGTCGGCTTCTCGAGTGGATCGATACAGGTGTCGATGTTATCGAATTTCAAACTCAGATTTCATCGATACTGGTATCGAGCTATCGACATTTGAAGCATGAGAGAGACTAGCTTAGAAATATTTCAGGTTTCTAAGATATAATCGGGGAACAGTCGATGTCATCGGAATTTGTATATCGATGATATCGGAGTCCGTGTCGATGGGATCGATAAATCGTATAGATTTACCTATAAGCTTGCTACACGGTTTATGTCCGGTCTTGATCTAATCGACCAAGCCTCGATATGATCGACATATGAATATCGATTTCTCGATTGGCCCCCCAATCAAAGTTAAAAACAACTTAAAATATTTGTTGGAAGAAATGCGAACCCAAGGTCGATATCATCGACTGACTTTCGATCGAATCGATATTTGATTTCAGACCATATCGGAATGTGTCAATTTATCGAAACACCTTATTAATTTCTTATAAAAAAACAGAGGCACCAGAAAACTACCTGTCGATATTATTGATCAACTTTCGATGGGATCGATATTCGAATATCGATGATATCGATTGAGATTCTGATATATCGATAAATCATCCAGATGAATGTTTGATTGTTGGACGCTTTTTATCCTCACTCGATTGTATCGATTGAGATGCCGAGGACATCGACAGAGCAGGTCAATCATATCGAAATGTGAATCGATACAATCGACAGGGTAAGAAAACTTGAAGATTTTCCTATTTGGTAAAAGGTTTTCTTACAATAAAACCCTAAGGTGTTCTACCTAGTTTTAAGCATTTTAATCACCTAGTGTTTTGGGACATGGGATGTGAGGCTATGATTTACCTATGGCGAGCTTCCACACATCTATTTGAGGCAGACACTTGAATTGATATTCCTGTTAGGCGTTGTTGTCCGACTGACTCAACTTACACCGTAATTGCCAAACTAGGAAACTTGTAGGTGTACTTTCAATCTCCCCCTTTGTCAATTACATGACAAAATACCCAAAACAACCAAGGATAATATCTAAGATAGATACATCCTAAATTGCGTGTTCATGTGATTACACAATTTTACAAATTCTAACACTTTCATGTACACAACCATAATTTACTCTAATTTACTCCCCCTTACTGTAAAAACTCCTTTCTTGGTGCAGCTGCTCCCCCTTACACCTGCAACATAGAAGAGGACAAATATCCAATTTTCCACAGGGTGTTTGTAATTTTTCTCCCCCTTTTTGTCAGTCATTGGTAAAGGCATAATAAGTGATATTGACTGAAGAGTTTAAGCATATGGAAGAACCACAGTCAAATAGATGTATATAGATTTTTAACAAGATAAGCATACATTACTTAAGGCAGGAAGTAAATAGATGAAACAATCAGCACAGTTATTTCATAAGCATCAAGAATGGCAATGAAATATGAATTGAATTCAGCCATATCGACCAGTAAAAAAAATATAAACTGCCACAGAAAGCAGTATTATAATCCATCATCCAAATAAAACAAAACCCATTTCAGAGCCGCCAAAAGTTGTAACCAATGTTTCATCCCATCCAAGGGAAAACACAACAAACACAAAAAATCCAACCTATGTAAATAAGAGAGAGAGAGAGAGAGCTGTCACATGCACTCAAGAGAGCCTAGAACTTCAAAAAGATATCATAATTCATACGCTAAGTTAAAGAGTGAGTGTGTGTGACAACTTTTAGAAGTCAATGCTAAGGAGCAGAGTGAGAAGGAGCTGTGTCATCTCGCTGACAGGTCATCAGATCGACCAACTATTGCACAGACTATTGTACCTTGAGGACAACACGATCCAAGATTGTAAGTCGCTCTCACTGATTGAATGTCCCGCTAAATTGTTCCGATCCTGTCCAGCTTGTATTGTTTAGTATGCCCAGGGATTGACATAGATGGGACTGGATCAACTCTGGTAGATTCACCACCTTCCATTTCAGTTTCCTCAGCCTGAGGGACACTAGTACCTTGGCCTTCTTCTTCTTGAATTCCTCCTTGTACTTATGATAAATTAGATCCATCTTGCAAATGTTTTTAAAATTAAAAACATAGAGTCGAAGCACGGGATCATTTGTAGTAGGAAAGTTAATACTTTGACAGATTCTGCTAACAATCTAAGGATATGGCAGATGCAGATCTCTAGATGTATGCATGGCATTGACAAACTGATTGACAATCATTGTTAGAAGGTAAATCTGTGTTCCAGTTGCAACGGAGTATATTATCATGACCATGAGACTTGTGAGATCTGATCGATTTGTACTTCTTGGGTACAAATTTGTAGTGAAAATCCCATGCATGACTCGAAACTGGGGCTCCATATACCTAGCTTTTAAGGCATTCCCTTAATGTCATGGAATATCTTTGTTGTGACATAGGTATTTGGTTATCTTTGATCAGACATCTGGAAGATCGAGATCCCAATTTGAAAGGCCTTCTGGAGCCAACTGTAGATTGAGAATGTAAGCTACAGTGGCAGGAGTGATAAATGCATCATCACCATCCAGGGATACCATGAATGAAGGAGGATTAGATACTGGAGAATGACACACTGTAAGAAAGTTACGTGTTTGTTCTAGTTGACAGGGTCCTTCAAACTCTAGAATAGGCAGCCATTCGATTACGGTGAATAGAGGTTCCAAATTGTATGGTGCCAAATAGCCCTCGTCAACTTTTCTCTCATGGATCAGCTTCCTTCTGGTGTATTTCGCAGGACGCTGGATAGCCGGAGGAGGTGGCGCTGGTTGAGACAGTGCAGGAACTTCAGTTCGGGACCCACTGTGTAGTGATCTTTGCCGTGTGGGGGTCCCATGGTTCGGGATTCTCGCTCTTCCCCTTAAGGCAAGGATTTTTATCAGGAAGTCCTTAAAGACTCACCTGGACCAGATGCTACACTTTTGTCTTTTCCCATGTGAAATAATAGACTTTTTAAAGTATTTTGGAGAAAATGACAAAAACACCCAACAAACCAAGAATATAAAAAAAAATCTATCGATGTTAGGAGGATATTACCTGATTTGTGGAAGGATTTGGTTAGTCCAACGTGGCTTCTGGTGATTGGTCGAGAGGATTGAGCAGGGAAGACGACCGAGAAGCCTTTTGAACAACAAACCCCCTTTTTTTTGTCCTGCTAACTTTTATTGGGCACTATCTGTCGATCATATCGACCAATGTATCGATGTTATCGAGAAGTTCTCGATCGATTCTATCAATTGTCTCAGATGTCATCAACGATCATACACCTTTTCACATTCTGAAAGGCAGTCGATTGTATCGACCCTCGGTCGATGAAATCGAAAAAGACCGACACTTGTATCGAAAGTAGATGCTATTTAGAATTTTTTCAATTTCGACACACTATTGTATGTTTCCTAATTTGATCAATATGTGTCACAAAAGTTTGTATTAGTTCTATACAATTATAAACATGATAATGTTTATATACAAAAGTTCGAGGTCTCCAACCTCAGATGTAATATTGAAGGCTCAACAAAATTGCATCATTTCAGTAAATATCCAAATCTAGATGCATAATCTGGATTTGTTCCTCTTTCTGTTTGATATATTAGGGTATATGGGATTTAATCATTAGACAGTTTAGTTTTTCTTTAATTACCCATTGTGAGACAAATTTCTTCATTCTGTTCTTTTCATTAGGTGGTGATGGATGAGTGCTTCTCCTAGATGGACTTTTAACATTTTCTCTGATTGGTTTGAATTTTCCAATGTGATTTCGATCAGAGTTATATAGAGTCCGTCTAGGTGCTAAACATTCAAATTTATAATAACCAACATCACCACATAAATGACAAACTGGAGAAATTCCCATATTGCACTTGAAGCAGTAAGTTTTGTTTAGGCTTTATTTTCAGTTTTCTTTTTACTTTTCTCATGTCCTAGTCCACTCTTGTCTCTTCCTAGTCTTCCCATCCCTAACAATTTTTCCAATTTCTCACCACTCTGAGAAAATTTGAAGTTTATCTCGGTAAGTTTCCTAGATTTTTCGAAGTTAATACAAAGTGAGTGGTTCTCATTTTTGAGTTGTGCATTATCATCTCTTGGCAATTCAGCCTGGTTCATAAGTTTTGATAATTCTACTTTTAGGGATAGGTTTTCTCTTTATAAATTATCACTGTCTGTATGATATTGTTACAAATCATTGGCTAAATGTATGTTTATTTTCAAGGTTCTGTCCAAGTCTTTCTGCAACAATTTCTTTTTATTTTCAGACATGCCGAGTTTTTTAAGGATATGGATGCTATGAATGTATAGTTGATTATAAGCATCTTACAATTTATCCTTTTCAATTTCTTCCTCTTCTTCAGACTCATCATTGTCGGATGGAAACGATTCAGTGGCTTGTTGTTCTTTCTCAGGTTCAGTTGGAATGATCGAAGTAGTGGAGATCATGAGTATTTTCAAGGATTTCTGATCTCCATCACTTTTTGAGTCACTATTTTCTGAGTTTGATTCTTTTGTATCATCCCATGTGGCGACCATCGCCTTGTCCTTGGTTTTTCTATTTGGGCATTCGTTAGATAGGTGTCCATACTCATGACAGGCATTACATTGTGGTTCTTTGGTCTACTTACCAAATTTACCTGTATGAGGTTTGTAGTTCACCTTTCTTCCTCTGGAAGGACGATCGTGATTCTTCTGAAAGAATCTTCTAAATTTCTGTGTCAGCAAAGCCACTTCCTCATCTTCATCTTCCTTTTCACTCTCACTGTCCTCATGTTTTGTTTTCTTTGATGCTCTTAGGACAGTTTTTTTGGATTTTTGGAGTTGTATGAAGTGTAGTTCAAAAGTTTGTAGGGAACCTACTAGTTCTTCTACTTTCATCTCATCAATATTCCTACACTCCTCAATTGTTGTTACCTTGGGATTGAACCGTTCCGGTAGAGACCTCAGAATTTTCCTACATATTTTTTATACCGAAACCTTCTCTCCCAATCTACCCATGGAGTTACAAATGATATTCAATTTGGTGAAAAACTCCATAAATGTCTCATGCTCTTCCATCCTGAGATTTTCGAACTATGAGGTTAGAAGTTGTAGATTAGATCTCTTCACAGTGCTTGTGCCTTCATGGGTTATTTCCAATAGGTCCCATGCTTCTTTAGATGTCCCACACATACTTATCTAATTGAAAATATCCTAGGACACGACACAATAGTAGCGTTCATAGCTTTTGCTTCAGCAGTCTGTTTATCTTTGTCGGACGCCGTCCACTTTTCTTTGGGTTTGGGTTTTGTGATGGTTGTGCTATCTTCAAGTACAATCTGTTCAGATGGTAGCACATATCCACATTCAACAACATTCCAAACATCATGATCTAAAGATCTCAGGAAGTAGTGCATTCTATCCTTCCAGTATGCATAATTTAATCCATCAAATACTGGAGGTCTAGTGACTGATGAGCCCTCTCCTTTAGCCATATTTCAACGTCAGTTTAAGATCACTCTCTAGGCGATGAAGCCCTTAAAGAGAGACCTTCTTTGATACCAATTGAAATGGGGGTGAAGACCGCTTGAGTTGAAGTAGGTATATGCCAATATGTCCTAGAGGGAGGTGAATAGGACTTTTTAAAGATTTATGAGTTATATTAAAAATCCTATCACTCTAATCCTAACAGGTATGCAATTTCAGGATTACTCAAATGTAACTTTACTTGCTTCTAAGCCCAATAGAGGATCCAATCACAGAACCATTCAATTAATAAGCATGAAGTAGTTATAGTCTATGATGGATGTGACTGTGTGTGTGAAGTGTGAGCAATATGAATGAAATTAACATAATCACACAATTGATCAAGCATAAGCATCAGTCACAGACACAATCATTTTTATAGTGGTTCGACTACTTGTCTACTCCACTCCCGGCTGCCACACTCAACCCTATAGTGTATCAAATTTCACTAAGGAGGTTTCCCATGGTTCACCTCAAACTTAAGGTTTTAAATCAGGTTCACCATCAACATTTACATGGAGGTTTCTACTCGGTTCACCTCTAATGTTGGAGTTTTACTGGCGCACTCCTAACCAGATGTTTATGCCCACATAGAGCAAGGGTCTACAAAATGCACCCGGATGTTTATGCTCTCTACAGAGCAAGAGTGCATACAACACACCCACAACGTACACTCCCGCCGGAGGCCTCCTTTGAGGACTTCAAAGGGTGAGCAACAATTAAGACCCAATTCTAGAAAGGAATGATCACAAGTATCCTCTGGACTCTAGGTACTTACAGATAAGTTGATGAGTCCCTTTTAGCGCAGTGATGAAGATCTCCTTCTTGTTGATGAAAAGTCTTCTGCTCCCTTGATCCGCAACACACAAGATGTACTAGTACTAGGCTTAAGGTCGGGTCATGGTTATGATGGAATTCCACTCTCTAAATATTTTCCTATTAGGAAGATAGAGTGATTCCAATCATCTATGCATTTAAGGCATCCCAGCTTAATGATTTGCCATTAAGGTAGTAGCTAGAGGATCCTTGAATACGGAAGTTCATTCTCCAATTCACTCTATTGAATATCAATGATAAGGGTGGATTGGAGGATGAACTCCCTAAGAGAAAGGGCTTAAGATAAATGATATGTAATTTAAAATACTCAGAAGTACTCTCTTCTTTCTCTACCAACAATAAAGACAAGTCTCTCTTTAAATAGACAAAAGGTTCCAACGGATATAAAACGGTCATATTTATGACAGATTTCGATATCATTGAGCAAAAGTCGATATGATCGAGCGTATACTCTTGATTGTATCGATGATCCGCTCGATGGCACAATCTTCATATCATTTTCTTTTGAATCCTTTTACTGGCTTATCGAGTGGATTGATACAGGTGTCGATGTTATCGAATTTCAAACTCCGATTCCATCGATACTGGGATCGAGCTATCGATATTTGAAGCATGAGAGAGACTAGCTTAGAAATATTTTAAGTTTCTAAGATATGATCGGGGAACAGTCGATGTCATCAGAATTTATTTATCAATGATATCGGAGTCCGTGTCGATAGGATCGATAAATCGTATAGATTTACCAATAAGCTTTCTTGACGGTTTATGTCCAGTCTCGATCCAATCGACCAGGCCTGAATATGATCGATATATGAATATCGATTTCTCGACTGGTCCCTCGATCAAAGTTACAAACAACCTGAAATATTTGCTGGAAGAAATGCGCGCCCAAGGTCGATATCATCGACTGACTTCCTATCGAATCGATATTTGATTTCAGATCATATCGAAATGGTTTTGATTTATCAAAACACCTTATGAATTTCTTATAAAAAATAAGGGCGCCGAAAAACTACCTGTCGATATTATCAATCCACTTTCGATGGGATCGATATTCGAATATCGATGATATCGATTGAGATTCCGATATATCGATAAATCGTCTAGATGAATGTTTGATTGTTGGACGCTTTTTGTCCTCACTCGATTGTATCGATTGAGATGCCGAGGATATCGACAAAGTAGGTCGATCATATCGAAATGTAAATCGATACAATCGACATAGTAAGAAAACTTGAAGATTTTCCTGTTTGGTAAAAATTTTTCTTACAATAAAACCCTAAGGTGTTCTACTTAGTTTTAAGGGTTTTAATCACCTGGTGTTTTAGGACATGGGATGTGAGGCTATGATTTACCTATGGCGAGCTTCCACACATCCAGTTGAGGCAAAAACTTGAATTGATCTTCCTGTTAGGCGCTGTTGTTTGACTGACTTAACTTACACCGTAAATGACAAACTAGGGTACTTGTAGGTGCACTTTCAAAGTATTGTTATGTTTGTGAAGAATACTTTTATCGTAGTCCAATCCAGATCGATCGCCACATTTTCTAGATCTAGATAAGAGTTTTTCTAACTTAGGATCACCTTTAAGTTTTTCCATGTGTCTTTTAAACTTAAAAGTGAAGAGACTTGAAGTTTTAACTTTTCATTTTCATATTTTATGTTTTTAACTTGGGTGGTTTTGAAATCTAAGTTGCACTTAGTTTTTTCAAAACAATCTAAAATGTCAGATTTTTCTAAAATAAGATTATCAAAATTTTCTTTAAGTTTTGAAAACTTTTCTTTCTGAAGTTTTAGTTTTATAGAAATTTTACAACTTTCCTTATATAGGGCATTATAAGCATCTTGAAGATCTTCTTCATTTTTATGATAACTATTCATATTTTCTTCACTAGTTGAGACATCATTATCTGAAAAAGTGAACTTGGCTAGAGTTATAAGGGCTTTAACTTCATTACCCGACTCGGTTTTAGAATCGTCTAACTCAAAAGAGGCTTCAGAGCTGGAAGATTCATCCCATGTAGCCAACATTCCTTTCCTTTTAGGTTTGTCATTTTAGGACATTTGTTTGCTAGATGCCCATATTCATGGCAGTTGTAACATTGATTGTCTTTTAAAGATTTTCAAGTTTTAGATCTAAATCTTTTCTTATCAGTAGGTTTTTGCAAATCTACCCTCCTTTTACTTTTGAAAATCTTATAAAACTTTTTAGCTAAAAGGATCATAACATCTTTAAAATTTTCTAAATCAGAATTATTACTATTTTCTTGAGAAATACTTTTAAAATATTTAAGGGTGATGAATTTACCTTTAAGGGCTTTAAAGTTTAACTCATATGTCTGTAATGATCCAACTAATTCTTTTACCCTCATATTATCCATTTCACGAAGTTCCTAGATCGCAGTCACCTTTGAATTGAACCATTTAAGCAGTGAGCGTAGTATCTTTACACAGAATTTACTTTATGGGATTCTAATACCGAGACCCCACATAGAGTTGACGATGTCATTTAATCTTATATAGAAGTCCATGAAGGTTTCACTTTCTTTCATACGTATTTTCTTAAATTTGGTTGTGAGGATTTGGACTTAAGATTTCTTGACAATTGTTGTTCCCTCATGTGTCATTTCTAAAATATCCTAGGCTTGCTTTGCAGTATCATAGGAAATAATTCTTTTGAATTCATCCGGTGATAGTGCGCAAGTAATTGCATTTAGAACCTTTTTATTGACACTACTCTCACTTTTCTAAAGAGTGGTCCAAGAGAAATAAGGCGTGACTTTCATAGTTTTGGATCCGTCGGTACCAGTCACTGCAGTGGTAGAAGGGGTCCAATTAGTCACTGTGGCTTCCTACATGTTCGAATCCATGAATTTTAAGAAAATTCTCATCCTAGCTTTCCAATAGGCATAATTAAAGCCATCAAATCGTGGAGGCCAAGTGACTGAAAGGCTACCAAAATTTGACATCTTAAAGAGCTCAGATCGATTAGCTCAGAAAATTAATCCAAAAGAAATAACAATTTAAACGAGCTATTAGTGAAAAGGCCGAGCTAAGACTCCTAGAGGAGGAGGGGGGGGGGGGGGGGAATTGGACTATGCCAAATTAAAAATTAAATACAGAATTTAAAGAAATATAAATATAGCACTTAAACAATCCAAATCATAACTTACTGGAGGATTGGTTTCATCCCATTATTTGAGCCACTAGGAGGCTGCTTTCACCCCCTGATTACGACCATCTGAAAAGGTTAAGCTAATAGTCTTAAAGGAGGGTGAATAGGACTATGCCAAATTAAAAATTAAGTGTGGAATTTAAAAAAATATAAATAAAGATAACACTTAAACAACCCCATAATGCAGGAATGAATAACAACCTCAAGTGTACAAGTATTGAGAGGTTGATACAGAAGTTGTTTTAAGGATAACCTTACACTAAAAACCAATGGCTTATGGTAGGAAAACCTGATTCCTAGAATGATCTGCGTATTAAAAACTCAAATTAATATAGAGAAATAAAGAAATAAATAGTAAAGAAAGTGACTAAGCTATTATAACATTTCCACACTTGCATAAAAGAAATTACAACATTCTCCATAAATGCATAAAGGGAAATTACAACATTCACAAAATGAAATAATCAATCAATCAGCACAAGACCAGAAATTGTAGTGGTTCGCTTGTGTGTACACCAATGGTTTAGAAAAACAGCCACACTACTCCACTCCTAATATCCTCACACAGTAGATATTAACGTTCACTAAGAAATAAGTTTTTCAAGGTTCACCTAAAACCCTCACAATTGTGTCTTTTAAGCAAGCTTACACGATAAAAAATCCTACACTTCAAGTTTTCTGAATCACATCAGACAAATCTTAAGAAAGAGATTTTTCTGGCACAATCTAAATGAAACCAAAAGAATGAATTGATTTACAAAATTATAAAATACTTATCCTGATATTCTCCTTTTGATGTATCCCGGAAGAACCAAATCGGAGTACAAGTTCAACGTAGATGTTCAATGTTCACACTCACTTATGGAAAGGTTCTAAGTTCTAAATTGATTTTAGATTGAATCACCTTGGGCTAGCTTGATTTGATTTTGATTCCAAGAAATGAGAAAACTTCATTTCCTCTTTCAAATAAGATTGGAATGTAGAAACTCAAAATCAAATGCAAAGAAAGCTAATTAAAGAGAATATAAAATGAGCACTAAATAGCTTAAGAATATCACTAACTTATCTCTCAGACCGGCGTATTGATTTTGCTTGAATTGGATATCAAACTCTGAAAATCGTGCTTTATTTATAAGTGCATAAATCGTACCTTTAACTGGTCCAGAGGTCAGCTCGACTAGTCGAAAGAACAACAAACTTTTTTAAAATTTGGGTGAGATAAGATTAGGCTATTTCACGACTGGTCGAAGGACCTGCTCGACCGGTCGAGTGGCCTCCATGATTGGTTGAGTCCTGTCCACGACTGGTCGTGTGGGACTCAATTTAGTTGGACTTTAAGTCGAGCCTACGGGACTAGTCGAGCACTGTTCACTCGACTGGTAGAGGTAATAACAAAAAATTCTAAAAATTAGTAACAGACTTATCACTGGTCGAGGATTTCTTGGATTGGTCAAGCTAGTACTAGGACTAGTCGAACTTAGTTTAAGACTAATCAAAAAATAAACTATGAGCTTATAAAATGACCCAATTAAATTATGTATTCAAAATGACCTATCCTATGGTCAATCTAGGGTCATTCATACCTTGTATGCGATATATGAACATTCAATCTTCTTTTGCTTCAATTGATAGTTGTTCTTTGAAGTTCACGAAGCTTGAGATCTTGAGCTATAATAAAGCTTGAACTTGAGACATTTTGAAGCTAGAATTTGTAATACATTGAAGCTTGAGCTTGAGTTACTTGAGTTGTACTTCACCATGAGCTTTGAGTACCAAAGTAAATACTATTGTCTTTCCTTTTTATGTAGCTTTGAAACCTTTAACTTTAAAGCTTGAAGGAGTGAACTATCACATGGTGTTGTAGCATGTATATCTCTTGATCTTGCATTTGAAGTTCTTGAGGTAAAGACCTTAGTTCTTGTACATGAGATGTACATTCTTGAAGATGTTGATGCGCTACACAAGACATAGATTCCAAGAGATTTTGGCACTACAAAATTTGACAATCATAAGAACTAGAAAACATAGCACTTACACCATCCTCAGCCCATAACAGAGCTTGGTTAGGAGCCAATTTTCTGCCACAATCTTGGCACAGAACTCGCCATTATTTGGCTTGATCCCGGCCTGAAATAGAACCATATATGGGTCCGATTTCAACCCAAAGCACCACCTTCCCTTGGCCTGATTTCGGCCTGACATATGGCCATTGTTTGATTTAAATTCAGCCCGAAATCAAACCATTGTCTGGCATGGACTCAGCCCATTACGCAGTCATTGTTCGATCTATTTTAGCCTAAAGTATAGCCATTGATTGACCTATTTTTAGCCTGAAATGCAGCCATTGCTTGGCTTAGTTTCGGCACACTCAGGTGCCATTTTCAGCTTAAACGAAAAGCTACAAGGAGATGGGGGAGGACGAGTCACCTGACTCAGAGATTGGCAATACACCCACACCTCACACAGTCTCCTTACTTCCTCCTTTCACCCCTTAAATGTGAAGGTACAAGCCTCACACTGATCTGACTAGGTTTGACCCTAGCACGGACTGAGTTGGAGCAATGAGAACTGAGTCCTCTCGGCCGGTCGGTTCCTCTCTCCTTCTCTCTCTCCTTTCTCCTTTCACTCTTGTTGGTACGAATCCCAAAGCTACAGGGCCCTTTTATAGTAGTGGGAGAGAAAGCTCCATCAGTTAGAAAAATGGCCCACATTGCGATGGTGGTGATCGACGATGGTTATGCATGGGGCCAATCCAATCCTGGGGATGGATTGTGGATGCCCTGACCTATCAAAAAAGTAACATTTCTAGTCTGGTGGGGCCCATCTCATGATCGGGTTCGGGTGGTTTAACGGAGAAGATGAGAGAGCCATTAATGGCCACTTCTCGTATATAACATATTCTTGAGATCTGGTCTGTTCGAACGGACTAAATGAGGCCTCAGATCAATGGGAGGCCCACTTTTTGGACCTCAAACGTTAGTTTCAAATCATCTCACGAGAATATCTATTTCTCGCTATTTTCTTGTGAGATGATATGTTTCTCATCTCCTTTTCATCTCATCTCGAACAAGTAGTTGGGATGGCTCCACGTGGCCCTAAGAATGGCTAAGAATGCACCAGCACTCTCTTCCCAAAGATGAAATTTTCTTTTTACTTTATTTTGGGCAGGCCTTGCCCAGACATTTCTGGAAAAGAGAGAGCATGGCTCTCCCTGGCGATGGACGGCTAGGATGACCTGATCAGGATGATCATGGGCCACCCAAGTAGTCCCAGATAGGTCCCACCTTGCGGATATCCACCACATGCAAGGCCTTGGATGGTTGTATCCCAACTTCTTTGTTCCTTTGCATAGGCTTAAAACCCTATACTATTTTGTTAAGTCAGGTCTCATGAGACAATTGGATGGTTCAGATTGCTAAAAAGTGGTCAGGGTGGCCCACTTTGGAGCTCAAAGATCGTCAGTTTGAAATTTTAAATGGGCGAGACGAAATTCATTTCTTCCTTTTTCATTTTAGTTCGGTCAAAGCTGCAATGACTGAGCCTGTCATTTTAGTGCACATCATGCACTTAGTTGCGGGGTGTACATGCACTTCGTGTGGGGTCCAACACAACCTTCATGACAAATCCAGTCTATCCATTCCCCTTGGGATCCTCCTGTAGAGGTCCCGACCCAATTTAGGGCGGGGACCGAGGCCCAGGTGGGCCATATCACTCCTCTCAGGCCATCTTACGGCCAATATCATCAATCCAATGGTCGGATCGACTTATTTCTCAATTTTAACGGTCAAATATGAGTCTAGGTCGCAGTGGTCGCTCGGTTCATTATTTACTAGCCCTCAAAGATCAATTACTAGGGCGTCAATTCATTTTCTTACTATTAGTTGATTTAAGGACTACTTTAACTCAAGGGGATTAATCAGGGTTACCTTCTTGGCTGTCGTGGGGTGCAATCAGCTCCCAAGCCTTCGATTGACGGCTTCAACATTGACTGGAAGTCCCACCCTATGCATGTCAAGTTCAAGTCGTCTACTTAATCGACCTTGGTTTTTCATAGACGTAGTTTTAAGGGGTTACAAGATCACTACCTTAAGCTTAAAGTCTTATGAACACAAGCTCTAGCTCAAACTCAAGTTCAAGGCTTCGTGATCAAGCTTCATGTGCTTTCTACCGAAGCGAATGATGTTTTAAACTCACATTTAAGGTATGAATGACCCTAGATTGACCAGAGGTTAGGTCATATTGATTGCATATTGAATTTGAGAGATTTTATATGTTTATAGGCTTTTCTTCGACTAGTCCTAGTCATTGTTCGACTAGTCCAGGCACTGGCTCGACTAGTCCAAGATTTGTTGATAATTTTTGAGAATTTTTTGTTGTGGCTCGACCAGTCATGCACATTGCTCAACCAGTTGAACAGGGCTCGACTCAAAGTCCATAAAGCTTTTCTAGTCCCACTCGACCAGTCGTGTGCATTGCTCGACCAGTCAAGCAGGCCACTTGACTAGTTGAGTAACGAGTTTTTCTTAACGTGCTAAAAATTTTAAAAATTGGTTGGTGCTTCGACTAGTCGAACCAACCCTTAGACTAGTCGAGGTAACAAAACTTTTACCAATAAATAGAGGACGATTCTTAGAATTTTTCATTCATTCCAAGCCTAATCAAGCCATCACTCTGAGAGATAAGTTCCTGCAATTGTAAAGCTATTACTTGTTCATTTTACATTCTTTTATAGCTTTTTTGTATTTGATTTTGTGATATCCTTATTCAACTCTATTATATTAAAAAGGTGAATTATGATTTACCCTTTAAGATCAAAATCAAATTAAGCTAGCCCTAGGTTAATTTAATTTAAAAATCATTTAGACCTAGAACTCTTTCACTTGTGAGATTGGACATTGAACATCTACGCCTACATTGAATTGGTTCTATTGGGCTACTTCAGAAGAACATTCTTTAGATAAGTACAATTACAATTTTTACATTTTTGGTTTGTCAGATTCAGACAGGAAAAACTCATTATGGGGTTTTTGTGATTGTGTAAAGCCTATTTGAAAAAAAATAATAATTGTGAAGGTTTTAAGGTGAACCTTAGAAAACCTTATTTTATAGTGAAAGCCAATATCTTGTGGGTGTGGGTATTGAGTGTCACGCCCTAAACTCGAAAATCGGGCTCAAAAATTTCCTAATCGCTGAATCTGGTGCAAACAACCTCCATAGTACCCCATTCTTAGTTCCCAGCATCCATACGCCAGATTTTGATCCTAGGATCCTATAAGGAGAATTTTCCAATATACATTTAACTCATAATAAGCATAACCACAAGTTAACCCAAATCATAAATGCAACATCATCATCACATATCCACTAATATAAACATTTGAATACAGTGCTAAAAGGGAAATACATATATTAAAAATCAAAGCTCCATAAGTCCACTGGTTGCTCCAAACTCAATGCTGCTACAACCTAATGCCACCTGCTCGCATCTATTGTGAAAAAGCTTATAGAAAGCTTAGAGGGTGGTGAAAGTGTGTGCATAAGGTAAGTGCCAAGTATGCAATACAATGTCATAAATCATACAATATTAGAATAAGCATAAATACTAAAAAGATCAAGAATCATACAATATCAGAGTAAGTGAAAATATACTGGTAAGTCTATGAGTGTCATCAGTCGTACCAAGGCTATGCGATGCAAGACATGAATGCTAGTATCCATATTAACGCAAAAGCATGGCAACCTGAAATGTTACATGCTATGGATGCAATGCAATATGCGATGCAAATGAAATGACCAAGCTGGAGTGAAGTCGGGATGATAGTACGTAGTATCGCAGGCTATGAGGTCCATCACAAGGAACTTCTATCCAAATTAGTCTCATACCTAAATTTGGATAGCCAAACACAATGTAGTAGACTCCTGATCTCAAGTTAGTGATGCGCCCTAACCAAAATCATGGCCATCATGAAGGTACATAATGATTAGTTATACACCACTAGTCCGAGTAGATAGTGAATGAATGAATGAATGAGTACGCTTCTCCTGCTCAATAAGTCCACATATCAATACCGTACATCTCTGTGTCATCACCGGGGTCTAGACACACCAAGTTGGCTACCACCCCTACCAGTCGCGTAACCCAGCAAGTGGAAAAGACCTCACTACCCGCCTACTGGTAGCATACCAATGCCTACTTGGCTCGTTGATAGTGGACCCATTTGGGAGCTAGTTAAACTAAGCCTAACTTAAAGCCCCCTCACTCGGGTGGATAAGGCCACACCCTCTCGCAACCGACCACGACATAGTGGGAGACGCGACTTACTCGTACTTAGCACTCGGCCATTCATGTATTCACTCGGTTTAAACGTTCGGGCATATCATGGCCTCGGAGGTTTAGGGACTTTCACCAATGGACATCCAAAGTACCAGATAGTCAAACTAAATATTTTCGGTGTCCTATCTGGCCATCCACGACATGCCTATGGAGGTCACAACCCTGATGTCACTTGGGGGTACAATAATCATAATCACACAATGCAAGATGCATGAGTCATGTAGTCCAATCGAACATCAATCTTGCGCATACCGTTCACTCATGTGGGATAACTCCACTATCAAGAGTCCCATGAACCATCGGTACTATGGCATATGTAATAATATACATGCAGATGATGCGTATGAGCATGTATCATGATGTTATGCTATCACATACTCATAATCAGTATTAATAACTGGCATCGACAATCAGCCTCGACAATGTGGACATTTAACCAACATTGCCCCCAAGGAATGGCCTACATAGAGCCTAACATATAGTAGACCCATGGCCTCACACAAGGGCCTAAATACAACACCATGGGTCTCACTCAAGAACTTAATACACATCACGATGGATCTCTCACATGGGCCTAATATACATCACAACGAGCTCCATCTCCTGACCCTCAAATACTTATAATGGGCCTCATCACATAGACCTCATATTCATCACATTAGGCCTTAAACATAGGCTAAATACACATCACAATGAGCCTCAAATACGGGCCGCATATACATCACATTGGGCCTCAAACATGGGTCACATATACATCACACATGTTGAATACACATCATAATGGGCCTCAACTATGGGTCGTATATATATCATATAGGTCTTGACAATCGAAATCGCCCTCAACAATCAGAACCGACACTCGTCCTCGACAATCGGAATTGGCCTATACAATCAGCCTCAACAATCAGAATCGGACTCGATACTCGGCCTTAAAAATCAGAATTGGCCTTGATACTTGGCCTCGACAATCGGAATTAACCTATACAATCGCCCTCGATAATCGAAATCGATCTATACAATTAGACTCAACAATCGGAATCAGCCTCGATACTTAGCCTCGACAATCGGAATCAACCTTGATACTCGGCCTCAACAATCAAAATTAGCCTAGATACTCGGCCTCGACAATCGAAATCATCTTATACAATTGGTCTTGACAATCGAAATTGGCCTTGATACTCGGCCTCGACAATCAGAATCGGCCTATACAATCGGCCTCGACAATTAGAATCGACCTTAATACTTGGCCTCAACAATCTGAATCAACCTCAAGAATAAAAATCGGCCTCGATACTCGACCATGACAATCAGAATCGGCCTATACAGTCGACCTCAACAATCAGAATCGACCTCGATACTCAGTCCCGACAATCAAAATCGGCCTATATAATCGGCCTCGACAATTGGAATAATCAAAATTTGTGAAAATGGGCCAAACAAGGCCTAAGCGAAAGTCACAATGTGGACATTCAGCCATCATTGCCCATCAATGTGGCTATTTAACCAACATTGCTCCTAAGCAGTGGCCTATATAGAGCCAAACATATAGTGGGCCCATGGCCGCACACAATGGCCTAATACACATCATCATGGGCCATAATTATATCACATCGGGCTACTCTCCATGGGCCTTAAATACATAACAGGTGGGCCTTGCACATGGGCCATTAATACATCTCAATGGGCCATGACACATGGGCCTCAGTACATCACAATGGGCCTCAACCTATGGGCCCTAAATACATCTCAACGGGCCTCACCAAATGGGCTGGAAATATGTTACAGCGGACCTCTTCACACTGGCTGGAAATATATCAAAATGAGCCGCATTAATGTGCCTCATATACAAGAAGTCAGGCCGCATCATGTGGGCCTCAAATACATCAAATCAGGCTACATCATGTGGGCCTCAAATATACATTACAGGTGGGCCTTGCACATGCTGCAAGTAGATGACAAGGATAAAATATACATCACAGTGCTCCCCCATCCTTGGACGGCATGGATGAAATCTTACATCAAGGTGGAATCCCACATGGCAGACAACGTAGTTAAAATACATACATCATGCGGGGCACTACACCCCGTCCAAACTGTTCAGCAACATCCAAATGGTCTGGACGGTGTGGACTTAAATCACATATATCAAGGTGGGAACCATATCACCGTCCACCATTTCTCAGCAGATCAGCACCGTCCAGGCATTGGATGATGTCATATACAACACATCATCAAGGTGGGCCTCATGCGGACGGTTCAGATAAAACTCATACATTACAGTGGGGTCCACACATCCATCCTGAAAATGGACGGACGGTGTGGATCTACACATACATAATGGAAGGGCCCACCAGAGATTTGAATCTGCTTCATTTCTGCCTCACACCTTAAGACGTACTCACCAAACGAATGGACAGTGGGATATAACGCATGCATCATGGTGGGGTCCACATGCGTGGCCCACAAAAGAAAAAATTGGACGGACGGTTTGGATCACGATCGTGATCCGACCGTCTAGTTGACGTCCTTACATCAGCTATGTAGCTGGTGTGGTGGTAGACTAGCCAATCCCCTTCCATGAGATGGGTGGGTCCCACGAGGAGCCCACCATATAATATATCTAATATATATTATATTATATTATATATTACATATATATTATATTATATATTACATATATATTATATAAATATATAAGACCCATATATTGCAAGCGTTCAAGCCCTAGACAGCCTGGATGTAAACATTTGGAACCATACAGGGCCCATAGGTGTGGGTCTACATGTGTGGCCTACCAACAGCTTGAAATTAAACAAATATTTTTGTTTTCCCTTCATCAAGGCCTATCAAAATGGACCGGTGGCAGGGTGGGCCTCACAAGTTAACTGTGGTGTGGTCCACTAAATGGATAGAATGGATAAGTATGTAAATCTCCAGGTGGGTCATCAACAATGAGAGAGATAGAGAGAGGGATAGAGAGACAGAGATCGGAGTAACAGAGGGACCCCGCCACTATGGACCCCTTATACAAATCATACATCAAGATGGGTCACACCATATGTGGCCTCAATTCATCAAAAATATACAAATCAATTCTAGAAAACACCCACCTTTGATCTTCTTGGACCTCTTCTTCCATCAACGCATCGTAGAGCTACGGGGGATGCATTTCAATGGTGGAGATGATCATTGGATGGTGAAGATGGGAGGTAGGAAAGTGGGCCATACTAGCTCTCTCATGGGAAGCTTGGACGATTGCTCTCATGGGGTTGCTTGAAATTGGAGAGAGAGAGAGAGAATGAGAGAGAGAGGGAGAGATGATGGGAGAGAAGTATTGGGAGAGAGGGATGGTGAGTGACGGATGGGTATACTTGTGTAAGGGAGAGAGTTGACTTTAGGTAAGATTGTGTAAGAGAGGGATGGGTTGGTGGACTTTTCGTAGAGATTCTCTCAGAATTGCAACGTGTCGTATTTTCCTCGAACTGAACGTGGGCCCATATCTCCTGGCCTGAGTATCACCTCGGTGAGCAGGACGCGACGTTAGAACCGTGGTGATGGTGCAGTACCAATGGTACAAGTCGAGGGCGAGCCGACTCTAATATATGGGACATGACTTAGGATCATGCGCAAATACTGATAACAGATTGTGGGTCACTAAAATTTGACCGGGAGGACCGTGGAGGCCTATAGAACGGTATGGGCTAGGATACCGATCTTACAACTCTCCTCACCTAATAAAAATTTCATCCTCAAAATTTATTAAGTAGACAAGGGAAGAGGAAACATCATCAAGTATATGTGTTAAGGCTCAATCAATCTACAAAAGGATGAAGATAGAGCTCTCTAATCTCAACCTCGCCTTCCCAAGACTCATCATCAACACTTTGGTGACTCTACTAAACCTTGGATCCAGGATCAGAAATGATCAAAACTGGAATGTTATGTAGCCTCACGATCTTAATGATTGGGAGTTATATCAGAAAATCTTTAAGTTATTCGAAGTCGAGGATCTAACCATTATAAGTTCTCGACAATCATAGAGTGTCGGGTAGCTATCAGCAGATATGTGATGTTCTCTTCAGGTATTCTCAAGTTTTACTCTGATACCAACTTCTATCACACCCCAAACTCAAAAACCGAGCTCACGAAATTCTTGATCACCGAATTCGGTGTCGACAGGCTCCGTAGTACCCTATTCTCAGTTCCCAGTGTCCATAAGCCAGATTTCGATCCTGAGATCATACAAGGAGGATTTTTCAATGTACATTTAACTCGTAATAAGCATAACCACAAGTTTACCTAAATCACAATGGTAACATCATCATCACATATCTACTAATATAAACATTTAAATATAGTGCTGAAAGGGAAATACATATATTAAAAATCAAAGCTCCAGAAGTCCATTGCATGCTCCAAACTCAGTGCTACTGCAACCTAATGTCACATGTACATAGTTACCATGCATAAGCTTATAGAAAGCTTAGAGGGTCATGACACTGTGTGTACAAGGTAACTGCCAAGTATCTAATACAATGCCATAAATCATACAATATTGGAAAGAAATACTAACAAGATCATGAATCACATGATATCAGAGTAAGTGAAAATATATTGGTAAGTCCATGAGTGTCATCAGTCGTACTAAGGCTATGCGATGCAAGGCATAAATGATAATGGCCATATCAATGCAGAAATATGGCAACCCGAAATGTTACATGATGTGGATGTAATGCAATATGCGATGTGAATAAAATGACTAAGCAGGAGTGAAGTCGGGATGACAGTACGTAGTATCGTAGGCTATGAGGTCCATCACAAGAGACTTCTATCCAAACCAGTCCCATACCTAAATTTAGATAGCCAGACACAATGTAGTAGACTCCTGATCTCAGGTTAGTCACGCACCCAAACCGAAATCATGGACATCACGAAGGTACATAATGATTAGTTACGCACCACCAGCTCGAGTGGATAGTGAATGAATGAATGAATGAGTATGCATCTCCTGTTCAATAAGTCCACATATCAGTACCATACATCTCTGTGTCATCACCGTGGTCCAGACACTCCAAGATGGCTACCACCCCTACTGGCCGAACAGCCTGATGAGTGGGAAAGACCTCACTACCCACCTGTCAGTACTATATCAATGCCTACCCGACTCATCGATAGCGAACCCATTTGGGACCTGGTCAAACTCAGCCTAGCTTACAGCCCCCTCACTCGAGTGAATAAGGCCACACCCCCTCCCAACAGACCACGGCATAGCGGGAGATACGGCATACTAGTATTCATCACTCGGGCACTCATGTATCCACTTGGTCTAGACGTTGGGGCGTCTCCTGGCCTCGAAGGTTTAGGGACTTTCACCCACGGACATCCAAAGTGCCCAGGTGGTCGAACTAAACATTTTCGGTGTCCCATTGTCCATCAACGATATGCTCATGGAAGTCATAGCCCTGATGTCACTAAGGCATACAGTAATCGCAATCACACAATGCAAGATGCATGAGTCATGTAGTCCAATCGTGCATCGATCCTTCGTATATTGTGCACTCATGTGAGATAACTCCACCTATTAGGGAGTCTCATAAACCATCTATACTATGACATATGTAATAATAAACATGCAGATGATGCATATGGGCATGTATCATGATGCTATGCTATCACATACTCATAATCAGTATCAATAACCGACATCGACAATCGACCTCGACAATGTGAACATTTAACCAACATTGCCCCCAAGGAATGGTCCACATAGAGCCTAACATATAGTGGACCCGTGGCCTCACACAAGGGACTAATATACAAAACCATGGGTGTCACTCAAGAGCTTAATACACATCACGATGAGCTTCTCACATGGGCCTAATATACATCACAATGGGCTCCATCACCTAGCTCTCAAATGCTTCACAATGGGCCTCATCAGATAGACCTCATTTCATCACATTAGGCCTTAAACATGGGCTGAATACACATCACAATGAGCCTCAGATATGGGCCGCATATACATCACATAGGCCGAATACACATCACAATGGGCCTCAACTATAGGTCGCATATACATCATATAGGTCTCGAGAATCAGCCTCGGCAATCAAAAATCAGCCTCAACAATTAGAATTGATACTCGGAATCATCCTCGATACTCGTCCTATACAATCAGCCTCGATAATAAGAATAGGCCTCGATAGTCAGCCTCGTCAATTGGAATCGGCCTATACAATCGGGCTCAATAATCAGAATCGGCCTATACAATTGGTGTCATCAATCGGAATCGACCTCGAACTCGGGCTCGACAATCAGAATCGGCCTATACAATCAGCCTCGACAATTAGAATCACCCTCGATACTCGACCTCGATAATTGAAATCAACCTACACAATTGGCCTTGACAATCGGAATCGGCCTCGATAATTGAAATCATCCTCGACACTCGGCCTCGATAATTGGAATCGGCCTATACAATCTGAAAGTACCCTTGCAAGTGCCCTGGTTTGTCAATTAGCGCGTGTATTAAGTTTGTCGGACTGCAAAGCCTCATAGGAAGATCAAGTCAAGCATCCGCCTCAACCGAATGTGTGGAAGCTCGTCATGGGTAAATTTAATCATCACATCCCATGTCCCAAAACACCAGGTGAATAAACCCTTAAAAATAAGTTAGACATTAAAGAATTTTTTAAGTGAGAAAACTTCTTTCAAAAATTAAAAAATATCTAAGTTTTCTTACTCTGTCGATTGTATCGATACACATCTTGATATGATCGACCTGCGCTATTGATATCCTCGGAAGACCAATCGATAAAATCGAATGAGGACTTAATGTGTCCAGCAACCACATACGTATTTGGATAGAATTATCGATGTATTGACACACGTATCGATATTAATGATATTTGAATCTCGAGCCCATCGAAGGTGGCTCAATAATATCGACAGGCAGTTTCGGTACCCCTATTTTTACTCAGGAAAATCATATATTCTTCAATATATCAGAGCTCTCCTCGATACCATCAGAGTTCAAATCTCGATAATATCGGTTGGCTCTCGATGATATCGGTCATGGGCGCAAAGTTGTTTAGCAACATTTTTCAGGTGGCTTTCAATTCTGATTAGGGGTCACTCAATAGAATCGATGATATCGAGGCCGGATCGATTGCATCGAGAATGGATAAAAGTGTCCAGCAAGCTCATTGATAAAATCTTTGGATTTATCGATGCATTGACATGACTTCCATATCATCGACATTCAAATTCCGATGATATCGAGTATCCCCCGATCATATCTGATAACCTGAAAATTTTCAAAGCAAGTCTCTGTCATTTTCAAATGTCGAGGAATCGAAACTTGCATCGAAAATATCAGAGTTCAAAATCTGATGACATTGACACGAGTATCGATTCCCTCGACCCGCTGACAAGAGGTTTTCCAAAAGCGTATGACATTGAGTTTGTGTCATCGAACGAACCATTGATACAATCGAGAGTATATACTCGATGATATCGAACCCACTCAATGATATCAAACTCTATCATAAATATGACCATTTTATATCTGTTGGAACCTTTTACCTATATAAAGAGAACTTATCTTTAGTTGCTGGTAGAGAAAGTAGAGAGTGCTTTTGTGTATTTAACCTTAGATCATATACCCAAAGCCCTTTCTCTCAAGAGAGTTCATCCTCCAATCCACCCTCATCATTAATATTCAATAAAGTAGATTGGGGAATGAATTTCTGCATTCAAGGATCCTCCAGCTACTACCTTAATGTCAAATCATTAAGCTGGGATGCCTTAAATGTATAGATGATTAGAATCACTCTATCTTCCTGATAGGAAAACATTTAGAGAGTAGGATTCCATCATAACCTTGACCCAACCCATTGTCATATATTGGTACGTCATTTGTGTTATGGATTAAGGGAGCAGACGACTCTTCATCAACAAGGAGGAGATCTTCATCAATGTGCTTAATGAAACTCATCAACTTATCTGTAATTATCTAGAGTCCAGAGGACCCTTTGATCATTACTTTGTAGGATTGGGTCTAAGATGTTTCTCACCCTTTAAAGTCCTCAAGGAGGCCTTCGGTGGGAGTGTATGTGGTCAGTGCATTGTGTGGACCCTTGATCTGTGAAGAGTATAAACATCTGGCTGAAGGTGAACTAGTCAAAACCTCGAGTTTGAGGTGAACTGTGTAGAAACCTCCGTTAGGGTCTTATGGAAGATCCTTGGCCAGTGTGCCTAAAAGTGGGTGCGTTGTGTTGACCCTTACTTGTGAGAGCATAAACAGTCAGCTTCAGTGTAGGTTGTAAAGGTTGAAGGTGAACCTGATTTAAAACCTTAGGTTAGAGGTGAACCGCTGTGAAACCTCCTTAGTGAAATTCGATACACTCAAGGGTTGAGTGCGGTTACTGGGAGTGGAGTAGACAAGTAGTCAAATCATTATAAAAATGATTGTGTTTAAGATTACTATTCTTTGGTTTATGTGATTTTCTTTAATACTTTCATATCTATATATCTGAGATCACGCCTCACACACATACACAGTCATATCCATCATAAACTACGTTGTATATTATTATCTCTTGAATAGTTGTGATTAGATCCTCTACTAGGCTTGAAAGCCAGTAGAGTTACATTTAAGTAATCCTGATGAATGCATATTGATAGGATTAATGACATAGGATTTTTAAATAAACTATAAAAATTTTAAAAAGTCCTATTTGTAAGTGTTATGGTCTCATGCTCCTTTGGTTGTCAAATTTTGTGTGTCAAAACTTCTATATATGTCTTGTGTTTGTTGTGTTTGTTTCTTGATAACTGTGTTCGAGGCACCTCATCAACACTTCAAGTTCAAGCTAGTTAAGTACAAGTTAGTTCAAGCTACAATAAAGAGTTCAAGTTCGAGACTCAAGATAGACCGGGAGACAAGTGCAACTTAAAGTGATACTGAAGCTTGTGATGTGTTCAAGCTACATCAATGTAAAAGTGAAGGTTTCAATATCCATACTTCATGTTCCAGGTTTGATAGACCTTAGTTTGACCTTAGGGTAGGTCATTTTGGATACATAATCTAATTTTTATAATTATGCATGATTCTGGTCTGGCCTAAGACTAGTCCTGGATCTGGTTCGGCTAGTCCTAGCACTGGTTCGACCAGTCCAAGATATTCCAAGACCAGTTGTAGATTTGTTGTGAATTATTGAATTTTTTCTGTTTGGCTACGAACAGTCCTGGAGTCTGCTCGACCAATCGTAGGATGTTCTCGACTCGACCTTCGACCAGTCGTGGAGCTACGACTCAAACTCCAGCGACTAAATCAAGTGTCATACGACAAGTCATAGAGGGGACTCGACTGGTCGTGGATTGCCTTCGACCAGTCGTGGACTTCCTTCGATCGGTCGTGAAACGGTTTTATCCGATCGCGCTCAAAAATCCAAAAACTCGTTTCTTCTTCGACCAGCCGTGGTGACCCTAGGACCAGTCGAAGACGAATTTCTGCAACTATAAATAACACAAGAATTTCAGAGTTATTCATTAAAAATTTAAATTTGAAGCTCTACTCTGAGATAAGTCTGTGTTTGTTTTTAAGCTATATCGTGCACAATTCTATTTCCTTTTGTTAGCTTTTTACTATTTAATTTATTCTATATTCCAATCTGATTTGAAAAGAGAAATTATTGTTTTCCTTCTTCTTAGAATTAAAATTAAATAGAGCTAACCCAATCTGATTTAATTTAAAATCAATTAGAACTTAGAACCATTGTAAAGTGAGTATTGGACATTGAACTTTTATATTCAAACATTTACTCCAATTGATTCTTTCGGGCTGCTACAAGAGGAGAAATTAAGGTATTTTACAATTTTATAAATTCCATTCTATTTTGGTTTTTATTTGGGATTCGCCAGAAAAATCTCAATTTGTATGGTTGTCTGAGGAGAGTCAGAAAACTCAGAAAAGAGGGTTTTTTTTTATTGTGTAAGCCCTAGTGAAAAAGACACAATTGTGAAGGTTTTAGGTGAACCTGTGAAACCTATTTTGATAGTGAACGCTAATATCCAAGTGTGAGGATGTTAGGAGTGGAGTAGCATTCTGTGTGGTTGTTGTTTAACAGTTGGTGAACACACAGGCGAACCACTATAACTCCTTGTCTTATGGATTGAATGCTTGCTTAATTCTTTATTTTTTATCATTCAGTTTTGTGGAATGTATAGGTGGATGTGAATGTTGTAACAATTTACATTTCAAGCAAGTGTGGAGAATAGTGTAATAGTTTAGAATTTTATTTCAATAATTTATCTCTTGCTATTCCTTTATCAATTTGAGCTTCAATTTCTGTAATTATTCTAGTAAGGTTGTCCTACCATTTTTATGGTGCATGGTTGTCCTTAAAATAATCAATTCTTTAGATTACAATTTATTCTTTTTGAATTTATATTTTTCTCCTTCGATTTGAGTTCTTGATACAAAGATCTTTCTAGAAATTAGGTTGTCCTACCATAAACCTTTGATTTTGGTGTTAGGCTGTCCTTAGAACAACTTTTGTATCAATCTCTCAAGATCTGAATTTTGAGGGTGCATTGTGAATTAATTTATTTTAGTTTGGCTATCTATTTAATTTAATTCCACTGTATTTAATTTTAATTTGGCATAGTCCTATTCACCCCCCCCCCCCCCCCCCCCCCCCCCCCCTCTAGGACATATAGCTTGGCGATTTCAAGTGGTATCAGAGACTAATAGCTCGTTCTTATTACTTTTTATTTGGATTTACTTCCTAAGCTAATGATCTAAGCTATATAAAAAGATGTCAAATTTCGATAGCCTTTCAGTCATTAGGCCTCCACCATTTGATGGCTCCAACTATGCCTATTGGAAAGCTAAAATGAGGATCTTCCTCAAATCAATGGATGAGAGTGTGTGGAAAGCCACAGTGACCGAATGGAAACCCTCTACCACTGAAGTGACTGGAATTGACAGTTCAAAAATAATGAGAGTGTCTCCTTATTTCTCATGGACTACACTTCAGAAAAGTGAGAGTAGTGCCAATGCTAAAGCACTGAATGCTATCACTTGCGCACTATTACCGGATGAGTTCAAAAGAATCATATCCTGTGATACTGCAAAGCAAGCCTGAGATATATTAAAAATGACACACGAGGGTACATCAATTGTCAAGAAATCTAAAGTCCAACTCCTCACAACTAAATTTGAAGAAATTCATATGGATGAAAATGAAATGTTTATAGACTTTTACACTAGATTGAATGACATTGTAAACTCAATGTGGGGTCTTGGCGATAAAATCCTAGAAAGTAAAGTGTGTGCAAAGATACTACCCTCACTTCCTGAACGGTTCAACTCTAAAGTAACCGCGATTCAGGAACTTCGTGATACGGATAATATGAGGGTAGAAGAACTAGTTAGTTCTTAACAAACCTATGAATTAAATTTTAAAACTCCTAAAGGTAAATCTATCGCTTTAAAATCTTCTAAAGGTATTTCTCAAGAAAACTCGAATTTAGAAAATTCAGAAGATGATATGGCGCTTTTAGCAAAAAAGTTTTACAAGATTTTCAAAAGTAAGAAAATGGTCGATTTTCAAAAGACAAATGAAAAGAAACGATTTAAACCTAAGTCTAAAAGTTGGAAGTCTTTGAAAGATAGTCAATGTTACAACTGCCAAGAATATGTGCATTTAGCAAACAAATGTCCTAAAAAGGACAAACCCAGGAAGAAGGGTATGTTGGCTACTTGGGACGAATCATATGATTCTGAAGCCTCTTCTGAATCAGAAGATTCTGAAACTGAGTCAGGCAATGAAGTAAAAGCCCTTATGACTCTAGCTAAGTTCACATTTTCAGATCACAATGATTCAACTAGTGAAGAAAATTTACATAGTGATCATGAGAATGAAGAAGATCTTCAAGATGCCTATAATGTCTTATATAAGGAAAGTTGTAAAATTGTTGTCAAACTTAAACTTCAAAAAGAAAAATTTTCTAAACTCAAAGAATGTTTTGAGACTTTTATTTTAAGAAAATTGTAGATTTCAGATTGTTTTGAAAAATCAAAATGTGATTTGAAATTCAAAACCTCCCTGATTGAAGATTTGAAATCTGAAAATGACAAACTTAAAAATGATGTATCTTCTCTTCTGAGTTTGAAGGACACATGGAGATATGCCCAAGGTGATCCATAATTAGAAAAACTATTTTCTGGATGAAGAAAATGTGGTGATTGATCTGGGTTGGGCTATGATAAAAGTACATCTCCTAAACAAAAGAATACTGCTCCCAATTTTGTGAAAGGAGAGGTCTCAAACTCAAAAGGAAAAGGTACTCGTCGAGGTTTTTCTAAAAATATAAAAACTTTTTAAAAATTTAAAAGTAGCTATTTTAAAAATCAGATCAGAAATCCACTAGCTGAAAAGATAGTTGATTTACTTAAGGAGCTCTTAAAATATAACTCAATAGGTCTTTCTTACAACTACAATCAAAAGAAGACCAACTACACTCCTAAACCCAAAACTGTTCCGAAATGGGTTCCTAAAGTTGCCTGCTTGGTTGCCCAGACTGATTTTAAAGCAACAAGCCATTCAAAGTGGTACCTAGATAGTGGATGCTCTAGGCATATGACAGGAGACAAAGCTTTATTCACCAATCTTAAAGATATGACTGATGGGTCAATCACATTTGATGATGGAAGAAATTACAAGATTATTGGCAAAGGTACGGTTCAACTTTATAACCTTCCTTTATTTAAAGATGTTTTATATGTTGAGGGGCTAAAACATAACCTATTAAGCATATCTCAAATATGCGATAACAACCATAGTGTGAAATTTTCCAAACAAGGTTGTGAGATCATAAAAAAAAAGGGTTCTGTAATATTAACTGGTCGCAGAACTTCTAAAAACTGCTATATAGTAAGTGATGGTAGCTCATCTAACCAAAAGTGCTACATGATCCATACCAATGAGACTGAACTTTGGCATAAACGACTTGGACATGTACACTATCATAATTTATACAGATTGATCAAAGGAAAACTAATTAAAGGTCTACCTAAATTGCAAAAAGTAGACAAAATATGTGGTGAATACCAGTATGGTAAACAAACTAGGAGCTCTCACAAAAAGGTGAACTCCAATGCCACATCAAGACCACTCGAGCTTCTCCACATGGATCTTATAGGGACCTTTTTAGGATATTATTTAAATAGACGTGCTTATTATGTATTGAGCAACGGGACCGGTGTGATTCAAGAGTCAATTAATGTGGTCATTGATGATCACTTGAATACACCTGCCCCTAGTTCAGACAATGATGAAGTTCTTGTAATTGAAAAACTAAATACTTCATCAAGTAAAATTAATTCTGAATTAAGGACTGTTAAAGATCATCCAACTACTCAAATTCTTAGAAACCCTCTCACTGATGTACGCACTTGTAGACAATTAGAAGACATATGTAATTACGTATCTTTTACATCCCAGATTGAACCGGTAAACGTAAAAGAAGCACTTTCTAATGAAAAATGGATAGTTGCGATGCAGGAAGAACTTAATCAATTTGTTCATAATGATGTCTAGTATCCTGTTCCTAGACCTAAAGATAAACACATAATTGGAACAAAATGGATTTTCAAAAATAAGTTTGATGAACTTGAAAATATTATTCGACATAAAGCAAGACTAGTTGTACAGGGGTACGCACAGATTGAAGGTATTGACTATGATGAAACCTTTGCCCCTGTAGCCCGTTTTGAATCTATCAGACTTTTTATATCCATCACATGTGTTAGGAAGTTTAAAATTTTTCAAATGGATGTGAAGAGTGCCTTTTTGAATGGTGATTTACATGAAGAGGTATATGTGGAACAACCTACAGGGTTTGAAGACCCTAAGTTTACTAATCATGTATATTGTCTTAAAAAAGCTCTCTATGGTCTAAAACAAGCTCCCAGGGCATGGTATGAAAAATTGACTAAGTTTTTACTGAGTCACAATTTTTAAATGGGTAGTGTCGATAAGATGCTCTTTGTTAAGAAACATAACGATGATATTCTAATGGTTCAGATTTATGTAGATGATATTATTTATGGATCAACGTGTATTAAAATGATTGTTGAGTTTGCGGAGTTAATGAAATCTAAATTCGAAATGAGCATGGTTGGGGAATTAAATTATTTCCTAGGATTGCAAGTAAAACAACAACATAATAAAAATTTTATTTCTCAAACCAAGTATGCTTTGAACTTGATTAAGAGGTTCAGATTTGAGAATGGTAAGAATTTTGATACTCCTATGAGTACAACTCTAAGACCGTCAAAAGTCTCTACAGGTAAAGTGTAGATCCTAACTTGTGTCATAGCATGATTGGTAGTTTGCTTTACTTAACTACTAGTAGACCTGATATTGCTTTAAGTGTTGGAATTTGTGTTAAATATCAGTCTAATCCTAAAGAATCTCACTTAACTTTCGTTAAGTGAATTATTAGATATGTCGCAAGTTCAGTTAATTTGGGTCTTTGGTATCCTTATGATACTTGTGTTCAATTGGCTGGGTATTCAAATGCTTATTGGGCTGGTAATATCGATGATAGAAAATCAACTAGCGGTGGTTATTTTTATATTGAAAACTACTTGGTTTCTTGGTTTAGCAAGAAGAAAAGTTTCATATCACTCTCAACTGCTGAGGCTGAATACATTGTAGCTAGAAATGCATGTACACAGCTGGTTTGGATGAAACGTATGTTGAGTGATTATGGTATCGCACAGGATTCAATGGTTTTATACTGTGATAATTCCAGTGCGATAAATATTTTGAAAAACCCAATCTAACATTCACGTACTAAGCACATTGACATCAGATTTCATTATTGTTACACCCTGAAAATCAGGGGTCGTGTATAAACTCAACTCCGGAGTTCCAAACCGTCACTTATGCCAAAAAAATGATTATAATTCAATGTTGTCTGAGTTAAAGCATTCACATGAGTAAAAGTATACCAAAACTGCAATTCATACTCCAGATCCAGTGATAAAAGCAAGCGGAAGACTAAAGAATATATATATCACTGTATGGAAAACAAAGTAGATCTCGACTGTCTCCAAAGTATAAATACATCTCTGAGTCTCATATACATGTAAATAAACAGAAATCAAATGTCAAAATAGTCCCACTGAGTAGTCCCACCAATCCAAGCCACCTAAGCAAAACCGTTGTGGTACTGCATATATGAGAACTCGTCCTGGTCCTCATCATAGTCCAGCTCTGCCTCCTGAATCTCCGCCTCACCTGCATCTAAGACAGGGTCTGGTGGGTGTTACAAACACCATCCCATAACGTGGGAGTGAGTAGCTAACTCAGTGGAATAATAGAGCAAGGATTAGCATGTTCTCAAATCAATCATGCGATAATAATAAAGCAGTAAATCAAACAATCCTAATACTGTTGTTAATGCAATATGACATGACATGATGGACGCCCTCACCGACATTCTCCCTCATACGGAACCATCTGCGTCCGCGGCATGCTTGCGTACCACTCAATGCTCCACATCTTCCAGGCACATGCAATGTGATGTTGATATGATTACCGAGTTATTATTAGTCCTTTTCATACAGCAATATTGGGAAACTAAGGTACTTCCCTTATATCCATCCCAACACAGATCCTGTCTAGGGTCGTCACTCCTAGTAATCTCATACGATGTATATTTTGTAGGTCACTGCAAGGGCTGCCAGGGCTGTTGCTCGCACTTGTTGCACTGCTCCCCCATCACCTTATCAATACAGGCCTACTGTACTCGGACCGCTAAGGAAGGGTCGTCACCTCCCGTAGACTCAGAATACGCTCGCGGTCACTACAAAGGACTTGTCGCCTGATCAGTGTAGGCCGACAGCAAGAATATAGTGTCCCATACCACCATAATCTGCTCCTGAGTCATAGGTGCTCACTGGTCACTACGGGGAGATTTGTGGCCCCAGCGTAGGCCGAAAGCTCGACCACGGTGTCCCATACCACCATGCCCGGCTCATGAGTCTTTATGGATCAAGGTACCATGGTTGACAGGGTTTACAATGGTAAGTTCAGTACCCTAGGTTCAAGCAGTTATGACTCATACAAGGTGAACATACAAAGGCCAGTCGGGTTACTTGACGGGCTTGACTAGCACGAGCGCATCTCAAGTCGAACAACATGAAGTGCATAAAATACCTCGTGTGGCCTAAGCACTGCCGCCAACTCCAAAACACGGCTCGCGTTCATCGACTCGTCGTTCGTGGCAAAGATAAGCCAACCACGAATTTACTCAGTTACCGACTGCCTGGACTAAGTATAGTTCCAAACAGTTATGAATCCACATCAACAATCATATAAGAGTAATGGAAATGAAATACAACAATGTAAGCATGTTAATACATGTTATAACATACAACTTAAGTAAATCATCAAGCACATGCATTTCATACATATAATGAAATCATGCATATAGCTAACATGTAGGAAATCATTTACATCAGCATATTAATTAATAATTCAATCTCAAACTAATTCATAGCACCATTTAATTCAATACATATTAATACAAGCATTTATACAAACACTTAAACTACACACTTAAGTCTACATATAGTATGTCGACTCAAAGTGCGCATTTAGGCGAATCTCTTCACCAAACTAATTATGCACGCATTCCTAGTATCCTAATGCGACAAGAAGCCATGTCAATCACATCAGCAAATTATAGATGAAAACAGTATTTTCTACAAATGACTAAAATGCCCTAAATCTCATATTTTTCCTCTGCTTATGAAACAGGAAACGGACAGCATGTTGTACATGTCAAACGGCGTTGCCGTCAATAATCTACTATTAAACGACATTGAAAGCGTTGGAAACAGTCAATCAAAGCATCTAAAATCTACACCTTTTCTACTAGAAGCGTATCAATTCGATCGGAGCGTGTACACTTCGTCTACGGCGAACCGGGAACCTATTTTACAAGATGCATCAGCTATCATGCTAAGGAAACTAAGGAACCTTAAATCAGCAAGTATTTGGAGTATTTGCTTATCTAGAAACGCGGCGAAATCACCGAAAAAGTGATTGGATTGCGTGGCTTAAACACGCGCAGCAGGTAGTGCAGCAGCAGGAAAAACTCTCCCACCTTCACTCACAAACTCTCACTTTCTCTCCCACTCTTGATAGGGTTTCTAGCAAATTCGGATGGGTGAGAGAAGTGAGGGTTTAAGCCCCTTTTATAACCTAAAACTCGCCCAAAATAGGCTTGGGAACAATGTTTACTTGATACCTAACCAAATCGGGGCTGTTTCGGTCCAAAAAGGCATTTCTGGTGGTCCCCTGGCCGAACGCGATCGGACTTAAGTTCATGCATGTCGGATGTCACTCACATCCCATTTTCAGACCAGCAGTGTTCGTAGATCGCATGTGGCGGTCCAGTTTTAGTTCAGCGGTCACCGCACGTAGATCAGGTCTACAAGTCTCATGATATGAAATAGAAATTTTTCCTGATCCGAGGGTGTAATTTGGCTGAATTCTGACGGTCAGAACGCTTAATACAAACCGTTAAGTCGTGTGCCAGATTTGAATTTCAAATTCCAAATCTAACCCTATTCTCACTCTCTTCACTCCAGGCTCAATGAAATAGCCTGCGAATGTCGGTTGGACTTGATTTTCGAAATGATTGTCAAGTCCAGCTAGGCGGTTATAACGGTCTAAGATTTTAGGTATCGGACTTTCGACGCGCGGTCTAAATCCAATACAAAATTTCAAAGAGGTCCAGAGAACAAACTTGGTTCTACTTAAAGTTCAAGAATCTTTGCATCGCTCCGTATATCGGAACGAGGTGCAACTTAGGGGCTATCCTTGACATGAATTAGGAAACAACCTCTCATTACAGTGGTTTTCCTTTGCTAATGATGCGTTCTATGGCATTGGTATCTATGGCGATAAAGATGAGCCTAATCTCTATTGTGGTTGAGTTCAGGGGCAGGTATGAGTTGGTGACAAGATGTCGAATTCTCTTCTGGCTTTAAGTCCTTGCCATTTCCCAAAGGCAATGTGATCACGTTTGGTTGTAGGTGGTTGGGCCATCACAGAAGAAAGGTTGTGTAGTAGGTCTGAGCTGGATACATAGACTTTCTGTCTAGCTAGGACAGAAGATTTATTGTATCAATTCTTAATCCGAGTCGATGCCGATCTTCTGCTTGATCAGAGCATTGGATTTATTGGTAACCACTAGGATTAAGAAGTCGATTCAAACCGCGAATACATCGCTTACATGCAGTTCCTTTACTCTGTGTTCCCGAATGCAATAAGCCCTTGGGGAAGACAATTCAAAGGGGTGTGTTGGTTTATTCTAAGTTCGACCTGAGGGATTTATAAGTCTTCCCTAAGAGTGAATGGTTCTAAGTTACATAATCTTCCTAAGAGTTACTAAAGGAGTTTATGGATGTTATGCGGATCTATCCAAGGAAGGGAGTCCCATTCCAAGTAAATCTAACCTACTATTCCTTAGTATATACGGGCTTTACACTACTTAAGGTAACTAGTAGACTAGTCTGTAATCTACAGCCTAATGGAACGGCATTCCTAGTCCCATGTCGGGATTGGAAGTGGCATGCTTGGTAGGAGGGTGGGGTGGGATAAAAATTAATTTTGTAGGCTTAATCCCAAGATTTACAATATAGTAGTGGAAACCATAGGATACACCCAAACTAGGGACAATACCTTACAGCGAACGAAACGGCATGCATTCCATCTAACCAAATTTGGCTATATTAAGCCCAAACCACAACACAAACATTCACATAACAAGCCAAAAAAAAATGCCATGCATTTCATTAAATCGAAATTGCCACAATATAGGAGACATATTCTTACATGTACCATGACAAGAAATGCATGGGAGCTAAGCCAGTCAGCTACTACAGCAACATAAGCAAACTACTAGCCTTATCAGGCTTACACAACATAAAGCAGGAAACGACTAACTGCTACCAACAACATTTACAATCTCATCGCTAGTCTGAGTCGGGTGACGGAGGAGGAGCACCCTTATCCTGCAAGCAGCACAGGATAGCCTTCAAAGTACGAGTCACCTTGTCGAATTTCTTCTTCATGACGTCCTTGGTATCCTCAACCTCGGTCCGAAGTTGAGCATGGGGATCCAAATCTCACTTTGTATGGAACTCTCGGGCTGTGCTTGGACTTGTGGTAGCGCTTGAGCTAGTGACGCCACCCCTCGGTCTTCTTGATTGCCCAGGGCAACTAGGCCCAGCCTCATCTGCTGCGGTCTTTCTCTTTCCCATCAAAGAGAGGATGGTGGAGAGAGAGAAAAAACCCAAAATGGCTTCAACAAAAGTCATGGAAAATGTGAGAAATGTAGAGAAATGGCTGCCCAAACAGAAAAAAGGAAATCTAGGTGTTGTAGAGGGATGCTTCAAGCTCCCCTAAGATGGATTTTTAAAAAGAAAAGAGAAGGAAAAAGGAGAATGGAGCTCCACACGATTTCAGCACGTTTTGGGGGTTGTAGGAGCTCCAACGGACGAGATCAGAGAGGGAGAGGGTTGCTAATCACGTTGGAGGTATGGGATAGGGTCGTTTTCAGTAATAGGAGGATTTGGGAGCGATATAGGGTCACAGTTTGAGATAGGACAGCAAGAAAATGAGTAAGGGAGCTAGGGAGGGGGCTGTTTGTGAAGGAAGTGCCCTTTTTAGGGGTTTTCGACGGTCGGCCCACACATGGGAGGGGTACCCTAGCCACATAAGGGCGTGCGCTTGAGTTTCATTGCAAATGGGCCCCACCCATCGGCGATGCATTGCCGACCGATGGTGCATCCGGCCGGTCTGGCCTAGTGGGCTGGGTCCCTCCTGCCCTAGAGGTCCCAGATATATATGGGCCCTACCCTAGATCATTGTAATTTGACCTAGGGAGGCCCAAACTTCCATTCGGGGCTTTTCGGGGCCAATCTGTAAACCTGAATGTAATCCCCTATCATGAAGCATATGATTTTGGGGTAGAAGGAGCTACTACATCCATCTAGCCCATTAATTTCTAAATATTACAAACTTAGAATGGCCCAATGGCCAGTTTTTATGAAATTCTACTATTCACTGTAAAATTTTGTTGAAGTATGATTTTATATCATTTTCACATTAAGATCAATGCTTAACATGAAAATAATAATAAAGAATTGAAGAATGGAGTGGTGAGAGGAAGAATTTTGAAGAATTTAGGTGAAACGGGATTTTTAAGCCCTAGTGATTAAATGTAAGGGTTGTGGTTATCCCACAGCCCAAGGATTCACATTTATGGATTTAGAACCATTCAAAGAATGTCTCAACCCACCTACCTACAACCTAAGAGATACTTAGGTCGCTTCACGCGATCCTAGATGCGTTACGGACTCGATCGCGCGATCGATACGAATAGACCTCGCCTATTGGCGAATCTGCGATCCTATAAGTGTTTCTAGACCTTTATCACACCCACCTAAGTCAAAGGAAGCGACAGCGTATGTCGCATGACCATAACCCAGGCCCGGTATAATCTCATTCATTCTCTGATACCAACTTGTAACACCCTGAAAATCGGGGGTCGTGTATAAACTCAACTTCCGAGTTCCAGACCGTCACTTATACAACAAAAATGATTATGATTCAATGTTGTCTAAGTTAAAGAATTCACATGAGTAAAAGTATACCAAAACTACAATTCATACTCTAGATCCAGTGATAAAAGCAAGCGGAAGACTAAAGAATATATATATCACTGTATTGAAAACAAAGTAGATCTCGACTGTCTCCAAAGTATGAATACATCTCTGAGTCTCATATACATGTAAATAAATAGAAATCAAATGTCAAAATAGTCCCACTGAGTAGTCCCACCAATCTAGGCCACCTAAGCAAAGCCGTCGTGGTACTGCATATATGAGAACTCGTCCTGGTCCTCATCATAGTCTGGCTCTGCCTCCTGAATCACCGCCTCACCTGCATTTAAGACAGGGTCTAGTGGGTGTTGCAAACACCATCCCATAACGTGGGAGTGAGTAGCTAACTCAGTGGAATAATAGAGCAAGGATTATCATGTTCTCAAATCAATCATGCGATAATAGTAAAGCAGTAAATCAAACAATCCTAATACTGTTGTTAATGCAATATGACATGACATGATGGATGCCCTCACCGACATTCTCCCTCATACGGTACCATCTGCGTCCGCGACATGCTTACGTACTGCTCAGTGCTCCACATCTTCCAGGCACATGCAATGTGATATTGATATGATTACTGAGTTATTATTAGTCCTTTTCATACAGCGATATTGAAAAACTAAGGTACTTCCCTTATATCCATCCCAACACAAATCCTGTCTAGGGTCATCACTCCTAGTAATCTCATACAATGTATATTTTGTAGGTCGCTGCAAGGGTTGTCAGGGCTGTTGCTCGCACTCGTTGCACCGCTCCCCCATCACCTTATCAATACAGGCCTACTGTACTCTCACCGCTACGGAATGGTCGTCGCCTCCGGTAGACTCACAATACGCTCGCGGTCACTACAAAGGGCTCATCGCCTGATCAGTGTAGGCCGACAGTAAGAATATAGTGTGCCATACCACCATAATCTGCTCACGAGTCATAGGTGCTCACTGGTCACTACGGGGAGGTTTGTGGCCCCAGCATAGGCCGAAAACTCGACCACAGTGTCCCATACCACCATGCCCGGCTCATGAGTCTTTATGGATCAAGGTACCATGGTTGACAGGGTTTACAATGGTAAGTTCAGTACCATAGGTTCAAGCAGTTATGACTCATACAAGGTGAACATACAAAGGCCAGTCGGGTTACTTGACGGGCTCGACTAGCACGAGCGCATCTCAAGTCGAACGACATGAAGTGCGTAAAACACCTCGTGTGGCCTAACCACTGCCGCCAACTCCAGAACACGACTCTCGTTCATCGACGCGTCGTTCGTGGCAAAGATAGGCCAACCATGAACTTGCTCGGTTGTCGACTGCCTGGACTAGGTATAGTCCCAAACAATTATGAATTCACATCAGCCATCATGTAAGAGTATTGGAAATGAAATACAACAATGTGAGCATGTTAACACATGTTATAACATACAACTTAAGTAAATCATCAAGCACATGCATTTCATACATATAATGAAAGCATGCATATAGCTAACATGTAGGAAATCATTTACATCAGCATATTAATTGAGAATTCAATCTCAAACTAATTCATAACACCATTTAATTCAATACATACTAATACAAGCATTTATACAAACACTTAAACTACACACTAAAGTCTACATATAGTATGTCGACTCAAAGTGCGCATTTAGGCGAATCTCTTCGCCAAACTAATTATGCACGCATTCCTAGTATCCTAATGCGACAAGAAGCCATGTCAATCACATCAAAAAATTATGGATGAAAACAGTATTTCCTACAAATGAGTAAAATGCCCTAAATCTCATATTTTTCGTCTGCTTAGGAAACAGGAAACGGACAGCATGTTGTACATGTCAAACGGTGTTGCCGTCGATAATCTACTATTAAATGACATTGAAAGCATTGGAAACAGTCAATCTAAGTGTCTAAAATCTGTACCTTTTCTCCTAGAAGCGCATCAATTCAAACGAAGCGTGTACGCTTCGTCTACGGCGAACCGGGAACCTATTTTACAAGATGCATCAGCTACCATGCTAAGAAAATTAAGGAACCTTAAATCAGCAAGATTTGGGGTATTTGCTTACCTAGAAACATGGTGAAATCATCGGCAAAGTGATTGGATTGCATGGCTTAAACACGCGCAGCAGGTAGTGCAGCAGCAGGAAAAACTCTCCCACCTTCACTCATAAACTCTCACTTTCTCTCTCACTCTTGCTAGGGTTTCTAGCAAATTCGGATGCGTGAGAGAAGTGAGGGTTTAAGCCCCTTTTATAACCTAAAACTCGCCCAAAACAGGCTTGGGAACAATGTTTACTTGATACCTAACCAAATCGGGGTTGTTTCGGTCCAAAAAGGCATTTCTGGTGGTCCCCTGGCAGAACGCGATCGGACTTAAGTTTATGCATGTCGGATGTCGCTCACATCCCATTTTCAGACCAGCAGTGTTCGTAGATCGCACGTGGCGGTCCAGTTTCAGTTCAGCGGTCACCGCATGTAGATCAGGTCTACAAGTCTCATGATATGAAATAGAAATTGTTCTTGATCCGAGGGTGTAATTTGGCTGAATTCTGACTGTTAGAATGCTTAATACTGATGCGTCAAGTCGTGTGCCAGATTTGAATTTTAAATTCCAAATCTAACCCTATTTTCACTCTCTTCACTCCAGGCTCAATGAAATAACCTGCGAATGTCGGTTGGACTTGATTTTCGAAATGATTGTTAAGTCCAGCTAGGCGGTTATAACGGTCTAAGATTGTAGGTATCAGACTTTCGACGGGCGGTCTAGATCCAATATAAAATTTCAAAGAGGTCCAGAGAACAAACCGGTTTAGAGTTTGATCCGAGGTTTTAGAGTATTATAGCGTCATTGGTTCTACTCGCTTTGGGTCTTGTAGAACGTATTTAAAGTGATCAGGGACTATTTCACAGCTACTCCAGCGTAGCGCTAGCTTACTTATGCTTAGTTTCTAAAGGAATTAATCCTAAGTGATTTCTTTGGCTATGGAATTGGGTTCTGAGTGATTTCCCAGGTGTTTTAGTTGACCCATTGCCTAAGGATGTCTAACCCCAGGTTGGCAAAAATCTGGGGTGTTACAATTATATTCATGAATTAGTGGAAGAAAAAGTAATATCCTTAGAATACATATCTACTGAGACTCAGCTTACTGACATATTACTAAACCGCTCGACAAAAGTAGGCTTAATAAATTAAAATTTGATCTTGGTATGTGAAATTTAAAATGATTAATCATGCATCTCTGTATCATAGTGTATATATATTAAATACATTAATACATTAAATTTTAAAATTTATAGAGAATTGCATTTTTTTCTGGTACACGACCAGTCGTGAAAGAGCTCGACCAGTCGTGTCACGACTGGTCGAGGACGTCCACCGACCAATCATAGAGCACGCTGTTTACTTTATTTGGGAGAAAAAAAATCTCATCTTCTTCATTCTATTTCTCTTCTCCAACGAGTCGAGCTAGGACCCGATGAAACTTTTTGTTCGATTCCTTCAGGTGAGAGTATTTTTACTTATTTTCTTGAAGAATCATAGTCTTTTCTCTAAGATTTCTTGATTGTAGCTCTCTATTTCAACTCTTACTTCTAGATATTGGGGTTTTCTTCCTCTCTTGCTAAATCTAGAGAAACTCATCTATATTTTCTTGAAATTTCTAGTATTTCTTCAAGAAAATGGACTCTAGATGTAAAAAGAAAAATCCTAGAGGTGCTTCTTCTTCTAGATCAAATATTATCACTAGACGCCATCTTAGGGCTCCCGAAGATGATCCACCGTATGTTCGTGATTTTCGTATGCGCAATGTGATAGTTGAAAAGGCCGTTGATTTAAACCATATCTCTCCTTTCAATCTTCTTCCTCTTCTTCAATCTGCAGGTTGGGATAACATTTTACGTTAGGGCTGGCCGACATACTAGTCCATAGCGCAGGCCGTGGTAGCTTGCATAACTGAATTTTCTACTGAGTAACTGACTTTTACTATTACTACTAGAGAAGAGCCTTTTCCTATTGATCAACATTTAATTTCAGGTCTTATAGACATATCAGTAAATGATGAAGTATTCATCCTAGCACACTGGCTGAAAAAGTAACTGAATCAGAAAAACATGTTTTTACTAGAGCATTGTATAACATGGATGCATCATGGTCTCAAAATGGGATGCCCTCGCGTCCAGATACTTGTTACCCAGATACAGAGTTTTACATCGTATGTTTACCTCTAATTTGTATCCCCGCTCTGGAAACAAAACTGAGTTGACTCTGCTTATGGTTCGTATTATGTACTCAATCATTACTGGCGCTAATGTCTGTTTTCCCTCCTTGATTTGTTCCTCTATTATTCAATTTCGTATCCATCCTGGTCATAGTATATTCCATTTGGGTATCTGATGAATGTGTTAGCCACTCACATGTTAGTCGCTATGCCCGTCAGAGAGGCTCTTATCCAACACCTTATATTCAACAACTCCAACATAAACAAAATGAAGTTGGAATTGGATCCAGGACAAGTTGATGTTAGTGCAGGTGGAGCTGCTGCTGAAACTGAAATTGGTGTCGAGGGTGATGATTTGCCGCCAGATGATATAGACATGGATGATATCTTTAATGAAATTGATTCAGACTCTAGAAATGATCCAGACTTTGAACCATCTGATTTCAATGCACGTCTAAGTGCATCAGAACAGATGAATGTTGGCCACAATGCTCAATTTGATAAGATGCGCAAGTATTTTAGGCGCTTACAGAAGAGCCTTCATCAAAGTGATTTTAACATACCAGCTCCTTCCTCTAAATCAGATTGATTTTTTTTTTGGTCTGTAATAACTATTATATTTTATGTTTGTGTGTGAGACTTTATCTGACTTTACTTGTTAACTCCTGATGATCTGTTCTGTACGTTGAACTTTCAATCTTGATTTCTATATACTATCTTTCATATCTTATCTTTGCTTCTTCCTTTGTCATATTTTGACAAAAAGGGGGAGAATTTGTGAATTCTATGACATTATGGATTATGATGGGTACACTACTCGGGGGGAGTTAATTCAGGGGGAGTTAAGAAGTTGTATATTTCTTATCTTCATATATTACTTATCTTCTTATGACAACTGTTGCATGATTCTTTGTTGCGCCTGGTTTGTAAAAGCTTGTGCTTGTGCTTCTCTTGCTGATTATAGATAGTGCTATTTTTTTAAGAGCATGTTTTGTCACAAATTTGACAAAGGGGGAGATTATAAGCACTATGGTCTCATGATTCTTTGGTTGTCAAATTTTGTGTGTCAAAACCTCTATATATATCTTGTGTTTATTGTATTTGTTTCTTGATAAGTGTGTTCGAGACACCTCATCAACACTTCAAGTTCAAGCTAGTTAAGTACAAGTTAGTTCAAGCTATAATAAAGAGTTCAAGTTGGAGACTCAAGATAGACTGGGAGACAAGTGTAACTTAAAGTGATACTGAAGCTTATGATGTGTTCAAGCTACATCAACGTAAAAGTGAAGGTTTCAATATCCATACTTCGTGTTCCAGGTTTTATAGACCTTAGTTTGACCTTAGGGTGGGTCATTTTGGATACATAATCTAATTTTTATAATTATGCATGATTCTGGTCTGTCCTAAGACTAGTCCTGGATCTGGTTCGACTAGTCCTAGCACTGGTTCGACCAGTCTAAGATATTCCAAGACCAGTCGTAGATTTGTTGCGAATTATCATATTTTTTCTATTCGGCTAGGACCAATCCTGGAGTCTGCTCGACTGGTAGTAGGATGGTCTCGACTCGACCTTTGACCAGTCATGGAGCTACGACTCAAACTCCAGTGACTAAATCAAGTGTCACACGACCAGTCGTAGAGGAGTCTCGATCGGTCGTGGACTACCTTCGACCAGTTGTGGACTGCCTTCGACCTGTCATGAAACAGTTTTATCCGATTGCACTTGAAAATTTAAAAATTTATTTTTTCATTGACCAGTCGTGGTGACCCTAGGACCAGTCGAAGATGAATTTCTACAGCTATAAATAACACATGAATTTCAGAGTTATTCATCAAAAATTTAAGCAAATTTGAAGCTCTACTTTGAGATAAGTTTGTGTTTGTTTTTAAGCTATATCATGCATAATTCTATTTTCTTTTGTTAGCTTTTTACTATTTGATTTTATTCTATATTCCAATCTGATTTGAAAAGAGGAATTATTGTTTTCCTTCTTCTTGGAATTAAAATCAAATAGAGCTAGCCCAATCTGATTTAATTTAAAATCAATTAGAACTTAAAACCATTGTAAAGTGAGTATTGGACATTGAACTTTCATATTCGAACATCTACTCCAATTGGTTCTTCTGGGCTGCTACCAGAGGAGAAATTCAGGTATTTTACAATTTTATATATTCCATTCTATTTTGGTTTTTGTTTGGGATTCACTAGAAAAATCTCAATTTGTGTGGTTGTATGAGGAGAGCCAAAAAACTCAGAAAAGAGGGGTTTTTTTTATTGTGTAAGCCCTAGCAAAAAAGGCACAATTGTGAATGTTTTAGGTGAACCTGTGAAACATATTTTGATAGTGAACTCTAATATCCCTGTGTGAGGATATTAGGAGTGGAGTAGCATTCTGTGTGGCTATTGTTTAACAGTTGGTGAACACATAGGCGAACCACTATAACTCCTTGTCTTATGGATTGAATGCTTGCTTAATTCTTTATCTTTTATCATTCAGTTTTGTGGAATGTATATGTGAATGTGAATGTTGTAACAATTTACATTTCACGCAAGTGTGGAGAATGGTGTAATAGTTTAGATTTTTATTTCAACAATTTATCTCTTGCTATTCCTTTATCAATTTGAGCTTCGATTTCTGTAATTATTCTAGTAAGGTTACCCTACCATTTTTATGGTGCATGGTTGTCCTTAGAATAATCAATTCTTAAGATTGCAATTTATTCTTTTTGAATTTATATTTTTCTCTTTCAGTTTGAGTTCTTGATACAGAGATCTTTTTAGAAATCAGGTTGTCCTACCATAAACCTTTGGTTTTGGTGTAAGGTTGTCCATAGAAAAACTTTTGTATCAATCTCTCAATATCTAAATTTTGAGGTTGCATTGTGAATTGATTTATTTTAGTTTGGCTATCTATTTAATTTAATTTCACTGTATTTACTTTTAATTTGGCATATTCCTATTCACCCCCCTCCCCCCCCCTTGGACATATAGCTTGGACATTTTACTATTCACCCCCCTTAGGACATATTGACATATTCTTGCTTCAACTCAAGCTGTCTTCACTATTATTTCATAATCATCCTCGACAATCGGAATTGGCCTCGATACTCGGTCTTGATACTTGGCCTCGACAATCGGAATCGGCCAATACAATCAGCCTTGACAATCGGAATAATCGGAATCGGTGAGGATGAGCCTAATAAGGCCTAAGGGAAGGTCACAATGTGAACATTCAACAATCATTGTCCATCAATATGGCCATTTAACCAACATTGCTCCCAAGCATTGGCCTATATAGAGCTAAACATATAGTGGGCCCATGGCCTCACACAATGGCCTAATACACATCACTATGGGTCATAATAACATCACATCAGGACTACTCCCATGGGCCTAAATACATAACAAGTGGGCCCTGCACATGGGCCATTAATACATCTCAATGTTCAATGACCCATGGGCCTCAGTACATCACAATGGGCCTCAACCTATGGGCCCCAAATACATCTCAATGGGCCTCACCAAATGGGCTAGAAATACGTTACAGTGGGCCTTTTCATACGGGCTAGAAAAATATCACAATGGGCCACTCAATGGGCCACACCAATGGGCCTCATATACAACAAGTCAGGCCACATCATGTGGGCCTTAAATACATCAAATTGGACTACATCATGTGGGCCTCAAATATTCATTACAGGTGGGCCTTGCACATGCAGCAAGCAGACGACACGGATAAAACACACATCACGGTGGTCCCCCGTCCCTGGATGGCATGGATGAAATATTACATCAAGGTGAAATCCCACATGGCAGACAATGTAGTTAAAATACATACATTAAGCGAGGCACTACACAACCATCCAAACTGTCCATCACCATCTAGATGGTCTGGACGATGTGAATATAAATCACATATATCAAGGTGGGTACCACATCACCGTCCACCGTTTTTCAGTAGACTAGCACCATCCAGGCATTGGATAGTGTGATATACAACACATCATCAAGGTGGGCCTCATGCGGATGGTTCAGATTAAACTCATACATTACAGTTGGGTCCACATGTCCTACATCCTGAAAACAGACAGACAGTGTGGATCTACACATACATAATGGAAGGGCCCACTAGAGATTTGAATCTACTTCATTTCTACCTCACACCTTAAGATGTGCTCACCAAACGAATGGATGGTGGGATATAACACATGTATCATGGTGGGGTCCACACGCGTGGCCCACAAAAGAAAAAATGGATGGAAGGTCTGGATCACAACCGTGATCCGACCATCTAATTGACATCCTTACATCAGCTATGTAGCTAGTGTAGTGGTAGACTAGCCAATTCCCTTCCATCAGATGGGTGGGTCCCACATGGGGCCCACCAGATAATATATTTAATATATATTATATTATATATATTACATATATATTATATATAATATATAACACCCATATATAGCCAACGTCTAGGCTCTGGACGGCCTGAATGTAGACGTTTGCAACCAAATAGGGCCCATAGGTGTCTACATGTGTGGCCTACTAACGGCCTGAAATTAAACTGATATTTATGTTTTCCCTTCATCAAGGCCTATCCAAACGGACCGGTGGCAGGGTGGGCCTCACAAGTTAACTGTGGTGTGGTCCACTAAATGGACAACATTGATAAATATGTAAATCTCCAGGTGGGCCATTGAAATGGCCAAGCTATATGTCCGAGAGGAGGGGGGGTGGTTGAATAGGACTATGAAAAATTAAAATTAAATACAGCAGAATTAAATTAAATAGATAGCCAAACTAAAATAAATCAATTCACAATGCAACCACAAAATTCAGATCTTGAGAGATTGATACAAAAGTTATTCTAAGGATAACCTTACACCAAAACCAAAGGTTTATAGTAGGACAACCTGATTTCTAGAAAGATCTTTGTATCAAGAACTCAAACCGAAAGAGAAAATTATAAATTCAAAAAGAATAAATTGTAATCTTAAGAATTAATTATTCTAAGGACAACCATCCACCATAAAAATGGTAGGGCAACCTTACTAGAATAATTACAGAAATTGAAGCTCAAATTGATAAAGGAATAACAAGAGATAAATTGTTGAAATAAAACTCTAAACTATTACACCGTTCTCCACACTTGCGTGAAATGTAAATTGTTACAACATTCACATTCATATATACATTCCACAAAACTGAATGATAAAAGATAAAGAATTAAGAAAGCATTCAATCCATAAGACAAGGAGTTATAGTGGTTCGCCTATGTGTTCACCAACTGTTAAACAATAGCCACACAGAATGCTACTCCACTCCTAATATCCTCACACAGGGATATTAGAGTTCACTATCAAAATATGTTTCACAGGTTCACCTAAAACATTCACAATTGTGCCTTTTTTTCTAGGGCTTACACAATAAAAAAAACCCCTCTTTTCTGAGTTTTTTGGCTCTCCTCATACAACCACACAAATTGAGATTTTTCTAGTGAATTCCAAACAAAAACCAAAATAGAATGGAATATATAAAATTGTAAAATACCTGAATTTCTCCTCTGGTAGCAGCCCAGAAGAACCAATTGGAGTAGATGTTCGAATATGAAAGTTCAATGTCCAATACTCACTTTACAATGGTTTTAAGTTCTAATTGATTTTAAATTAAATCAGATTGGGCTAGCTCTATTTGATTTTAATTCCAAGAAGAAGGAAAACAATAATTCCTCTTTTCAAATCAGATTGGAATATAGAATAAAATCAAATAGTAAAAAGCTAACAAAAGAAAATAGAATTATGCATGATATAGCTTAAAAACAAATACAAACTTATCTCAAAGTAGAGCTTCAAATTTTCTTAAATTTTTGATGAATAACTCTAAAATTTATGTGTTATTTATAGCTGTAGAAATTCATCTTCGACTGGTCCTAGCATCACCACGACTGGTCGAAGAAAAAACAAAATTTTAAATTTTCAAGTGCGATCGAATAAAACTGTTTCATGACAGGTCGAAGGCAGTCCACGACCGATCGAGACCCCTCTATGACTGGTCGTGCCACACTTGATTTAGTCGCTGGATTTGAGTCATAGCTCCACGACTGGTCGAAGGTCGAGTCGAGACCATCCTACGACCGGTCGAGCAAATCCAGGACTAGTCGTAGCTGAACAGAAAAAATCTAATAATTTGTAACAAAACTATGACTGGTCTTGGAATATCTTGGACTGGTCGAACCAGTGCTAGGACTAGTCGAACTAGATCGAGGACTAGTCTTAGGAAAGACCAGAATCATGCATAATTATAAACATTGGATTATGTATCCGAAATGACCTACCCTAAGGTCAAACTAAGGTCTATCAAACCTGGAACACGAAGTGTGGATATTAAAACCATCACTTTTACGTTGATGTAGCTTGAACACATCACAAGCTTCATTATCACTTTAAGTTGCACTTGTCTCTCGGTCTATCTTGAGTCTCGAACTTGAACTCTTTATTGTAGCTTGAACTAACTTGTACTTAACTAGCTTGAACTTGAAGTGTTGATGAGGTGTCTCGAACACAGTTATCAAGAAATAAACACAACAACCACAAGACATATATAGAGGTCTTGACACACAAAATTTGACAACCAAAGGAGCATGAGACCATATCACTTACAATCTCCCCCTTTGTCAAATTTGTGACAAAACATGCTCTTATAAAAAAAATTGCACTATCAATAATGAGCAAGAGAAGCACAAGCACGAGACTTTATAGACCAGGTGCAACAAAGAATCACTAGTTGTCATAAGAAGATAAGCAATATACAACTTCTTAACTCCCCCTGAATTAACTCCCTCTGAGTAGTGTACCCATCATAATCCGTAATGTCATCGAATTCACAAATTCTCCCCCTTTTTGTCAAAATATGACAAAGGAAGAAGCAAAGATAAGATATGAAAGACAGTATATAGATATAAAGATACAAAGTTCAAAGTATAGAACAGATCATCATGAGTTAACAAGTTAAGTCAGATAAAGTCTCACACACAAAATATCATAGTTATTGCAGACCAAAAAAAAATTCAATCTGATTCAGAGGAAGGAGATGGTATGTTAGGATCACTTTGATGAAGACTCTTCTATAAGCGCCTAAAATACTTATGCATTTTTTAAAATTGATCATTGTGGCAAACGTTCATCTGTTCTACCTTCTCCTTTAAGGCACTCAAACGTGCATTGAAATCAAATGGTTCAAAGTCTGGATCATTTCCAGAGTCTGAATCAATTTAATTAAAGATATCATCCATGTCTATATCATCTGACGACAAATCATCACCCTCGACACCAATTTTAGCTTCAGCAGCAACTCCACCCGCACCAATATTAACTTGTCCTAAAGCCAATTCTAACTTAATTTTGTTTATGTTGGAGTTATTAAATATAAGGTGTTGGATAGGAGCCTCTCCTACGGGCATAGCTACTAACATGTGAGTGGCTAACACATTCATCAGATACCCAATGGAATATCACTATGACCAGGATGGATACGAAATTGAATAATAAAGGAACAAATCAAGGGGGGCAAACAGACATTAGCGCTAGGGCATTCCCATTTTGAGACCATGGTGCATCCATGTTAACTTAGTTTTATTTCCAGAGTGAGGATACAGATTAGAGGTAAAGATACGATGTAAGACTCTGTATCTAGGTAACAAGTATCTAGACGCGAGGGCATTCCCATTTTGAGACCATGGTGCATCCATGTTACACAATGCTCTAGTAAAAATATTTTCCTGATTCAGTTACTTTTTCAGCTAGTGTGCTAGGATGAATACCTTCATCATTTACTGAAATGTCCATAAGGCCTGAAATTAAATGTCGATCAATAGAAAAAGGCCCTTCTCTAGTAGTAATAGTAAAAGTCAGTTACTCAGTAGAAAATTTAGTTATGCAAACTACCATGGCCTGCGCCATGGACTGGTATGCCGGCCCACCCCAGCATAAAATGTTTTCCCAACCTACAGATTGAAGGAGAGGAAGAAGACTGAAAGGAGCGATGTGGTTTAAATCAACGGCCTTTTCAACTATCACATTGCGGATATGCAAATCACGAACATACGATGGATCATCTTCGGGAGCCCTAAGATGGCGTCTAGTGATAATATTTGATCTAGAAGAAGAAGCACCTCTAAGATTTTTCTTTTTACCTCTAGAGTCCATTTTCTTGAAGAAATACTAGAAATTTCAAGAAAATAGAGATGGGTTTCTCTAGATTTAGCAAGAGAGGAAGAAAACCCCAATATCTAGAAAAAAGAGTTGAAATAGAGAGCTACAATCAAAAAATCTAAGAGAAAAGACTATGATTCTTCAAGAAAACAAGTAAAAATATTCTAACTTGAAGGAATCGAACAGAAGATTTCGACGGGTCGTAGCTCGGCTCGTTGGAGAAGAGAAATATAATGAAGAAGATGAAAAATTTTTTCCCTAGATAAAGTAAACAGCGCGCTCCATGACTGGTCGACAGATGTCCTCGACTGGTCCTGACACAATTGGTTGAGATCTTTCACGAATGGTCGTGTACCAGAAAAAAAATGCAATTCTCTACAAATTTTGAAATTTAATGTATTAACGTATTAAATATACATACACTATGATACAGAGATGCATGATTAATCATTTTAAATTGCACATACCATGATCAAATTTTAATTTATTAAACCTGCTTTTGTCAAGCGGTTTAGTGAATATGTAAGCAAGCTGAGTCTCAATAAATATGTATTCTAATGATATTACTTTTTCTTCCACTAATTCACAAATATAATGAAATCTAATGTCAATGTGCATAGTACGTGAATGTTGGATTGGGTTTTTCAAAATATTTATCGCACTGGAATTATCACAGTATAAAACCATTGAATCCTGTGCTATACCATAATCACTCAACATATGTTTCATCTAAACCAGCTGTGTACATGCATTTCCAGCTGGAATGTGTTCAGCCTCAGCAGTTGAGTGTGATATGGAACTTTGCTTCTTGCTAAACTAAGAAACCAAGTAGTTTCCAATGCAAAAACAACCACCACTGGTTAATTTTCTGTCATCAATATTACCATCCCAATCAGCATCTGAATACCCAGCCAATTGAACACTAGTATCATAAGGATACCAAAGACCCAAATTAACTGAACTTGCGACATATCTAATAATTCACTTAACAGCAGTTAAGTGAGATTCTTTAGGATTAGACTGATATCTAGCACAAATTCTAACACTTAAAGAAATATCAGGTCTACTAGCAGTTAAGTAAAGAAAACTACCAATCATGTTACAATACAATTTAGGGTCTACATCTTTACCTGTAGAGTCTTTTGACAGTCTTAGATTTGTACTCATAGGAGTATCAAAATTCTTACCATTCTCAAATCTGAACCTCTTAATCAAGTTCAAAGCATACTTGGTTTGAGAAATAAAAATTTCATCAGGTTGTTGTTTTACTTGCAACCCTAGGAAATAATTTAATTCCCCAACCATGCTCATTTCGAATTTAGATTTCATTAACTCTGCAAACTCAACAGTCATGTTAGTACACGTTGATCCATAAATAATATCATCTACATAAATCCGAACCATCAGAATATCATTGTTATGCTTCTTAATAAAGAGCGTCTTATCGACATTACGCATTTGAAAATTGTGACTTAGTAAAAACTTAGTCAATTTTTCGTACCATACTCTGGGAGCTTGTTTCAGACCATAGAGAGCTTTTTTAAGACGATATACGTGATTGGTAAACTTAGGGTCTTGAAACCCTGTAGGTTGTTCCACATATACCTCTTCATGTAAATCGCCATTCAAAAAGGCACTCTTTACATCCATTTAAAAAATTTTAAACTTCCTAACACATGCGATGGATATAAAAAGTCTGATAGATTCAAGATGGGCTACAAGGGAAAAGGTTTCATCATAGTCAATACCTTCAATCTGTGTGTACCCCTGTACAACTAGTCTTACTTTATTTCGAATAATATTTTCAAGTTCATCAGACTTCTTTTTAAAAATTCATTTTATTCCAATTATGTGTTTATCTTTAGGTCTAGGAACAAAATACTAGACATCATTACGAACAAATTGATTAAGTTCTTCCTGCGTCGCAACTATCCATTTTTCATTAAAAAGTGCTTCTTTTACGTTTACCGGTTTAATCTGGGATGTAAAACATACGTAATTACATATGTCTACTAATTGTCTTCGAGTGCGCACACTAGTGAGAGAGTTTCCAAGAATTTGGATAGTTGGATGATCTTTAACAGTCCTTAATTCAGAATTAATTTCACTTGATGAAGTATCTGGTTTTTCAATTACAACAACTTCATCATTGTCTGAACTAGGGGCAGGTGTATTCAAGTGATCATCAATGACCACATTAATTGACTCTTGAATCACACTGGTCCAGTTGTTCAATACACGATAAACATGACTATTTAAAGAATACCCTAAAAAGGTCCCTTTGTCACTTTTAGCGTCGAACTTTTCTAAGTTTTCACTGTCACACAAAATGTAGCACTTGCTGCCAAAAATACGAAAGTATTTGACAGTAGGATTTTTGTCAAACCACATTTCATAAGCCGCTTTATTATTTGATTTACAAGTATAAACACGGTTAATAATGTAGCAGGCAGTATTCACTGCATCAGCCTATAGATTTCTAGGGAGCTTCATGCTATTCAACATAACATTTCCCATTTTTCTTTTTCACAATACCATTTTATTGTGGTGTTTTGGGCGCAGAGAATTCATGCGATATTCCCTGATTGCTACAAAATTTCTCAAAACTGCTATTTTTAAATTCGGATCCATGATCACTACGGATCTTACTGACTTGAGAACATTTTTCAGTTTGGATCCGTTTAATGATCTTTTTCACTTCATCAAGGGTTTCTGATTTTTTTTTTAAGAATAAAACCCAAGTGTATCTTGTATAATCATCTACAATAACCAAGATGTATTTTTTGCTACCTCGACTTTTCGTTCTATTTGGTCCTATAAGATCCATGTGGAGAAGCTCGAGTGGTCTAGATGTGGCATTGGAGTTCACTTTTTTGTGAGAGCTCCTAGTTTGTTTACCGTACTGACATTCACCACATATTTTGTCTACTTTTTACAATTTAGGTAGACCTTTAATTAGTTCTCCTTTGCTCAATCTGTATAAATTCCAATAGTGTATATGTCCAAGTCGTTTATGCCAAAGTTCTGTCTCATTGGTATGGATCATGTAGCACTTTTGGTTAGATGAGCTACCATCACTTACTATATAGCAGTTTTCAGAAGTTCTGCGACCAGTTAATATTACAGAACCCTTTTTGTTTATGATCTCACAACCTTGTTTGGAAAATTTCACACTATGGTTGTTATCGCATATTTGAGATATGCTTAATAGGTTGTGTTTTAGCCCATCAATATATAAAACATCTTTAAATAAAGGAAGGTTATAAAGTTGAATCGTACCTTTGCCAATAATCTTGCAATTGCTTCCATCACCAAATGTGACTGACCCATCAGTCATATCTTTAAGATCGGTGAATAAAGCTTTGTCTCCTATCATATGCCTGGAGCATCCACTATCTAGGTACCACTTTGAATGACTTATTGCTTTAAAAGCAGTGTGGGCAACCAAGCAGGCAACTTTAGGAACACATTTCAGAACAGTTTTGGGTTTAGGAGTATAGTTGGTCTTTTTTTTATTGTAGTTGTAAGAAAGACCCATTGAGTTAGATTTTAAGAGCTTCTTAAGTAAATCAACTATCTTTTCAGCTAGTGGATTTTTGATATGATTTTTGAAATAACTACTTTTAAATTTTAAAAAGTTTTTGTATTTTTAGAAAAACCTCAACAAGTACCTTTTCCTTTTGAGTTTGAGACCTCTCCTTTCACAAAATTGGGTGGAGTATTCTTTTATTTAGGAGATGTACTTTTATCATAGCCCAACCCAGATCGATCACCGCATTTTCTTCATTCAAAAAATAGTTTTTCTAATTATGAATCACCTTGGGCATATCTCCATGTGTCCTTCAAACTCAGAAGAGAAGATACTTCATTTTTAAGTTTCTCATTTTCAGATTTCAAATCTTCAATCAGGGAGGTTTTGAATTTCAAATCACATTTTGATTTTTCAAAACAATCTGAAATTTGTGATTTTTCTAAAAAAAGAGTCTCAAAACATTCTTTGAGTTTAAAAAATTTTCTTTTTGAAGTTTAAGTTTGACAGCAATTTTATAACTTTCCTTATATAAGGCATTATAGGCATCTTGAAGATCTTCTTCATTCTCATGATCACTATGCAAATTTTCTTCACTAGTTGAATCATCATGATCTGAAAATGTGAACTTGGCTAGAGTCATAAGGGCTTTACTTCATTGCCTGACTCGGTTTCAGAATCTTCTGATTCAGAAGAGTTTTCAGAATCAGATGATTCGTCCCAAGTAGCCAACATACCCTTCTTCTTGGGTTTGTCCTTTTTAGGACATTTATTTGCTAAATGCATATATTCTTGGCAGTTGTAACATTGACTATCTTTCAAAGACTTCCAAGTTCTAGACATAGGTTTAAATCGTTTCTTTTCGTTTGTCTTTTGAAAATCGACCATTTTCTTACTTTTGAAAATCTTAGAAATTTTTTTTGCTAAAAGTGCCATATCATCTTCTGAATTTTCTAAATCCGAGTTTTCTTGAGAAATACCTTTAGAAGATTTTAAAGTGATAGATTTACCTTTAGGAGCTTTAAAATTTAATTCATAGGTTTGTAAAGAACCAACTAGTTCTTCTACCCTCATATTATCCGTATCACGAAGTTCCTGAATCGCAGTTACTTTAGAGTTGAACCATTCAGGAAGTGACCGTAGTAACTTTGTACACACTTTACTTTCTAGAATTTTATGGCCAAGACCCCACATTGAGTTTACAATGTCATTCAATCTAGTGTAAAAGTCCATAAACATTTCATTTTCCTACATATGAATTTCTTCAAATTTAGTTGTGAGGAGTTGGACTTTAGATTTCTTGACGATTGATGTACCCTCGTGTGTCATTTCTAATATATCCTAGGCTTGCTTTGCAGTATCACAGGATATGATTCTTTTGAACTCATCCGGTGATAGTGCACAAGTGATAGCATTTAGTGCTTTAGCATTGGCACTACTCTCACTTTTCTGAAGTGTAGTCCGCGAGAAATAAGGAGACACATTGTTTTTGAACCGTCTGTTCCAGTCACTTCAGTGGTAGGGGGTTTCCATTCGGTCACTGTGGCTTGCCACACACTCTCTTCTATTGATTTGAGGAAGATCCTCATTCTGGCTTTCCAATAGGCATAGTTGGAGCCATCAAATGGTGGAGGCCTATTGACTGAAAGGCTATCGAAATTTAACATCTTTTTATATAGCTTAGATCGTTAGCTTAAGAAATAAATCCAAATAAAAAGTAATAAGAACGAGCTATTAGGCTCTGATACCACTTGAAATTGCCAAGCTATATGTCCTAGAGGGGGGGGGGGGGGGGGAGGGTGAATAGGACTATGCCAAATTAAAATTAAATACAGCGGAATTAAATTAAATAGATAGCCAAACTAAAATAAATCAATTCACTATGCAACCTCAAAATTCAGATATTAAGAGATTGATACAAAAGTTGTTCTAAGGACAACCTTACTTCAAAACCAAAGGTTTATGGTAGGACAACCTGATTTCTAGAAAGATCTTTTTGTCAAGAACTCAAACCGAAAGAGGAAATTATAAATTCAAAAAGAATAATTTGTAATCTTAAGAATTAATTATTCTAAGGACAACCATGCACCATGAAAATGGCAGGGCAACCTAACTAGAATAATTACAGAAATTGAAGCTCAAATTGATAAAGGAATAACAAGAGATAAATTGCTGAAATAAAACTCTAAACTATTACACCATTCTTCACGCTTGCTTGAAATGTAAATTGTTACAACATTCACATCCACATATACATTCCACAAAACTAAATGATAAAAGATAAAGAATTAAGCAAGCATTCAATCCACAAGACAAGGAGTTATATGGTTCGCCTATGTGTTCACCAACTGTTAAACAACAGGCACACTGAATGCTACTCCACTCCTAATATCCTCACACAGGTATATTAGCGTTCATTATCAAAATACGTATCACAGTTTCACCTAAAACCTTTACAATTGTGTCATTTTCACTAGGGCTTACACAATAAAAAAAAAACTCCTCTTTTCTGAGTTTTCTGGCTCTCCTCAGACAACCACACAAATTGAGATTTTTCTATCGAATCCCAAACAAAAATCAAAATAGAATGGAATTTATAAAATTATAAAATACCTGAATTTCTCCTCTTGTAGCAGCCCAGAAGAACCAATTGGAGTAGATGGTCGAATATGAAAGTTCAATGTCCAATACTCACTTTACAATGGTTCTAAGTTCTAATTGATTTTAAATTAAATCAGATTGGCTAGATCTATTTGATTTTAATTCCAAGAAGAAGGAAAATAATGATTCCTCTTTTCAAATCAGATTGGAATATAGAATAAAATTAAATAGTGAAAAGCTAATAAACAGAAGTAGAATTATGCACGATATAGCTTAAAAACAAACACAAACTTATCTCAGAATAAAGGTTCAAATTTACTTAAATTTTTTATGAATAACTTTGAAATTCGTGTGCTATTTTTAGCTGCAGAAATTCGTCTTCGACTAGTCCTAGGGTCACAACAACTGGTCGAAGAAGAAATGGATTTTTGAATTTTCAAGCGCGATCGGATAAAACCGTTTCACGACCAGTCGAAGGCAGTCCACGACTGGTCGAAGGCAGTCCACGACCGGTCGAGACCCCTCTACGACTTGTCGTGCAACACTTGATTTAGTCACTGGAGTTTAAGTCGTAGCTTGTAACACCCTGAATTTTTATCAACCTGGAGTTAGACGTCCTTAGGCAATGGGTCAACCATAACGCCTTAGTAACCTCTCAGAACTCAATCCCAAAGTCAAAGAAATAACTTTTCAACCCATTTCCTCCAAACTCTCACCTTTCACCACCTCATTCTTCAAACTTCTCCAAGAACTTTCATATTAGACACGATTCCTCAAGTTTAAATAGTAAAGAACTATACATAAACGAAAACTCACTGTAAACGGTCGCTGAGATTGAGTCCGTGCACACTTCTGATCACACCCAACGACCCCAAATCACTTCTAGAACGTCAATCGAAGGGTTTAGTCCATGTTTCATTCCATTCCAAACCCAGAAATGAATGTCCTTAGGTGGTAGGTCTCAAAGCCTAAAACCTCTTTTTATCCAATTCCTTCAAAATCTCACCCTCCGCCACTTTATTGTTCATTTATTTTCTAAACACATTCATAATACACACCAATCCTAGGGTATTAATGACGAAGAACAATACCGAAGCTAAAACTTACCATAAATAGTAAATAAATGGATAAAATGGGTCTTGAACCTTAACCTTTTGGAATCTAACAAAATAAATAGGTTAGTTGGATAGATTAGCATCTCTTACCCCAAAATCATTTGTTATACATTGCATAAACTCATTCCGGTTTGCAAATTGGCCCCGAAAATGCCTCAAATGGAGTCGGGGGCCAAACGATCAACTTACAGAATGATCCAAGGTGGGAACCACATACATTTGGGGCCCTTAGGGCAGGGGGACCTCGCCCAAAGGGCGAGGCATCGCCAAAAACCAAGATGGTTAACGAGGGCCTCGCCGTACAATGGGCCCCATTCGGTCAGTCCTTCGGGCCGATCGTGTTTGAGGGCTAGGGAAACCCCCTGAGGTATGGTCCGTCGATCAAAACCCCTCCAATCTACTACTTCATTCACAAATCAACCCTCCAAGCTTTTCGTTTCTTGAAAAATCTCTCAAATCTCTCCAAAAGTCCCTCTCCAAACTCTTCCTTCTTCCGTTTCCAAACACCCTCACTCCACCCTTCAAATGTCATCTCAAACGGAAATCATTAAAGGCTACTTCCGTTAGAAATCTAACGAGAATTAACTAGCGCTGCACTAGATGACCTATGAAATTCTCACCAATCACTTTCAATACGATCTGCTAGAACCAAAACGTATAGAATAGGTGACGCTACAATACTCTAAAACTTAGGATCAAACTCTAACCCCAATTGCTCACAGTAGCATTCGGAAACTTTGTATCGAATCTAGGCCGTACATCGAAAGTCTGATTTTTTCGAACTTAGACAATCCTGACCGCCTAGTTGGACTTAACAATCACCTCAAAAATTAAGTCTAGATGATGTCCCACGACGATTTTCTTGAGTCCAGAGTGAAGAGTGTGAGAAATGTTAGAAATTAAATATAATTTATAAAATCTAGCACGTGTCGCTTGCGCACCTTTTTCTAAGCGTTCTGACCGTCAGAATTCGATCAAATTTACCATCGGATCAGGATAGGTGGCCCTTACATGTCATAGTACTTGTAGCTCTGATCTAGTACCGGTAGCCGTTAAACTGAAACTGGTCCCCCACGGTCGATCTGGATTTCCGATCAGACTGAAAACTCTACCTGATCTAGATCCAATATCAAGGAGCTTAAGTCCGACTGCATTTAGTAATAAGACCGTCAGAAGTGCTCCGTTGGATCGGAACAAGCCCGTTTTGGTTATAAAATAGGTATCCCTTGGCCTTAAGGCTATTTCCGTCGATTTTGGGCTTATAAAAATTCCTTAAGCCCTCTCTCACAAATCTCATACGAATTTAGAAAACCTAGGAGAGAGAAGAGAGAAAAGAGAGAGAAAGTGAAGGAGAAGTTGGGGATTTCTCCTAGGATTCTTTCCTGCTGCTCCACGTGCCAAAGCCATCCACCTGGATCGTTATTCGGGTGCTTTTGGTTTCATTCTAGGTAAGTAAACCCTAACCTTAACCTGTTTTAAGGATTCTATCGATCCAAGTAGCGAAGTAGCTGACTTACCTTGTGTATTAGGTTTCCAATCAGTCGTTGACAAAGACTTAGAGTCTCTGTCGAGTTCGTTGCGATTCTACGGCGTAAGGTGCTGATTTTAGACGCTTTGGTTACCATTTTTCAAAGCTTTCAATGCCGTTTAATGGTAGATTGCTGATAAGGATGATGTTTGACATGTAAAACATTCTGTCCATTTTTCATTTCGAATACGTACGAAGAATATGAGATTTAGGGTATTTTAGGCATTTATAGGAAATACGGTATACGTATGTATTTTGCCGGTATGATTGCCATGAGTATTTACCGTGTACCTATACTAGTTATACGTGTATGATCTGTTTGGCGAAGAGATTCGCCCTAATGCACATATTGGTCGACATATGCTATGTAGACTAATGTGTGTAGACTAAGTGTTTGTTGAAATGCCTAAATCAATGTGATTTATGCCTGCCATATGTTTTGAATGTAAGAACATGATTGTTGTGTATTAGAAAACTCCTTGATATAAGGATCTGTCATATTATATGTTGAAATCACCATACGTTAAGTACGTTGGAGTTGAGTAAGCTAAGTGTTTGTTTAAAGGTCTAAGTGAGTTAGTAGTTAGTAGAGTGTGATTGCGAGAGTGGTTGGGATATGGATCCCCAACACAATACTTGTGTGAATGATTTTCTTCACGAATCATGTGATTTCTAAATGAGCGTATGATTTCTTTTATGGATTGTGTACTTAGTTAAATCCTGATAAACGTGTACATTAATTTGTCCATGTACTGTTTACATTCAAGTTATACTTCATGATTGCTCACATGGATGCCGAATATGAATCATATGCTAATTATTAGCTTTGCTTATGATTAGGGCTATACTCTAGTCGAGGCAGTCGGTAACAGTTTAGAATTCGTGGTTGGATTCTATTCACCACGAAGGATGTGTATGACGAACCCGAGTCGTACTAGAGTCGTCGGCAGTGGTTAGGCCACACGAAGTGCTTGTGCACTTCATGTCGGTCGATTCAACGTGCGCTCGTGCTAGTCGGACTCATCAAGTAACCCGACTGACCATTGTATGTTCACCTTATATTCGTCATAACTGCTTGAACCTAGGGTACTAAACTTACCATTGGAAAGCCCCTCTAACCTTGGTACCTCGATTCCCTTAGTCTCACGAGCTGGGCATGGTGTCGAGCTATCGGCCTACGCTGGGGCCACAAACCTTCCCGTAGTGACCAGTGAGTACCCTACTCTGAGCAGATTATGGTGGTATGGGACACTATATTCTTACTGTCGGCCTACATTAATAAGGTGATGGGGGAGTGGAGCAACGAGTGCGAGCAACAGCCCTGGTAGCCCTTTGTAGTGACCTTGAGTTTATCCTGACACCGCATGGGGGTGACGAGTCCAGATGCAGTCTTAAGGATATAAACTAGGCCTGTATTGATAATGTGATGGGGGAGCGGTACAACGAGTGCATGCAACAGCCCTGACAGCCCTTGCAACGACCTAGAATCGTACTTCGTATGAGATATGCTAGGACTGATGACCCTAGAATGGATCATTGTTTGGGTATTGATATAAGGGAGGTACCCTAGTTTCCCAATCCTGTTGTATGAAAAGGATTAATAACAACTCAGTAATCATATTCATATCGTACTGCATGTGCCTGGAAGATGTGGAGCACTGAGGGAAGAAAGCATGCCGCGGACATAAGATGGTGTCGCATGAGGGAGTATGTCAGTGAGGGTATCCATCATGTCATTTCATGCTTGCATTAATCACAGTATTTAGGAATATTTAATCTGCTTGCTTTATCATTATCGCTTGATTGATTTGATAACATGTTAACCTTTGCTCTATGATTCCACTGAGTTAGCTACTAACTCCCACGTTACGGGACGGTGTTGCGCACACCAACCAGTCCCTATTTTAGTTTCAGGTGATGGCGCTGCTTGTGAAGCGGAGCCGAATTTGTTTGATGATGAGGAGGATTTCTCCTATATGCTGGTTCTGAACGACGGGTTTACAGGGTTACTGATTAGATGTCAATACGCTTGGCGATTTTTCTTTTTTTTTACACACCCATGTATATTCTTTTCTTTCTATTTTGAAGTGTACATGTAATTAGTTAACCTGGTAACATGTTCACACTCTGGAGACTTACAATCATTTATATATTTTATATATTTATCACAGTCTTCCTCTTGCTAATTCAACTGTCTCTGGAGTATGATATGTTATTTTGGCTTAGTCCCAATCTTGTTTAATGCCATTCTACAGACAACATACATTCATCATTATCTATGTTGCATAAGTAACGTTTTGGAACTCGGGAGTTGGGTTTCTACCCGACCCTCGAATTTTGGGATGTTACAGGTGGTATCAGAGCATGATTTGGATTAAATTGGACCTGGGTTATGGTAACACACCACGCACTGACGCACTCTGACTTAGGAAGGGGGCGATGGAATCTAGAAACTACATTAGTATCCCAAATGTCGCCGGCGGGCGAGATTAACTACCGCAGAATCGCCCATACGTAACCGACGAGACCATGCAAAATGATCTCATATCCCCACTTCTATTCACTCAAGCTTCCATCTTCTTCTACATCCTACGCCCATCTACTACTATTCTTTATAACTCTTCACATTCCTTATACCCGCTCATATGGGCACAAAACTCACATTTTTGTGTCCCATAACCTGCACAACTTCCAAATGATGGGAGATTTAGGGTCATTCAACCAACTGCATCAGGTAAGATTATGGCAGATGGAAATGTAAAAGTAATAATAAATGTATGTGTAATGTATTGTCCCTAAATTGGGTGTATCCCATGGTTTCTAATGCCGTGGTTGGAATGTATGTAATTAAAAGTAAATCTCAGGTTCTCCTTTCGTATTACCCTTGGAATTCCATCATCATGGGATTTGGAAATCTCATCTCACAGTCTCCAACACAACGCCCATTTTCCAAAGCCTATGAAATTGATTTTTAATCCCAACCCACCCTCCTACCAAACATGTCATTTCCTAATCCCGAGGTGGGATTAGCAACGCCAGCTATTGAATACACCTTAATGCCACTAGCCAAATAGGCCCTTAGAGTTTTGGACCTAGAGTGGTATTCCTAGATTTAGAAAGATCTGACAGTATAGGGGGTCCGATAAAGTGATAACATGAACCCTATGACCTCCTTAGCTAGTATGGACATATGTGAATTTCTACCCCTAAGATAAGACTAAGCTACTAGTTATACTAAGGAAAGTAAAAGAATGAATATGCTAAGATAATTGAATAATGAACTTAGTTAGTCGGCTTGATTAGGTTGAAGTGAGACCTCATTCTTTTGTTAAATCCCCATGATACTTATAGGCTTCTTTAATGACTCTTAGGAAAGTTGTTTGATTAGAAACTAATCACGCTTGGAGAGAACTTATAAATCCCTTAGAATTAATGTTAGGTAAAACCAACTGTAACACCCTGGATTTTGGCCAATCTGGAATTTGACGTCCTTAGGCAGTGGGTCAACTAAAACACCAAGAAAATCGCTCAGAACCTACATCCATAGCCAAAGAAACCACTTAGGACTAATTCCTTTAGAAACTAAGCATAAGTAGCTAGCGCAATGCTGGAGTAGCTGGGAAATAGTCCCTGATCACTTTAAATATGTTCTACAAGACCGAAATCGAGTAGAACCAATGACTCTATAATACTCTATAACCTCGGACCAAACTCTAAGCAGGTTTGTTCTCTGGACCACTTTGAATCTTTGTATTGGATCTAGACCGCGCGTCGAAAGTCCGATACCTCCTATCTTAGACCGTTAGAACCGCCTAGCTAAACTTGACACTCATTTCGAAAATCAAGTCAAACCGATAATCACAGGCCATTTCATTGAGCTCGGACCGAAGAGAGTACGAATAGGGACAAAATTGGAATTTCAAATTCAAATCTGGCACACGACTTGATGCGTCAATATTGAACGTTCTTACCATCAGAATTCAGCCAGATTACACCCTCGGATCAGGAGAAATTTCTATTTTATATCATGAGACTTTTAGCCCTGATCTACGTGCGGTGACCGCTGAACTGAAACTGGTCCGCCACGTGCGATCTGCGAACCTAGCCGGACTGAAAACTTAATACGTGCTAGATCTGGTACGCGTGAGCTCAAGTCCAATCGCATTCGGCCAGGGGACCACCAGAAAGCATCTTTTGGACCGAAACAGGCCCGAATTGGATATGCACTAAGTAAACTTCGTTCCCGAGCCTATTTCAGGCATTTTTAAGCTTATAAAAGGGGTTGAAACCCTCACTCCTCTCTCCCATCCGAAATTGCAAAAAGCCCTAGATTGGGAGAGAGAAAAAGTGAGAGTTTGTGAGAGAGAGTGGGAGTGATTTTCCTGCCACCTGCTGCTACTGCTGCACGTGCTTAGGCGACGCACTCTGATCACTTTCCCGGTGATTCCAAGGCACTTCTAGGTAAGGAAAACCTTAACCACTTGTTGATTTGGGGATTTCTTCGATTCAAATAGAATAGTAGCTGATGTACATGTGTATCAGGTTGTCTGATCGCCGTAAACGAAGCGTATACGCTCCGTTCGAATCACTTCACCTATAAAGGAAAAGGTGCGGATTTTAGACGCTTTGATTGACTGTTTCCAAAGCTTTCAATGTTGTTTAATAGTAGATTCTTGACGACAACGCCGTTTGACATGTACAACATGCTGTCCGTTTCCTGTTTCGTAAACTAACGAAGAATATGAGATTTAGGGCATTTTAGTCATTTGTAGGAAGTACTATTTTCATTCATATTTTGCTGATGTGATTGACATGACTTCTTGTCGAATTAGGATATTAGGAATGCGTGCGTAATTATTTTGGCGAAGAGATTCGCCTAAATGCACACTTCGGGTCGACATGCTATATGTAGACTTAAGTGTGTAGTGTAAGTGTTTGTATAAATGCTTGTATTAGTATGTATTGAATTAAATGATGTTATGAATTAGTTTGAGATGGATTCCTCAATTAATATACTAACATAAATGATTTCCTACCTGTTAGCCATATGTACGATTTCATTATATGTATGAAATGCATGTGCTTGATGATTCATTTAAGTGGTATGTTATAACATGCGCTTGATGATTTCCTTATGACTTAGTTTGAGATTGAATTCTTAATTAATACGCTGATGGTGATGATTTCCTATATGTTGGCGATATGTATAATTTCATTATATGTATGAAAGGCATGTGTTTGAAGATTTGCTTAAGTTGTATGTAATAACATGTGTTAACATGCCCACATGGTTGTATTTCATTTCCATTACCCTTACACAACTGCTGATGTGATTCTATGATTGTTTGGGACTATGCCTAGTCCAGGCAGTCGGTAACCAAGCGAATTCGTGGTTAGCTTATCTTGGCCACGAAGGACGTGTCGATGAACGCGAGTCGTGTTGGAGTTGGCGGCAGTGGTTAGGCCATGCGAAGTGTTTTACGCACTTCATGTCGTTCGACTTGAGATGCGATCGCGCTAGTCGAGCCCGTCAAGCAACCCGACTGGCCGATGTATGTTCACCTTGTATGAGTCATAACTGCTTGAACCTAGGGTACTGAACTTACCATTGTAAACCCTGTTAACCATGGTACCTTGATCCACGAAGACTCATGAGCCGGGCATGGTGGTATGGGACACCGTGGTCGAGCTGTCGGCCTACGCTGGGACCACAAACCTCCCCGTAGTGAACAGTGAGCACCTAGACTCGTGAGCAGATTATGGTGGTATGGGACACTATATTCTAGCTGTCGGCCTACACTGATCAGGCGACGAGTCCTTTGTAGTGACCGCGAGCGTATTCTGAGTCCACGGGAGGCGACGACCCTTCCGTAGCAGTAGAGTACAGTAGGCCTGTATTGATAAGGTGATGGGGGAGCGGAGCAACGAGTGCGTGCAACAGCCCTGACAGCCCTTGCAGCGACCTACAAAATATACATCGTATGAGATTACTAGGAGTGACGACCCTAGACAGGATCTTTGTTGGGATTGATACAAGGGAAGTACCTTAGTTTCCCAATCCTGCTATTTGAATGGACTAATAACAACTCAAAAATCATATCACCATAGCATTGCATGTGCCTGGAAGATGTGGAGCACTCTAGGGAGTGTGGCATGCCACGGTCGTAAGATGTTGCCGTATGAGGGAGATCTTCGGTGAGGGCATACATCACGTCATGTCATATTGCATTAAACAACAGTATTAGGATTGTTTGATTTACTGCTTTACTATTATCGCATGATTGATTTGATAACATGCTAATCTCTGCTCTCTTATCCCACTGAGTTGATCACTCACTCCCACGTTATGGGATGGTGTTTCCGGACACCCACCAGTCCCTTTTGTGATTGCAGATGATGGCGCGGCCTGCGAGGCGGAGCCGGACTTGATGATGATGAGGAGGATCCCTCCTTTATGCGTGTTCTGATTGACGGGATCACAGGGAGGTTGATTAGATACATTGACACTTGTCATTTTATATTTTTAGCGCCCTCATGTATATTCATTTTGTTTACTTTTGAAGTATACATGTATGTGTATAACCTGGTCAAATATTCACACTCTGGAGACATACAACAATTTATATATGTTATACATACTATCACAGTCTTCTGCTTGCAAATTTAACTGTCTCTGGAGTATGATATGCTGTTCTGGCTTAATCTCACTCATGTTTAATACATTATCATAGACAAAATTCAATCATACATATCTATGTTGCATAAATAACATTTTGGAACTCGGGAGTTGGGTTTTTGCTCGACCCCTGAATTTTCGGGATGTTACACCAACACACCCCCTTGAATTACCTTCCCAAGGACTTATTGCATTCGAGAACGCGGAGTAAAGGAACTGTATATATAAGAGAAGTATTCGCGGTTTGAATCGAATTCTCAATCCTAGTGGTTACCAATAAATCCAATGCTCTGATAAAGCAGAAGATCGGCATCGATTCGGATTAAGAATTGATATGACAAACTTTCTGTCATCGCGAGGCAGAAAGTCTTTATATCCGGCTCAGACCCACTACACAACTTTTCTTCCATGTTGGCCCAACCACCTACAACCAAAAGTTATCGCTTTGTCTTTGGGAAATGGCGAGGACTTATAGCCAGTAGAGAATTAGATATCTTGTCATAACTCATACCTGCCCCTGAACTCAACCACAATAGAGATTAGGCTTCTTTCTACAACCATAGGTACCAATGTCATAGAACGCATCATTAACAAAGGAAGACCAATGTCGCTAGAGGTTGTTTCCCATTTCATGTCAAGGATAGGTCCTAGGTTGTTTCGATATACGGATCGAGATATAGATTCTTGAGCCTTAAGTAGAACTTTGTTTTTAAGGGGGGTAGAATGTATTGAGCCCAATCTAGTTTGGATTAGTTAATACAACCGTTGGATTAGAACTGTGTAGTGGAAGCGTGGTTAGCCATTTCCCCACTGGCCCAGGATCGAAAGAAACTGGTCCAGGTTAGACGAAAAGATAGAAACCCTTAACTCTCACCATGAAAATAAATTAAGACGAGGACTCTTTAGACCAAGACCCAAATAGGAAATTTGAACCTTGCAGTGATGGGCATTCCCTAAACTTTTAGAGTGATCGGACTACGGAGTTACTGAATTATACAACTGAAAATATTCACAGCTTGACCCAAATCCTCAATCCTGGACGACTACCAATGGACTCACTGCTTAGCCGAGCAGAAGACCAGGATCCACCAGGATTAGGAAGGGATACAACATTGTCTACCCTGTCCAGGCGAACATTCGACGTATCGAGGTCAAACCCACTACAACCGTCTCTCTGTACTGGTCAACCACTGAAAATATATATCTTACTCTAAGTAGATGGGAATTGTCACCAAGTTGCCAAACGGGTAAGGAAATAAATTGTAGAAAACCGTTAGGGTATAAGTAATGTATAAAGAAGTAAGTTTTAAGGGGAGTAGACTAAAAGGAACCAAACTTATATAGATCGTATACACCCTACCACGTATAGAAACATGAAATCAACAAGACTTAGTGTAACACCCTAGATTTTGGCCAACCTGGGATTAGACGTCCTTAGGCAATGGGTCAACTAAAATACCTGAGAAATCACTCAGAACCCAATTCCATAGCCAAAGATATCACTTAGGATTAATTCCTTTAGAAACTAAGCATAAGTTAGCTAATGCAATGCTAGAGTAACTGAGAAATAGTCCATAATCACTTTAAATACGTTCTACAAGACTCAAAACTTGTAGAATCCATGGTGCTATAATACTCTAAAACCTCGGATCAAACTCTAAGCCGGTTTGTTCTCTGGACCACTTTGAAACTTTGTATTGGATCTAGACCGCGCGTCGAAAGTCCGATACCTACAATCTTAGACCGTTAGAACCGCCTAGCTGGACTTGACAATCAAATCAAAAATCAAGTCCAACCGATATTCACAGGCTATTTCGTTGAGCCTGGACCGAAAAGAGTGAGAATAGGGTTAGATTTGAAATTTAAAATTCAACACGACTTGACGTGTCAGTATTAAGCATTCTGACCATCAGAATTCAGCCAAATTACACCCTCGGATCAAGAAAAATTTCTATTTCATATCATGAGAATTGTAGACCTAATCTACGTGTGGTGACCGCTGAACTGAAACTGGACCGCCACGTGCGATCTGTGAACCCTGCCGGATTGAAAACTTGATGTGTGCTAGATCCTGTATGCATGAGCTTAAGTCCGACCGCTTTTGGCCAGGGGACCACTAGAAATGTCCTTTTGGACTGAAACAGCCCTGATTTGGATATAACTTAAGTAAACATTGTTCCCGAGCCTATTTCGGGCATGTTTGGGCTTATAAAAGGGGTTGAAACCCTCATTCCTCTCTCCCATCCGAATTTGAGAAAAACCCTAGATTGGGAGAGAGAAAAGGCGAGAGTTTGTGAGAGAGTGGAGGAGAATTTTCCTGCCGTTGTGTTACCTGTTGCACGTGCTTTAGCAACACGCTTCAATTACTTGGCCACTGATTTCTCTGCATTTTTAGGTAAGAAAATACCCTATTTAGTAGCTGATTTAGTGTTCCCTTGGTTTCATAGCAAAGTGGCTGATAGATCTTGTAAATCAAGTTGCCTAGTCGCCGTAGACGAAGCGTATACGCTCCGTTCGAAACGATACGCTTCTAAGAGATAAGGTGCGGATTTTAGATGCTTTGATTGACTGTTTTCAACGCTTTCAATGTCGTTTAATGGTAGATTATCGACGGCAACGCCGTTTGACATGTACAACATGCTGTCCGTTTCCTGTTTCGTAAACAGACAAAGAATATGAGATTTAGGGCATTTTAGTCATTTGTAAGAAGTACTGTTTTCATTCATATTTTGTTGACTTGATTGAAATGGCTTATTGTCGCATTAGAATGTTAGGTGCGTACATAATTATTTTGGCGAAGAGATTCGCCTAAATGCGCACTTCGGGTCGACATACTATATGTAGACTTAAGTGTGTAGTGTAAGTGTTTGTATAAATGCTTGTATTAGTATGTATTGAATTAAATGGTGTTATGAATTAGTTTGAGATTGTTTTCTCAATTAATAGGCTGATGTAAATGATTTCCTACATGTTAGCTAAATGCATGATTTCATTATATGTGTGAAATGCATGCGTTGGATGATTTACTTAAGTTGTGTATTATAACATGTGTTAACATGCTCACATGGTTGTATTTCATTTCCAATACTCTCTTATGATTGCTGATGTGGATCCATAATTGTTTGGGACTATACCTAGTCCAAGTAGTCGGTAACCAAGCGAATTCGTGGTTGGCTTATATTTGCCACGAATGACGCGTTGATGAACGCGAGCTGTGTTCTGGAGTTAGCGGCAGTGGTTAGGCCACAAGAAGTGTTTTACGCACTTCATGTCATTCGACTTGAGATGCGATCATACTAGTCGAGCCCGTCAAGTAACCCGACTGGCCGTTGTATGTTCACCCTGTATGAGTCATAACTGGTTGAACCTAGGGTACTGAACTTACCATTGTAAACCCTGTTAACCATGGTACCTTGATCCACGAAGACTCATGAGCTAGGCATGGTGGTATGGGACACCGTGGCTGAGCTGTCGGCCTACGCTGGGGCCACAAACCTCCCCGTAGTGACCAGTGAGCACCTATGTCTCGTGAGCAGATTATGGTGGTATGAGACACTATATTCTTGCTGTCGGCCTACACTGATCAGGCGACGAGTCCTTTGTAGTGACCGCGAGCGTATTCTGAGTCAACGGGAGGCGACGACCCTTTCGTAGCAGTGAGAGTACAGTGGGCCTGTATTTATAAGGTGATGGGGGAGCGGTGCAACGAGTCCGAGCAACAGCCCTGACAGCCCTTGCAGCGACCTACAAAATATACATCGTATGAGATTACTAGGAGTTACGACCCTAGACAGGATCTGTGTTGGGATTGATATAAGGGAAGTACCTTAGTTTTCCAATCCTGTTGTTTGAATGGACTAATAATAACTCGGCAATCATATCACCATTACATTGCATGTACCTGGAAGATGTGGAGCACTGAGCGGGATGCATGCATGCCGCGGGCGTAAGATGGTGCCGTATGAGGGAGAACGTCGGTGAGGGCATCCATCATGTCATGTCATATTGCATTAACAATAGTATTAGGATTGTTTGATTTACTGCTTTGCTATTATCGCATGATTGATTTGAGAACATGCTAATCTTTGCTCTATGATTCCACTGAGTTGATCACTCAATCCCACGTTACGGGATGGTGTTTTCGGACACCCACCTGTCCCTATTGTGATTGCAAATGATGGCGCGGCCTGCGAGGCGGAGCTGGACTTGATGATGATGAGGAGGATCTCTCCTTTATACGTTTTCTGATTGACGGGATTACAAGAAGGTTGATTAGATGCCTTGAACTTGTCATTTTATATTTTAGCACACTCATGTATATTCTTTTTGTCTACTTTTGGAGTATACATGTATGTATATAACCTGGTAACATGTTCACACTCTGGAGACATACAACAGTTTATATATGTTATAATACTATCACAGTCTTCCGCTTGCTAATTTAACGGTCTCTAGAGTATGATATGATGTTTTGGATTAATCCTACTCATGTTTAATACATTAACATAGACAACATTCAATCATACACATTTATGTTGCATAAGTGATGTTCTGAAACTCGGGAGGGGAGTTTTTACTCGACCCCCCGATTTTCAGGGTGTTACAGATGGTATCAGAGCATGATTTGGATTATACCGTGCCTGGGTTATTATCACGCGACGTATGCTGTCACTTCATTTGACTTAGGTGGGTGCGAGAAGGTTCTAGAAACACTTGTAGGATCGTAGATTCGCCAATAGGCGAAGTCTATTTATATCGATCGCACGATCGAGTCCGTAACGCATTTAGGGTCGCGTGAAGCGACCTGAGTAGCTCCTAAGTTGTAGGTAAGTGGGTTGAGACGTTCTTTGAATGATTCTAAACCTATAAATGTGAATCATTGGGCTATGGGACAACCACAACCCCTGCATTCAATCGTCAAGGCCTAAAAACCCCGTCTCACTTGAATTCTTCAAAATTCTTCCTCTCACCACTCCATTCTTCAATTCTTTCTTATCCTTTTCATGTTAGGCATTGATCCTAGTGTGAAAATGATATAAAATCATACTTCGACAAAATTTTACAGTGAATAGTAAAATTTCATGAAAACTGGACATAAGGCCATTATAAGTTTACTTTATTTAGCAAATAATAGGCTAGATGGATGTATTAGATCCTTATACCCCAAAATCATATGATGCATGATAGGGAATTGTATTCGGGTTTACAGATTGGCCCCAAAAATCTCTGAACGTATGTTTGGGCCTATATAGGGCAATCTAGAATGAACCAAGGTGGGGCCCATAGTTTTTTAGGGTTCTTAGACTATGGGGGACCAGACCCATGTGGTCCCACCGACCGACCAGAGAGATGGTCGGCGATGCCATTGTTGATCCGGCGATGCATCGTCGTCCAACATGGCCCACTTGATCTGAAATTCGGGATCTGGGGGTATTTTGGGTAGTGTACACCCTCTATGTAGGGTCCGACCGTAGAAAACCCCAAAAAGGGGTACTTCCTTAACAAACAGCCCCTCCCCTAGCTCCATTTTCATTTTTCAGCTGCCCTATCTCAAATTTGTGGCTCCAAATCATTCCTAAATCCATTTCCTGCTGAAAATGATCACACTCCATCACTCCATAGTGATTTGCAGCCCTCCCTCTTGCAAATCTCATCGTTTGGAGCTCTTAAAACCCCCAAATCGAGCTGAAATCGTGAGGTGCTCCATTCCCCTTTTTCATTCTCTTTTCTCTCTGAAAATACATCCTAGGGGAGCTTGAAGCATCCCTCTACAACACCTAGATCTCCCTTTTCTAGTTTGGGCAGCCATTTCCTTGCATTTCCCCCATTTTTCATGGCTTTTGTTGAAGCCATTTTGAGTCTTTTGTCACTCTCCACCATCCTTTCTTTGATGGGTAAGAGAAAGACTGCAGCGGATGAGGCTGGGCCTAGTCGCCTTGCTCAATCAAGAAGACCGTGGGGGTGGCGCCGCTAGCTCAAGCGCCGCCGCAAGTCCAAGCACAGCCCGAGAGTTCCATACAAAGCGGGATTTGGATCCCCTTACTCAACTTGGGCGAGTGATTTTAGCAGAGATGCCTCACGGCCAATACACTGACTGTAAGGTGTTGTTTGAGGTAAACGTGGAAGGATGACTATTCAGCGAATTTCTGTTGTTCGAGCGCATTGAAGCTGCGCATTGGAGTCCGATCTTTGAAGCTCGTGCTCGTGCTAATGTGAGCACCGTTCGTGCCTTCTACGCTCGTATCCAGAATCCTACACTGGAGCCATTACAGTTTAAGATTCCTTTTGGTAGAGACCGGATAGCTACGATCGATGTTCGGTTGATTGCGCGACTTCTGAACGTGCCTCTTGGTAATGTTCATCCTAGTGCGAAGAATTTGAGGAGTAGGCGTGAACGAGATCGCCGTACCAGGTTTCTATGTGGTAAACTGGTTCCATGACAGCCTAACAATAGCCTCAAGGCGTCTCATATGTCTGATGATTTACGCCTGCTGCACCACATTTGCACGTTCAATGTGTATCCCAGGTCAACAAATCGCATTGAATGTACGCGCCTTATGGTTGATTTCTTGTATCTGGTGGCCCAGGGAGAGAATATGTGTATGGCCACTTTCATCTTGCGACAGATTATCCTCATAGCGAAATCAAGAAGAACGTTTGAATCGCTTCCTTTTGGCTGACTGATATGCAAGATCGCGCTTGAGTTTGCTTACAAACTTGGGTCGGAATTGCCAGTTTCAATTCACAGCATTGATGAGTCTACCATGGTCAAGATGAAGATCGGGTCTCAGTACTGTGAGACTCAGCTTGAGGATAGCGAGGACGACTTTGATGATGAAGAGGATCCAAGTGAAGGAGAACCTGGAACAGAAGTTGAGGAAGAAGTCTAGGAAGAGGTAGAAGAGGAGGCTCAGGATACAGATGAGAGCCCTCCTCCTTCTGCTCAGGCTACTGACGATGATCGCATTGTCCGAATTGAGGAGAGCCAGGTCGCTTTGCGAAGGGAAGTTTAGGAGCTTCGAGCTGAGGTCGAGGATGCCAAGGCCGTTACGAAGAGAAAATTCGGCAAGGTGACTCGCACCTTGAAGGCGATCCTGTGCTGCTTGCAGGATAAGGGTGCTCCTTCTCCATCGCCCGACTCGGACTAGTGATCTAGATCCAGATATCGCGGGTTGTAGTTAGTTATTTCCTGCTTTTTGTGTGTAAGCCTGTTAAGGCTATTAGCTTACTTATGTTGTTGTTGTAGCTTTAATTGTCTTAGTTCCCATGTACTTCTTGTCATGATGCCTGTAAGGAGATATCCCTTGTATTGTGGTAATTTTGATTTAATGAAATGCATGGCATTTTTCAGCTTGTTATGTGAATGTTTGTATTGTGGTTTGGGCTTAATAAAGCCAAATTTGGTTAGATGGAGTGCATGCCGTTCGTTTGTCGTAAGGTATTGTCCCTAGATTGGGAGTATTGTAACTCCCGGGATTCAGCCTACAAATTAATTTTTATCCCACCCCACCCTCCTACCAAGCATGCCACTACCAATCCCCCCATGAGACTAGGAATTCCATTCCATTTAATACAACTTAACGCTACTGGCCACATAGGCCCTTGGCGTTTTGGACCTAATGTTAGTACTCCTAGATTTGAAGGATTTGACGATATAGGAAAGCCAATTTTATTTCGATAATCTTGACCCTAAGCGATAGAGCAATTCCCTGTATTAGTAATGGTATGGAACCATTTACCGTATAATCTTAGGCTTTGGATTATAGCTACTGAGTTACGGACTAGCCTACTAGTTATCTTAAGTAGTGTAAAGCCTGTATATGCTAAGAAATTGTAGGTTAGATTTGGTTGAAGTAGAACCTTATTCCTTCGATAGATCCCCTTATGACTTATAAACTTCTGTTGTTGCCCATAGGAAGGAACCATTCACTCTCAGGGAACATTTATAAATCCCTTAGATTGAACTTAGAATGTACTAGCACGCCCCTTAGAATTGCCTTCCCCAAGGGCTTATTGCATTCGGGAACGCGGAATAAAGGAAATGCAAATATCAATGAAGTATTCGCGGTTTGAATCGACTTCTTAATCCTAGTGGTTACCAATGAATCCAATGCTCTGATCAAGCAAAAGATCGGCATCGACTAGGATTGAGGACTAATACAACAACTTTTTTGTCATCGCGGGGCAGAAGGTTTGTGTATCCGGCTCGGACCCATTACACAACTATTCTTCCGTGTTGGCCCGACCACCTACAACCACAAGTTATTTCTTTGCCCTTGGTAAATGTTAAGGACTTAAATCCAGTAGAGAATTCGATATCTTGCCACCAATTCATACCTGCCCCTGAACTTAACCATAATAGAGATTAGGCTCATCTCTATGATCATAGGTACCAATGCCATAGAACGCATCATTAGCAAAGGAAAACCACTGTAATGAGAGGTTGTTTCCCAATTCATGTCAAGGATAGCCCCTAAGTTGTATTTTATTCCGATGTACGAAGCGATGCATAGATTCTTGAACTTTAAGTAGAATCAAGTTTTAAGAGGGGTAGAATGTATTGAGTCCAATCTAGTTAGGTTAGTCAACGCTACCGTTCGATCAGAGTGGCGCAGCGGAAGCGTGGTTAACCTCTTCCCCACTAGCCCAGGATTGAAACATTTGAGTTAGGGTATACGTATGGTTAGGTTATTAAATAGGATTTGAACATTCCTTAGAAAAAGTACTCCTTACCCTTTGCCAATTTCGGGGATGAAATTGTGTTTTAAGGGGGGTAGATTATAACACCCCGGATTTTGGCTAACCTGGGATTAGACGTCCTTAGGCAATGGGTCAACTAAAATACCTGAGAAATCACTCAGAACCCAATTCCATAGCCAAAGATATCACTTAGGATTAATTCCTTTAGAAACTAAGCATAAGTTAGCTAGCGCAACGCTAGAGTAGCTGGAAAATAGTCCATGATCACTTTAAATACGTTCTACAAGACCCAAAACTTGTAGAATCTATGGTGCTATAATACTCTAAAACCTCGGATCAAACTCTAAGCCGGTTTGTTCTCTAGACCACTTTGAAACTTTGTATTGGATCTAGACTGCGCGTCGAAAGTCCGATACCTACAATCTTAGACCGTTAGAACCGCCTAGCTGGACTTGACAATCAATTCGAAAATCAAGTCCAACCGATATTCATAGGCTATTTCGTTGAGCCTGGACCGAAGAGAGTGAGAATAGGGTTAGATTTGGAATTTAAAATTCAAATCTGGCACACGACTTGATGTGTCAATATTAAGCGTTCTGACCGTCAGAATTCAGCCAAATTACACCCTCGGATCAGGAAAAATTTCTATTTCATATCATGAGAATTGTACACCTGATCTATGTATGGTGACCGCTGAACTGAAACTGGACCGCCACGTGTGATCTGCAAACCTTGCCGAACTGAAAACTTGATGTGTGCTAGATCCTATATGCATGAGGTTAAGTCCGACCGCCTTTGGCCAGGGGACCACTAGAAATGTCCTTTTGGCCGAAACAGCCCCAATTTGGATATAACTTAAGTAAACATTGTTCCCGAGCCTATTTCGGGCATGTTTGGGCTTATAAAAGGGGTTGAAACCCTCATTCCTCTCTCTCATCCGAATTTGAGAAAAACCCTAGATTGGGAGAGAGAAAAGGTGAGAGTTTGTGAGAGAGAGTGGAGGAGAATTTTCCTGCCGTTGTGTTACCTGTTGCACGTGCTTTAGCAACACGCTTCAATCACTTGACCGGTGATTTCTCTGCGTTTTTTAGGTAAGAAAATACCCTATTTAGTAGCTGATTTAGTGTTCCCTTGGTTTCATAGCAAAGTGGCTGATAGATCTTGTAAATAAGGTTGCCTAGTCGCCGTAGACGAAGCGTATACGCTCCGTTCGAAACGATACGTTTCTAAGAGATAAGGTGCGGATTTTAGACGCTTTGAATGACTGTTTTCAATGCTTTCAATGTCGTCTAATGGTAGATTATCGACGGCAACGCCGTTTGACATGTACAACATGCTGTCCGTTTCCTGTTTCGTAAACAGACAAAGAATATGAGATTTAGGGCATTTTAGTCATTTGTAGGAAGTACTGTTTTCATTCATATTTTGTTGACATGATTGAAATGGCTTATGGTCGCATTAGAATGTTAGGAATACGTGCATAATTAGTTTGGCGAAGAGATTTGCATAAATACACACTTCGGGTCGACATACTATATGTAGACTTAAGTGTGTAGTGTAAGTGTTTGTATAAATGCTTGTATTAGTATGTATTGAATTAAATGGTGTTATGAATTAGTTTGAGATTGTTTTCTCAATTAATAAGCTGATGTAAATGATTTCCTACATGTTAGCTAAATGCATGATTTCATTATATGTGTGAAATGCATGCGTTGGATGATTTACTTAAGTTGTGTATTATAACATGTGTTAACATGCTCACATGGTTGTATTTCATTTCCAATACTCTCTTATGATTGCTGATGTGGATCCATAATTGTTTGGGACTATACCTAGTCCAAGCAGTCGGTAACCGAGCGAATTCGTGGTTGGCTTATATTTGCCACGAACGACGCGTCGATGAACGCGAGCTGTGTTCTGGAGTTGGCGGTAGTGGTTAGGCCACAAGAAGTATTTTACGCACTTCATGTCGTTCGACTTGAGATGCGATCGTGCTAGTCGAGCCCGTCAAGTAATCCGACTGGCCGTTGTATGTTCACCCTGTATGAGTCATAACTGGTTGAACCTAGGGTACTGAACTTACCATTGTAAACTCTGTTAACCATGGTACCTTGATCCACGAAGACTCATGAGCCGGGCATGGTGGTATGGGACACCGTGGCTGAGCTGTTGGCCTACGCTGGGGCCACAAACCTCCCCGTAGTGACCAGTGAGCACCTATGTCTCGTGAGCAGATTATGGTGGTATGGGACACTATATTCTTGTTGTCGGCCTACACTGATCAGGCGACGAGTCCTTTGTAGTGACCGCGAGTGTATTCTGAGTCTACGGGAGGCGAGGACCCTTTCGTAGCAGTGAGAGTACAGTGGGCCTGTATTTATAAGGTGATGGGGGAGCGGTGCAACGAGTGCGAGCAACAGCCCTGACAGCCCTTGCAGCGACCTACAAAATATACATCGTATGAGATTACTAGGGGTTACGACCCTAGACAGGATCTGTGTTGGGATTGATATAAGGGAAGTACCTTAGTTTCCCAATCCTGCTGTTTGAATGGACTAATAACAACTCGGCAATCATATCACCATTACATTGCATGTTCCTGGAAGATGTGGAGCACTGAGCGGGATGCACGCATGCCGTGGGCATAAGATGGTGTCGTATGAGGGAGAACGTCAGTGAGGGCATCCATCATGTCATGTCATATTGCATTAACAATAGTATTAGGATTGTTTGATTTACTGCTATACTATTATCGCATGATTAATTTGAGAACATGCTAATCTTTGCTTTATGATTTCACTGATTTGATCACTCACTCCCACGTTACGGGATGGTATTTTCGGATACCCACCAGTCCCTATTATGATTGCAGATGATGGCACGGCCTACGAGAAAGAACTGGACTTGATGATGATGAGGAGGATCTCTCCTTTATACGTGTTCTGATTGACGGGATTACAGGGAGGTTGATTAGATGCCTTGACACGTGTCATTTTATATTTTAGCGCACTCATGTATATTCGTTTTGTCTACTTTTGGAGTATACATGTATGTATATAACCTGGTAACTTGTTCACACTCTGGAGACATACAACAGTTTATATATGTTATACATACTATCACAGTCTTCCACTTGCTAATTTAACGGTCTCTAGAGTATGATATGATGGTTTGGATTAATCGTACTCATGTTTAATGCATTAACACAGACAACATTCAATCATACACATTTATGTTGCATAAGTGATGTTCTGGAACTCGGGAGTGGAGTTTTTACTCGACCCCCTGATTTTCAAGGTGTTACACTTAGGTGAAGGAAATGATTCATCTTTCCTTATTACCCTTAGGTAAATTTTGGGGGTGAAATTTTATTTTAAAGGGGGTAGATTGTAACACCCCAGATTTTTGTCAACCTAGAGTTAGACGTCCTTAGACAATGGGTCAACCATAACGCCTTGGTAACCTCTCAGAACTCAATCCTAAAGCTAAAGAAATCACTTTTCAACCCATTTCCTTCAAACTCTCACCTTTCACCACCTCATTCTTCAAACTTCTCCAAGTACTTTCATATTAGACACGATTCCTCAAGTTTAAATAGTAAAAAACTATACGTAAACGAAAACTCACTGTAAACGGTCGTTGAGATTGAGTCCGTGCACACTTCGGATCACACCCAACGACCCCAAATCACTTCTAGACCATCAATCGAAGGGTTTAGGCTATGTTTCATTCCATTCTAAACCCAGAAATGAATGTCCTTAGGTGGTAGGTCAACCCCAACATCTTACACTCAATCTCAAAGCTTAAAACCTCTTTTTATCCAATTCCTTCAAAATCTCACCCTCCGCCACTTTATTCTTCATTTGTTTTCTAAACACATTCATAATACACACCAATCCTAGGGTATTAATGACGAAGAACAATACCGAAGCTAAAACTTACCATGAATAGTAAATAAATGGATAAAATGGGTCTTGAACCTTAACCTTTTGGAATCTAACAAAATAAATAGGTTAGTTGGATAGATTAGCATCTCCTACCCCAAAATCATATGTTATGCATTTCATAAAATCATTCCGGTTTACAAATTGGCCCCGAAAATGCCTCAAATGGAATCGGGGGCCAAACGATCAACTTCCAGAATGATCCAAGGTGGGAACCACATACATTTAGGGCCCTTAGGGTAGGGGGAGCTCGCCCAAAGGGTGAGGCATCGCTGAAAACCAAGATGCTCGGCGAGGACCTCGCCGGTTCGGCAAGGACTCACCGTACAATGAGCCTCATTCAGTCAGGCCTTCGGGCCGATTGTGTTTGAGGGCTAGGGTGACCCCCTGAGATGTGGGTCGTCGATCAAAACCCCTCCAATCTACTACTTCCTTCACAAATTAACCCTCCAAGCTTTCCGTTTCTTGAGAAACCTCTCAAATCTTCCAAAAGTCCCTCTCCAAACTCTTCCTTCTTCCTTTTCCAAACACCCTCACTCCACCCTTCAAATCTCATCTCAAACGGAAATCATTAAAGGCTACTTCCTTTAAAAATCTAACGAGAATTAACTAGCGCTGCACTAGATGACCTATGAAATTCTCACCAATCACTTTCAATACGATCTGCTAGAACCAAAATGTATAGAATAGGTGACGCTACAATACTCTAAAACTTAGGATCAAACTCTAAACCCAGTTGCTCACAGGAGCATTCGAAAACTTTGTATCGAATCTGGACAGTAAATCGAAAGTTCAATTTTTTCAAACTTAGATAATCCTGACCGCCTAGTTGGACTTGACAATCACCTCAAAAATTAAGTCCAGATGATGTCCCACGACGATTTCCTTGAGTCCAGAGTGAAGAGTGTGAGAAATGTTAGAAATTAAATATAATTTATGAAATCTGGTACGTGTCGCTTGCGCACCTTTTTCTAAGCGTTCTGATCGTCAGAATTCGATCAAATTTACCATCGGATCAGGATAGGTGGCCCTTACATGTCATAGTACTTGTAGCTCTAATCGAGTACCGGTAGCCGTTGAACTGAAACTGGTCCGCCACGGTCGATCTGAATTTTCGATCAGACTGAAAACTCTGCCTGACCTAGATCCAATATCAAGGAGCTTAAGTCTGACTGCATTTAGTAACAGGACCATCAGAAGTGCTCCGTTGGATCGGAACAAGCCCGTTTTGGTTATAAAATAGGTATCCCTTGGCCTTAAGGCTATTTGCATCGATTTTGGGCTTATAAAAAGGCCTTAAGCCCTCTCTCAAAAATCTCATACGAATTTAGAAAACCTAGGAGAGAAAAGAGAGAAAAGAGAGAGAAAGTGAAGGAGAAGTTGGGGATTTCTCCTAGGATTCTTCCATGCTGCTCCACGTGCCAAAGCCATCCACCTGGATCGTTATTCCGGTGCTTCTGGTTTCGTTCTAGGTAAGTAAACCCTAACCTTAACCTGTTTTAGGGATTCTATCGATCCAAGTAGCGAAGTAGCTGACTTACCTTGTGTATTAGGTTGCCAATCAGTCGTTGACAAAGACTTAGAGTCTCTGTCGAGTTCGTTGCAATTCTACGGCGTAAGATGCGAATTTTACACGCTTTGGTTACCATTTTTCAAAGCTTTCAATGCCATTTAATGGTAGATTGATGATAAGGATGATGTTTGACATGTAAAACATGCTATCCGTTTTTCATTTCGAATACATACGAAGAATATGAGATTTAGGGTATTTTAGGCATTTATAGGAAATACGATATACGTATGTATTTTGCCGGTATGATTGCCATGAGTATTTACCGTGTACCTATACTAGTTATACGTGTATGATCTGTTTGGCGAAGAGATTCGCCCTAATGCACATATTGGTCGACATATGCTATGTAGACTAATGTGTGTAGACTAAGTGTTTGTTGAAATGCCTAAATCAATGTGATTTATGCCTGCCATATGTTTTGAATGTAAGAACATGATTGTTGTGTATTAGACAACTCCTTAATATAAGGATCTGTCATATTATATGTTGAAATCAACATACGTCAAGTACGTTGGAGTTGAGTAAGCTAAGTGTTTGTTTAAAGGTCTAAGTGAGTTAGTAGTTAGTAGAGTGTGAATGTGAGAGTGGTTGGGATATGGATCCCCATCACAATACTTGTGTGAATGATTTCCTTCACGAATCATGTGATTGCTAAATGAGCGTATGATTTCTTTTATGGATTGTGTACTTAGTTAAATCCTGATAAATATGTACATTAATTTGTCCATGTACTATTTACATTCAAGTTATACTTCATGATTGCTCACATGGATGCCGAATATGAATCATATGCTAATTATTAGCTTTGCTTATGATTGGAGCTATACTCTAGTCGAGGCAATCGGTAACAGTTTAGAATTCGTGGTTGGATTCTATTCGCCACGAAGGATGTGTATGATGAACCCGAGTCGTACTAGAGTCGTCGGTAGTGGTTAAGCCACACGAAGTGCTTGTGCACTTCATGTCGGTCGATTCAACATGTGCTCGTGCTAGTCGGACTCATCAAGTAACCCGACTGACCATTGTATGTTCACGTTGTATTCGTCATAACTGCTTGAACCTAGGGTACTAAACTTACCATTGGAAAGCCCCTCTAACCTTGGTACCTCGATCCCCTAAGACTCATGAGCCGGACATGGTGTCGAGCTATCGGCCTACGCTGGGGCCACAAACCTCCCCGTAGTGAGCAGTGAGCACCCTACTCTGAGTAGATTATGGTGGTATGGGACACTATATTCTTACTGTCGGCCTACATTGATAAGGTGGTGGGGGAGTGGAGTAACGAGTGTGAGCAACAGCCCTGGCTGCCCTTTGTAGTGACCTTAAGTTTATCCTGACACCGCATGGGGGCGACGAGTCCGGATGCCGTCTTAAGGATATAAACTAGGCCTGTATTGATAAGGTGATAGGGGAGCGGTGCAACGAGTGCGTGCAACAGCCCTGACAGCCCTTGCAGTGACCTAAAATCGTAATCCGTATGAGATATGCTAGGACTGACGACCCTAGAATGGATCATTGTTTGGGTATTAATATAAGAGAGGTACCCTAGTTTCACAATCCTGCTGTATGAAAAGGACTAATAACAACTCGGTAATCATATTCATATCGCACTGCATGTGCCTGGAAGATGTGGAGCACTGAGGGAAGAAAGCATGCCGCGGACGTCAGATGCTGTCGCATGATGGAGTATGTCGGTGAGGGCATCCATCATGTCATTTCATGCTTGCATTAATCACAGTATTTAGGAATGTTTAATCTTCTTGCTTTATCATTATCGCTTGATTGATTTGATAACATGTTAACCTTTACTCTATGATTCCACTGAGTTAGCTACTCACTCCCACGTTACGGGACGGTGTTGCGCACACCAACCAGTCCCTATTTTAGTTTCAGGTGATGGCGCTGCTTATGAAGAAGAGCCAGATTTGTTTGATGATGAGGAGGATTTCTCCTATATGCTGGTTCTGAACGACGGGTTTACAGTGTTACTGATTAGATGCCAATACCCTTGGCGGTTTGCCTTTTTTTTTACACACCCATGTATATTCATGTTGGAGTATATATGTAATTAGTTAACCTTGTAACATGTTCACACTCTGGAGACTTACAATCATCTATATATTTTATATATTTATCACATTCTTCCGCTTGCTAATTTAACTGTCTCTGGAGTATGATATGTTGTTTTGGCTTAGTCCCAATCTTGTTTAATGCCATTCTGCAGAAAACATGCATTCATCATTATCTATGTTGCATAAGTAACGTTTTAGAACTCGGGAGTTGGGTTTCTACCCAACCCCCGATTTTCGAGATGTTACATTGCTTCACGATTGGTCGAAGGTCCAGTCGAGACCATCCTACGACCGGTCGAGTAGACTCCAAGACTGGTCGTAGCCGAAAAGAAAAAATTTGATAATTTGTAACAATACTAGGACTGGTCTTAGAATTTCTTTGACTGGTCGAACGAATGTTAGGACTAGTCGAACCAGATCCAGGACTAGTCTTAGGACAGACCAGAATCATGCATAATTATAAACATTGGATTATGTATCCAAAATGACATACCCTATGGTCAAACTAAGGTCTATCAAACCTGGAACATGAAGTATGGATATTCAAACCTTCACTTTTACGTTGATGTAGCTTGAACACATCACAAGCTTTAGTATCACTTTAAGTTGCACTTGTCTCCCGGTCCATCTTGAGTCTCGAACCTGAACTCTTTATTGTAGCTTAAACTAACTTGTACTTAACTAGCTTGAACTTGAAGTGTTGATGAAGTGTCTCGAGCACATTTATCAAGAAACAAACACAACAACCACAAGACATATATAGAGGTTTTGACACAAAAAATTTGGCAACCAAAGGAGCATGAGACCATAGCACTTACAGCCATCAATAATGAGAGAGATAGAGAGAGAGGGATAAAGAGACAAAGATTGGAGTAACGGAGGGACCTCGCCAATATGGGCCCCTCATACAAATCATACATCAAGATGGGTCTCACCATATGTGGGCTCTCAATTCATAAAAAACACACAAAGAATTTCTAGAAAACACCCACCTTTGATCTTCTTGGACCTCTTCTTCCATCAACACATCTTAGAGCTCCGGAGCATGCATTTCAACTGTGGAGATGATCGTTGGATGGTGAAGATGGGAGGTAGGAAGGTGGGCCATACTAGCTCTCTTGCGGGAAGCTTGGACGATTGTAACACCCCGAGTTTTGGCCAATCTGGAATTTGACGTCCTTAGGCAGTGGGTCAACTGAAACACCTAGAAAATCGCTCAGAACCCAATTCCATAGCCAAAGAAATCATTTAGGATTAATTCCTTTAGAAACTAAGCATAAGTTAGCTAGCGCAACGCTGGAGTAGCTGGAAAATAGTCCCTGATCACTTTAAATACGTTCTACAAGACCCAAATCGAGTAGAACGAATGACTCTATAATACTCTATAACCTCGGATCAAACTCTAAGCAGGTTTGTTCTCTGGACCACTTTGAAATTTTGTATTGGATCTAGACCGCGCGTCAAAAGTCCGATGCCTACTATCTTAGACCATTAGGACCGCCTAGCTGGACTTGACAATCATTTCAAAAATCAAGTCCAACCGATAATCACAGGCTATTTCATTGAGCCCGGACTGAAGAGAGTGCGAATAGGGACAGATTTGGAATTTGAAATTCAAATCTAGCACACGACTTGACGTGTCAGTATTAAGCATTCTGACCGTCATAATTCAGCCAAATTACACCCTTGGATCAGGAAAAATTTCTATTTCATATCATGAGAATTGTAGACCTGATCTACGTGCGGTAACCGCTGAACTGAAACTGGTCCACCACGTGCGATCTGTGAACCCTGCCGGACTGAAAACTTGATGTATGCTACATCCAGTATGCATGAGCTTAAGTCCGACAGCATTTGGCCAGGGGACCACCAGAAATTATCTTTTGGACCGAAACAGCCCCGAATTGGACATACCTCAAGTATACATTGTACCCGAGCCTATTTTGGGCATATTTGAGCTTATAAAAGGGGTTGAAATCGTCACTCCTCTCTCCCATCCAAATTTATAAAAAGCCCTAGATTGGGAGAGAGAAAAGGTGAGAGTTTGTGAGAGAAGGTGGGAGAGAATTCCCTGCTGCTTGTGCCACGTGCTGCAAGTGGTTAAGCCACGCGCTCCAATCACTTTGCCGGTGATTTCTTCACTTTCTAGATAAGGAAATACCCTAAACTCTTGCTGATTTGCTGATCCTTCATTTCCGTAGCTAGATAGCTGATGTATGTTGTAAATCAGGTTGTCTAGTCGCCGTAGACAAAGAGTATACGCTCCGTTCGAAACGATACGTTTATAAGAGATAAGGTGCGGATATTAGACGCTTTGATTGACTGTATTCAACGCTTTCAATGTCGTTTAATAGTAGATTATTGACGGCAACGCCGTTTGACATGTACAACATGCTGTCCGTTTCCTGTTTCATAAACCGACGGAGAATATGAGATTTAGGACATTTTAGTCATTTGTAGGAAGTACTGATTTCATTCATATTTTTCTGATGTGATTGACATGGTTTATTATCGCATTAGAATGTTAGGAATACGTGCATAATTAGTTTGGCGAAGAGATTCGCCTAAATGCGCACTTCGGGTCGACATACTATATGTAGACTTAAGTGTGTAGTGTAAGTGTTTGTATAAATGCTTGTATTAGTATGTATTGAGTTAAATGGTGTTATGAATTAGTTTGAGATTGATTTCTCAATTAATATGCTGATGTAAATGGTTTCCTACATGTTAGTCATATGCATGATTTCATTATATGAATGAAATGCATGTGCTTGATGATTCACTTAAGTTGTATGTTATAACATGTGCTTGATGATTTCATTATGATTTAGTTTGAGATTGAATTCTCAATTAATATGCTGATGGAACTGATTTCCTATATGTTGGCGATATGCATAATTTCAGTATATGTATGAAAGGCATGTGTCAGATGATTTACTTAAGTTGTACGATATAACATGTGTTAACATGCTCACATGTTTGTATTCCATTTTCAATACTCTTACCTGATTGCTGATGTGGATTCATATTTGTTTGGGACTATACCTAGTCCAGGTAGTCGGTAACCGAGCGAATTCGTGGTTGGCTTATCTTGGCCACGAAGGACGCGTCGATGAACGCGAGTCGTGTTTGGAGTTGGCGGCAGTGGTTAGGCCACGCGAAGTGTTTCACGCACTTCATGTCGTTCGACTTGCGATGCGCTCGTGCTAGTCGAGCCCGTCAAGTAACCCGACTGGCCGTTGTATGTTCACCCTGCATGAGTCATAACTGCTTGAACCTGGGGTACTGAACTTACCATTGTAAACCCTGTTAACCATGGTACCTCGATCCACGAAGACTCATGAGCTGGGCATGGTGGTATGGGACACCGTGGTCGAGCTGTCAGCCTACGCTGGGGCCACAAACCTCCCCGTAGTGACCAGTGAGCACTTATGACTCGTGAGCAGATTATGGTGGTATGGGACACTATATTCTTACTGTCGGCCTACATTGATAAGGTGATGGGGGAGCGGTGCAACGAGTGCGAGCAACAGCCCTGCCAGCCCTTTGTAGTGACCGCGAGCGTATTCTGAGTCTACGGGAGGTGACGACCCTTCCGTAGCAGTAGAGTACAGTAGGCCTGTATTGATAAGGTGATGGGGGAGCGGAGCAACGAGTGCGTGCAACAGCCCTGGCAGCCCTTGCAGCGACCTAAAAAATATACCTCGTATGAGATTACTGGGAGTGACGACCCTAGACAGGATCTGTGTTGGGATTAATATAAGGGAGGTACCTTAGTTTCCCAATCCTGCTGTTTGAATGGACTAATAACAACTCGAAAATCATATCACCATAACATTGCATGTGGCTGGAAGATGTGGAGCACTTGAGGGACGATTGCATGCCGCGGTCGTAAGATGGTGTCGTATGAGGGAGATCGTCGGTGAGGGCATACATCACGTCATGTCATATTGCATTAACAACAGTATTAGGATTGTTTGATTTACTGCTTTACTATTATCGCATGATTGATTTGATAACATGCTAATCTCTGCTCTCTTATCCCACTGAGTTGATCACTCACTCCCACGTTACGGGATGGTGTTTCCGGACACCCACCAGTCCCTATTGTGATTGCAGATGATGGCACGGCCTGCGAGGCAGAGCTGGACTTGATGATGATGAGAAGGATCTCTCCTTTATGCGTGTTCTGATTGTCGGGATTATAGGGAGGTTAATTAGATACCTGGACACTTGTCATTTTATATTTTTAGAACACTCATGTATATCCTTTTGGTTTACTTTTGGAGTATACATGTATGTATATAACCTGGTAAAATATTCACACTCTGGAGACATACAACAGTTTATATATATTATACATACTAACACAGTCTTCTGCTTGTAAATTTAACCGTCTCTGGAGCGTGATATGCTGTTTTAGCTTAATCTTACTCATGTTTAATACATTATCACAGACAACATTCAATCATACATATCTATGTTGCATAAATAATATTTTGGAACTCAGGAGTTGGGTTTTTGCTCGACCCCCCGATTTTCGGGATGTTACAACGATTGCTCTCACGGGGTTGCTTGAAAATGGAGAGAGAAAATGAGAGAGAGGGAGAGATGATGGGAAAGAAATGATGGGAGAGAGGGATGGTGAGTGATGGATGGGTGTACTTGTGTAAGGGAGAGAGTTGACTTTAGGTAAGGTTACGTAAGAGAGGGATGGGTTGGGTTGCTTGTACTTGATTGATGGATTGATGTGACTTTTCATAGAGATTCTCTCAGAATCGTAACCTGTGGTATTTTCCTCGAATTGAAAATAGGCCCACATCTCCTAGCCCGGGTATCAGCTCGGTGCACAAGACGTGGCATCGGAACTGCGGCTATGGTGTGGTCACAAGGGTATAAGTCTAGGGTCGAGCCAACTTTGATATATGGGACACGACTCAGGATTGCATGCAAGTGCTGATAACAGATTATGGGTTGCCAAAATTTGACTGGGGGGACTGCGGAGGCCTACGGAGCCGTACAGGTTAGGATATAGGTCTTATATTAGGAGTGGAGTAGTTGTGTGGCTATTTACGAACAATTGGTGTACACACACGAACCGCTATAATTCCTGGAGATTGGATGATTATTGTGATGAATGTTGTAATTTTCTTTATGCACTTATGGTGAATGTTGTAATAATTTAATTTATTTCCTTTTCCTCATTCTCAGTTTGAGTTTTTTATACTTACAAATGGTCTAGACATCATGTTGTCCAACCATAAACCTTGGTTTTTGGTGAATGGTTGTCCTTAGAACTTAGTTTGTATTAACCTCTCACGACTACTGCATTTGAGGTTCCTATTTATTTGTGCTATCTATCTTTGTATTCCACATTTAATTTTTATTTGGCATAGTCCTATTCACCACCCCACCCCCCATCTAGGACTTAAAGCTCGGCCTTTTCACTTCATAAATCACAATGCCATCGAACAGTATTCGATGTCATCGAGTAACTCTTCGAGTCATTGAACAAGACTTTGATTCATCGAGAATTGCATCCAATATGTCTAGCAACTAAAGTTGAATTTTTCATAATTCATCACTGTCATTGAGAGGTGGTCAATGTCAATGAACAGTGGCTTCGATATCATTAACATGTGGTTGATGACATAGACAATTCAGATGTTGTGAATTTCTACACTTTCTACTGCGAACTTCCTTCCTTCTCCACTTGGTTTCCTTGGATCTTGGGGTCTTGAAATCTTCAATCTTGGTCTCCAAAGATCCATTCTTTGCCTTGGAAATTCTTGAACCTTAAATCCATGCTTTTAGAATTCTTTTCAATCCAAGTTCTTAAACTCACATTGCAACACAAACATGTATAAAATATACCATTAAAGACTTATCATGTTCATAAAACCAAGATACAAATGGGGTAAAATATGCAATATTTGACACTCAACACACTCACCAACCACTATTTTACTAGTCCCGAGCAAAACATGCGTGAAATAATCTTCCATCTTTAAAGTTCAATACCTTTTTCAGAAAATAATCATTTGCACAATCTAGTATGAATGGGTAGAATCAAGACAAGTGGGTGAGATTTTGAAAACCTAGAGCTGAATCATATAAGCAACAACTCAAATAGGTTCTTTATCAATTAACTCAGAGCATAAGTTCATATATCAAGTTTTTCTAATGTGCTCAGTGAATATCAACTTACTTCCCATAAACATACTATCATTTCATAATGTTAGCCATGTTTGTCATATCAAGATTAGTTGAAAACTCAAGTATTAATTCCAAACATATCCCTTTTTCCTTCATTTTTCCAATTTCTGATTTTATATTGACAGCCACTCTTATTCATTCTTTTTCAGACTTTTACATTCATTTCAGAGACCTTTTTCATTCCCTTCAAAGACATTGTCATTCTTTATTCTTTTCACTTTTTGACCTTTTTATCGATCTCCTATTTTTTAACTAGTTTTTCATCTCTAAGGTGGATAAAATTCTCTAGACTCAATTCCCAATATCTTTCAATGATTTACATACTAACAATTGGAAACTCTAGCACAACTCACAGAAAGCAAATTGAACGTGTCTTCGTGATTTGAATCAATATGATATCCAAACTTTGTCTTAATCCATTGAGTGCAAGAACTTATGAGATAGATTACTTAGTTGATCAAACTCCAACAATTTAAAATTCAATCTCTGTCCCATCATCATTGTAAGTGTTGTAATGTATAAAGCACTCTTATTTGTCAAATTTTGATGGGACAAAATAGCTTATGATGTGGTTCACACAATATGATGGAAAGTTATGATGTGTTTCACATAATATGATGTACAATTTACCTTCAAGTGAATCAAGATAGAAAGTTCACCTTTAAGAACAAACCAAGAAGATGGATAGTGCAAGCATAAGCACAAGCCATGAAGATGGATAGTTTAAGCTATAGTGTATTCAAGTTCTACTACATTTATTGTAGAAGATCAAGCTCCACCTTCAAGTCACTTGAAGTAGAAGATCAACTGAGCACTATTGAAGATTCGAGTAGAAGATTCAAGCTTTACACTTCAATGTCCATTTTTCTCAGGTATAATTGACCTTAGAAAGACCTTAAACTTAAGTGCTTTCAAATATTAAACTTCTATAAGTTTTTATACTTTGGTTAAGCTTAAGTTTGACTAGTCTAAGCTGTGGCTCGACCAATCTAAGAATATCTTCAAACAATCCAAGTTTTAAACTTAGAAATTGAATATTTTTGGTGGTTTTTCAACCATCGAGCAAAATGCTCAACCAATCGAACAGACACCTTAGACTAGTCGAGGGGTGCTCCACTAGAAGTACAGCAACCAATTTATAGAACCTTCGACCAGTCAAAGCCTGTGCTTAACTAGTTGAAGAGGGCCCTTGACCAATCGAGCAAGGCCTTCGACCAGTCGAAGAACGGTTTTATCCGATTGCGTCTAAATTTTAAAATTTGGTTAGATCCTCGACAAGTTGAAGGAGACCTTAGATGAGTCGAAGAAACAACATTTCAGCCTATAAATAAAGACCTTCTCTCAATCCAAAATTACTCATCAAAGCTTTAAAAAAGCCTTCATTTAGAAAAAGAGAAGTCTCTACTATCATCAAGCTATTACACGATATTTTATATTTTGTTTATATAGCTTTTATTTTTAATTCCTTGATCTCTTTTCATAAATCGTATGTTTTAAAGAGAGTAATCACTCTTCTTTTGAGATATAAGGGATTCAAATAAGTAGCCTGAGGTTTGAATTAATTTAAAATCAATTTAGAGCCTAGAACACTTGATTGTGTTACTTGACATTGAACATTCTACATCTAGCGAAGCAGTTCTACTGGTTACATCAAGAATGTCTTCAAAGAGAAGAGAAGTATCATTCCATACTTTTATTTTCAGTTTCTTTGAGATATTCAGAAAATCTCTATTGGTTTTGACCGAGATAGCTAGAAAATTTCAGCGTGGGGTTTTGTTTGTGATAACCCTTCTAAAATCACAACTGTATAGATTTTACGGTGAACTTGTGAAAACCTTGTTTATTAGTGAATGCCAATATCACATGGCTTGTGATTATTAGGAGTGGAGTAGGTGTAAATGTTTGAGAATAGTTGGTGTACACACTGAACAACTATAACTCCCGGTGTTTGTGGTGAATGATTGTAATTTATTTATACATATGTGCTGAATTCTTGTAATAGATAGCTCTTGTGTCTCTTGCTTATTTTTTGATCTTGATCCTTATAAATGTTCGTGAAAATCAGGTTGTCTTACCTAAAACTTTGTTTTTGGTGTAAGGTTGTCCTACGAACTAAGTTTGAATCAATTTCTCAATCTACTACTATTGAGATCAGTGATTTGTTCTGATTTATTTATTATTTTAGTACCTTGTATTTTTTATTTGACACTTCCCCCCCCTCCCCCCCCCTCCACACCTCCCCCACCTAGGACAGATAGCTCACCTTTTTTAAGTGGTATCAGATCTAAGTTGCTCATATTTTTGGAGTAAGTTCCTTAATTTTAAAGTCTATGGCTTTCATTATGTCAAATTTTAATAGCTTGTCTATTACCAGGCCACCACCTTTTGATGGCTCCAACTATGCTTATTGGAAAGCCAGAATGAGGATTTTCTTAAAATCCTTAGATAAAAGCATGTGGCAAGCCACTGTAACCAAATGGAAACCACCTATGTTTGAAGTTCTATGCAGTGATGGAACCAAGTTCGTGAAAGAAACTCCATTCTATTTATGGACTACACTTCAGAAAAATGAAAGTAGTGCAAATACTAAGGTCTTAAATGGCATTACTTGTGCTTTATCACTTAATGAATTCAAAACAATCATTTCATGTGATACAGTTAAACAAGCCTGGTATATTCTTGAAATGATACATGAAGGAACTACTATCGTCAAGAAATCTAAAGTTCAAATCCTCACTACAAAATTTGAGGAAATTCGTATGGAAGAAAATGAAACCTTCATGGACTTCTATACGAAATTAAATAAAATAGTAAATTTCATGTGAGGTCTAGGAGATGGAATCCCAGAAAGCAAGGTCTGTGCTAAAATATTACGATCTCTTCTTGAGAGATTTAATTCCAAAGTAACTATCATTCAGGAACTGAGAGACACTAATTTAATGAAGGTTGAGGAGTTAGTTGAATCTCTTTAAACACATGAGTTAAACTTTAAAGCTCCTAAAGGTAAGTCCATGTTCAACACCTCAAGTATAGGGTCGCGATGTAGTAATAATCTCGGTAAGATCGAGGTCGAATCCACAGGGACTAAACCTTGTATGTATTCTGAAAGTAACTAGAACTAGAACTAGAAGAAGTTGTAACCTAAATCAGGAGAATAGTGGAGAATTATTTAACTATAACTTATAAAATTTAAAGGTAGGAAACTAGGGTTTCCAAGGATCCACTCATAGAGATCGAGAAGATCTATGCATGATTCAAGAACACAACTAGAATCAAAGTCCCATCTTCATCTAGTTGGGAGATATTTCATTAAAAATCAATTTTGAACTTCCTTTGATCTAGTCCCCAATAGATGAGAGGTATGAGAACTAGCATTGATACCATCAAAAATCCATATCCATGAGACAAAGAAAACAACAGAATTTACCAATCCACAAACACTCTGAGATAATTATGAAGGTTAGAAGGATTCCATCATCCAACCATGTCCAAGGGGAGATGGTGAACAACAGGGTTCCTAATTTCATAATCACAATAATGTAAAGAACATGCTCAAAGTTATAATAAATCAACTGTAATTTAAGTCACAATAAACCACTAAAAACTAATGGCATTCCTTATAATCAAACTAAAAGCAAAGATAGTTCAACTTAAACACGAATCAAAACCATAGAAACACCCCATCATGCTACAAGCTTCACCTCTTAGCCCTAGCCAAGAGGTTTAGCTCATCATAGACATAATGATATAAAACATAGAAAAACATTAAAGGAAACGAAGAAGGAAAGAGAAGAAAAACTTTGATGTCGGCCGGTCCACTCTCTCTCTCTCTCTCTCTCTCTCACTCTCTCTCCTCTTCTCTTCCACATCTTTACTTCTCCACGTTTAGATCGGATAGTTTCTCACGTCCCTTTCTCTTCTCCTTTTATAGATAAAGGTTAGGGTGGTCAGCGAGAGTCGGTGGTGGAGTTTACGCAGCAACTTTCGTACCATGCACAACGAAACTGCGCTCAACCCACATTCAGTCCGTTTTGGCCATCTGATCAGTTCAGCCTTCTTGGTGGTGGTCGATTTGAAATAGTGGTGAAGACCGCTTGAGTTGAAGTAGGAATATGCCAATATATCCTAGAGGGGAGGGGTGAATAGGACTTTTTAAAGTTTTTATGAATTATTAAAAATCCTATCGCACTAGTCCTATCACAGAGTACAGATTAAGATACTTAAAAATAACTCTACTGACTTCCAAGCCTAGTAGAGGATCCAATCACAAACTACTTAAAAGATAAACAATTTATAGATAAGATTGTGATGGATATGATTGTGTGTGTGTATAAGATGTGATTTCAGATGATCAGATATAAAGGCATATAAGGAAATCACATAAATGAAAGACAATACCAATCTCAAACATAGTAATTTTATAGTGGTTTCGACTACTTGTCTACTCCATTCCCGGCTTCCACACTCAGCCCTTGAGTGTATCAAATTTCACTAAGGAGGTTTCCCATGGTTCACCTCAAACCTAAGGTTTTAAATCAGGTTCACCTTCAACCTTTACAGAGGTTTCTACTCGGTTCACCTCAAACCCTGGAGTTTTGTTGGCACACTCCTAACCAGATGTTTATGCCCACACAGAGCAAGGGTTCACACAATGCACCCAGATGTTTATGCTCTCCATAAAGAAAGGGTCCACACAATGCACCCCGCACGTACACTCCCATCGGAGGCCTCCTTTGAGGACTTTAAAGGGTGAGCAATACTTAAGACCTAATCCTAAAAAGGATTGATCACAACTGTCCTCTAGACTGTAGATACTTACAAATAAGTTGATGAGTCCCATTCAGCGCAATGTTGAAGATCTCCTCCTTGTTGTTGAAGGGTCTTCGGCTTCCTTGATCCGCAACACAAAAGGTATACCAGTACTAGGCTTCGGGTTGGGTCAAGGTTATGATGAAATTCTACTCTATAAAGGTTTTCCTATTAGGAAGATAGAGTGATTCCAATCATCTATGCATTCAAGGCATCCCAGCTTAATGATTTTCCATTAAGGTAGTAGCTGGAGGATCCTTGAATGCGGAAGTTCATTCCCCAATCCACTCTATTGAATATCAATGATAAGGGTGGATTGGAGGATGAACTCCCTGAGAGAAAGGGCTTAAGATAAATGATATGAAGTTTAAAACACTTAGAAGCACTCTCTTCTTTCTCTAACAGCAATAAAGACTAACCTCTCTCTATATATAGGCAAAAGGTTCCAACGGATATAAAACGGTCACATTTATGACAAAGTTCGATATCATTGACCAAGAGTCGATATGATCGAGTGTATACTCTTGATTGTATCGATGATCCGTTCGATGATACAAACTTAAATTCATTTTCACTTTTAGAAACCTTTTGCCAACTGGTCGATAGGATCGAGACACACATCGATGTTATCGAATTTCGAACTCCGATTCCATCGATAGATGAATTGATTTATCGACAGGTGAAAACAAGAGAGACAAGCCTTAAAGAATTTCAGGTTCTAAAGATATGATCGGGGAACAGCCGATGTCTTCAGAATTTGAATGTCGATGATATCGAGACTTTGTCAATAGGATCGATAAATCATATAGATTTACCTACAAGCACGCTGGTTAGTTTGTACCAGATTCGATCCAATCGACCAGGACTCGATGCTATCAACATTAGAATATCGATTTCTTCGAATGGCCCCCAATCAACATTTTAAAACATCCTAAAATTTATACTGGAGGAAATATGTGCCTTCTATCAATATGATCGAATGACTACCGATGTGATCAATATTTGAGTTTAGAATGAATCGGATAGTCATCCATATATCGAAGCTCATAGAAGTTTTCTTTAGAAAAATAGGGGCACCGAAAAACTGTCTGTCGATATTATCGATCCACTTTCGATGGGATCAATATTCGAATATCGATGATATCGATTAAGAGTCTGATATATTGATAAATCATCCAGATTGCTGGACGCTTTTTGTCCTCACTCGATTGTATCGATTGAGATGCCGAGGACATCGACAGACCAGGTCGATCATATCGAAAGGGGAATCGATATAATCGACAGGGTAAGAAAAACTTGAAGATTTTTCTGTTTGGTAAAATTTTTTCTTACACTAAAACCCTAAGGTGTTCTACTTATTTTAAAGGGTTTTAATCACCTGGAGTTTTGGGACATGGGATGTGAGGCTATGATTTACCTGTGGCGAGCTTCCACACATCTAGTTGAGGCAGACGCTTGACTTGATCTTCCTGTTAGGTGCTGTTGTCCGACTGACTCAACTTACACCGTAATTGACAAACCAGGGCACTAGTAGGTGCACTTTCATGATTGCCCCATGGGAAGAATTTGGACGGTTCATTCGGACGTGATCTTGATCATACAATTGGCCCACAATGTCTGGACTTGCAGACTGCGTATTGCATGCGAAATCTAAATTTTATGTAACTGGTGGGGCTCCTGATCTATGCTTCTAACACCCTGGTTCTCAAAACCCAAGGATAGTCGCTCGAGTACAAGAACCCAAGTATTACACTAAGAAGTAACCAGCTTTACATCTAATCACTAGAAAATTTCACGACGTAAAACAAGACAACTACCATGTGAACTAGGATATCCATAATAACAAAAAAGGGAGTTTAATACATGTAAATGGGAGCAAAATGAAATCCCACAACAGGGGAAATAGTTTATTACAATTCAAGCAAAATATAAAATCTGAAATATGAAAGCGAGTAAATCCTAAATTATCTGTCGAGCTCCAAAGGCTCAACAACATGTACATATAACTCTTCCTCTCCACAATCCACCTCAGCTGTCCTTGGTGTGTCGCTAGAGCACCATTTCCCTCTGTCATACCTACATCTATTTGGTGCAACCGCACTATTGGGTGAGTGAAAACTCAGTAGAAATTTCCCTCACAGATTCAACCATGACACATCATTCCAAAATGGGTTAACAATTCATAAAAAGTTCATATGGCAATATAACTAACAATGCGTTTGCATGAATGTATGAATGTATACTCAAGTCATAGATCTGGGGATGCACATCCAACTATCAAAATAAAGGGTCGCCCAAGGCGAACTAGTCACCTGGAAAAATACTCATAGGTATGCCCAAGGAGAACTAGCCGCCCGAAAAAGACCATAAAGACAAGTGCGCCCAAGGATATCTCCTGAAAAAATACATGGGGTATGCCTGAGCAGAGTATAAAATCCCGGAAAAGCCTCATGTAAAGAAAGAGCAGCCCAAAGTGTACAAGTGCACAAACCTGATGGTTGGAGTTATGTAATGGAACCTGGCACAACCCAACAAGATGTGACTTACGATGCACACTCGAAAAAGCTCACATGTTATGCGTGGATGTTATTTACCATGACACAGATGTACATTACTTTTGATAGAATAGAAAAGATCATCAATTTGCAATAGGAATTATCCAACTATGCATTCCATAATGACTTCCATAATTTCTTTACATTCAAAGGAGGGCTCACCAAGAGTCATGTGGAGCTCAAGTCAATCACATTAGAGTCATGTTCATAATATTAAGATAACAAGAGGAATTTTGTCTCATAGCAATAGTAATAATTATGAAAGAAAGAATCCCAATCATCCCTTTTGTACACTATATGTAAACACAATCATACTTGCCATATTTTAAGAACTATCCACATGGTAGGGCCGACTAAATTAAAGATTAGAGAGTATATAGACAGATATGAAGGAAATGTCTCACAATTCACAGATGATTTAACATGAATGCCTCCCTTTCTCAACATAAGAAATCAATTATAAATATGACATGGAGTTTGTAAGACAATACATCATACCCACAATCATAAGAAAATATAACATTAAAACAATTATTTTTATGAAATTCAAGATAGCTAGGAATTAATAATTTTCTAAAATTCTATACATTAAAGGTTTAATCCACATGGAAATTAGTGAAAGGAAGAAGCTATAAGGGATGCTCCTCACCTTGAATGAATGTTCCTCTTGATTTGATCCCTCTTTATAAGGTTGGTTTATGAGTTCCTAAATCAAAGCAACGAAAATCAAATACTAGACTACTTCATGCATGGACTATGGGAGATTTGAGATTTTCTCCACTTACTTGATTTGAAACCAATAAAAGGTAAGTATCCTTTCAGGATTTTAGTTGAAAACAGCCTTGAAAAAGATGCTATAAGAAATCTAGTGAGTCACGACCGAGTTGACTCGGTCGGACCTTGTAACATCTCGAAAATCGGGGGTCGAGTAGAAACCCAACTCCCGAGTTCCAAAACGTCACTTATGCAACATAGATAATGATGAATGCATGTTATCTGTAGGATGACATTAAACAAGATTAAGACTAAGTCAAAATAGCATATCATACTCCAGAGACAGTAAAATTATCAAGCGGAAGGATGTGATAGATATATGAAATATATGAACTGTTGTAAGTCTCCAGAGTGTGAACATGTTACCAGGTTAAACATATACATATATACTCCAAAAATGATAAAAAAGAATATACATGAGTTCTCCAAAAAAATATAAAATGACAAGTGTCATGGCGTCTAATCAACCTCCCTGTAAACCCCGTCGGTCAGAACCTGCATATAGGAAAAATCCTCCTCAACATCATCAAGTCCGGCTCTGCTTCGCAAGCATCGCCATCATCTGAAACTAAAATTGGGATTGGTGGGTGTCCGGAACACCATCCCGTAACGTGGGAGTGAGTAGCTAACTCAGTGGAATCATAGAGCAAAGGTTAACATGTTATCAAATCCATCACGCGATAATGGTAAAGCAAGCAATCAAAGATTCCTAAACACTGTGATTAATGCAAGCATGAAATGACATGATGGATGCCCTCACCGACATACTCCCTCATGCAACACCATCTTACGTCGCGGTATGGTTTCTTCCCTCAGTGCTCCACATCTTCCAGGCACATGCAGTGCGATATGAATACGATTACCGAGTTTTTCTTAGTCCTTTTCATACAGTAGGATTGGGAAACTAGCGTACCTCCCTTATATCAATACCCAAACAATGATCCATTCTGGGGTCATCACTCCTAGTATATCTCATACGAAGTACGGATCTAGGTCGCTGCAAGGGCTGTCAGGACTGTTGCACGCACTCGTTACACGGCTCCCCCATCACCTTATCAATACAGGCCTAGTTTATATCCTTAAGACTGCATCAGGACTCATCGCCTCCATACGGTGTCAGGATAAACTCAAGGTCACTACAAAGGGCTGCCAGGGCTGTTACTCGCACTCGTTGCTCCACTCCCCTCATCACCTTAACAATGTAGGCCGACAGTAAGAATATATTGTCCCATACCACCATAATCTGCTCAGAGTAGGGTGCTCACTGGTCACTACGGGGAGGTTTGTGGCCCCAGCGTAGCCCGACAGCTCGACCACGGTGTCCCATACCACCAGCCTGGCTCATGAGTCTTAGGGGATCTAGGTACCAAGGTTAAAGGGGCTTTCTAATGGTAAGTTCAGTACCCTACGTTCAAGCAGTTATGACGAATACAAGGTGAACATACAATGGTCAGTCGGGTTACTTGATGAGTACGACTAGCACGAGCGCACGTTGAATCGACTGACATTAAGTGCACAAGCACTTCGCGTGGCCTAACCACTGCCGACAACTCTAGTACGAATCGGGTTCGTCATACACATCCTTCGTGGCGAATAGAATCCAACCACGAATTCTAAACTGTTACCGACTGCGTGGACTAAGGTATAGCCCCAAGCACATGTAATGTGAATCAGTAATCATATGAGATAAACAAAATTGAAATAACGAATAATTCAAGCATGTTAGCAACATGTTACAAGATACAACATAGGCAACTTAACCATACACATGCATTTCATTTATATGAGATAATCAATTCAAATATAAAAACCATGGAAGAAATCATATTCATCATCAAAATAGTTGAGAATCCTATCTCAACACTAATCTACAACCTTGTGTATGCAATACTTACCTATACAAATATTTATACAAACACTTAGTTTACACACTTTAGTCTACATAGCATATGTCGGCCAAAATGTGCATTAGGGTGAATCTCTTCTCCAAACAGATCATACACTCGTAACTAGTATAGGTACATGGCAAATAATCATGGCAATCATATTAGCAAAATACATACGTATACAGTATTTCCTACAATTACCCAAAATACCCTAAATCTCATATTCTTCGTACGTATTCGAAATGAAAAATGAACAGCGTGTTCTACATGTCAAACAACATCCTTATCAGCAATCTACCATTAAACGGCATTGAAAGCTTTGAAAACAGGTAATCTAAGCATCTAAAATTCGCACCTTACGCCGTAGGAGCGTAATGAATCGAATAGGAACTCTACATTGTCGTCAACGACTGATTGGCAACCTACAACACAAGGTGAGTCAGCTACTTAGCTACTTGTACCCATAGGAGCCTTAAAACGGGTTAGGGTTAGGGTTTCTTACCTAGAATGAAACCAGAAGCACCGGAATAACGATGCAGGTGGATGACTTTGACACGTGGAGCAGCAGGGAAGAATCCCAGGAGAAATCCCCAACTTCTCCCTCACTTTTCCACTCTTTTCTCTCTTCTCTCTCCTAGGGTTTCCCCAAATTCGTATGGGTTAGAAAGCTAAGGGTTTAAAGCCCTTTTATAAGCCCAAACATAACCAAAACAGACTCCAAGTCAAGGTATACTTGGGTTATAGCCAAATTGGGTTTGTTCCGATCCAAAAGGACGTTTCTGGAGGTCCCTTGACTGAATGCGGTCGGACTTAAGGTCATGGATGTTGGATCCTGATCACATTAAGTTTTCAATTTGATAGGGTTCCCAGATCGCACGTGGCAGACTAGTTTCTGTTCAGCGGTCACTGAGACTCGATCGAGGATTCCAAGTACACTGACCTGAGTGAAAAATGTTTCCTGATCCGAGGGTGTATTTGGGTCAGATTCTGATGGTCTGAATGCTTATACTTAACCCGCAAGTGAAACGTGCCAGATTTATTTAAATCACATTTAATTTATAAAGAATTTCACTCTTTCTCACACTCCTTACTTCAGGCCCAATGAAATAGCCTCAGAACATCAGTTGGGCTTGATTTTTGAAATGATTGTCAAGTCCAACTAGGCGGTCATAATGGTCTAAGATTATGGATATCGGACTTTCGACGTGTGGTCTTGATCCAATACAAAGTTTCAAAGGGTTCCTAAGAACAAACAGGTTTAGAGTTTGATCTTAGGTTTTAGGGTAAGGTAGCGTCAATGATTCTATAAGTTTTGGGTCTTACAGATCGTATTTAAAGTGGTTGGTGCTAATTTTGGAGGAAATCTAGTGTAGCGCTAGCTAATTCATGTTAAATTTCTAAAGAATTCGGTTCTAAATGATTTCTCTGGCTTTGAAATTGAATTTTGAAAAGCTACCAAGGTGCTATGGTTGACCCATTGCCTAAGGACGTATAACCCTAGGTTGTCAAAAATTCGGGGTGTTACAGACCTCTCAACTCTCAACTAGTTGGGTAGGACCTTAAGTAGTTGGCCAAATTCAAAACCTAGTTGAAGGTACGGTTGTTCCTCGAGAAGGGCTACTGTAAGTGGTCCCTGGATAAATCATTCCAGGGTTATAATGAGTCGTTTACTGAGTTAACTCAGTTGGGCGTTTACAGAACCCACTCGCCCATGAGTTAAGCATAAAATCATGGCAGAGATGAGTGTGATCTCATTACCTGTGTTGGAGTTAGTCTCGCTTAATGGCACAACGAAGGTCAGATTTTGACCAATCCCAGTTGAATCTGAGAGTTGTAACTCGGCGTTTGGCTGAGTCATATGAAGAGGATGATCCATGACACTCTTCTAAGCACAGATGAATAAAAAATCTGACGATGTACAGAGTTAGAAATGAATCGTTTTCCAGCTCAGATCTAAGCCAGGGATTTATTTTAAAATGTAGATTTGGCTGAGTTGGGAAACTATTTACCTACTAGTGACTCGATACTCACGAACTCGGTTGAGTAGGGGACTGCGATCGTTCGCTGTTAGAGGGCTCTACTTCTGGTTGGATTTCTTTCCAACCTACGATGGAGGGACACTGTAGGAGCTGTCCGACGAGCGAAAGAAGGGTGGTTGGATCTCCCTTACGTTAAATCACTGGGTTGAGCAGATGGAAACTCGTTCCATCAGCCGGTTCTCTTTCTTTCTCTCCATCATTTTCTTCTTCTTTCCTTCCTACTTTTCTCTGATGGTCCAGCAATGGACATCAGATCAGCCTGACTTGGCTACAATTCGAATTGAGCCAACCCAACTCAGTGTGGCAGCGGCGCTCTTCCCTCTCTCTCTCTCTCTCTCTCTCTCTCTCTCTCTCTCTCTCTCTCTCTTTCTATTTCCTTTCTTTAACTCTCCTTGGAAAACGCCCTAATACCCGGATATTTATAGCCATATTATTTCTGGACGCTTCTACAGCTAATCAAAGGGATTAGTGTGGAGTTAATTGTGATATTATTGAGAACAGATACTAATAAGGACCCACCATTCCACTGATCCTAAGTATGGGACTCTGATCTAGGTTTTGATGAGCTATAGAGAAGGTGGGCCACACGATGGACGGCTTGGATGAATGAAAGGGTCGTCTTTCCCATGTGCGGTTTTCTTGGATAGATCGAGGAAGATGGTTGGCTGAAAATGGCATTTTCCTATTGGACGGGTGTTTCATTGATTTGAGGCGTTCATAAGGTCTTGATGGGGTCCATCAAGCTCGAGGGGTCCATTCAACGGTGGGTGTGGACGGTATTGGTGATAACCGTCTTAAAACGAAGTCGGTATGAGTTATAGGTACGACTCGTCAAAATCTCAGCTTCCTTACGAGAATTTCTGGACAGCCCTAATCCCAACGTCCCAGATAAGATCTACAGAAGCTTCTAGGCACCAATGGACGGCTGAGACAGGTTGTTACTATAAGAGGAAATATTCCTTCCGCTTTCTGGCGAGTATGTAGTTTCTTTTGGAAATGGTAGGGGTGACGAGGACTCCCTCGCGTACGTGGCTTGTTTCCGATGACATCCAATGGTTGGATCCTCCAGCTAGCAGTGGATGTGGAACTTCTCTCCTTATCAACGCTCACAACTCGTAACGCTCAACCGGTCATTGTTTGTTGTTGCGTATGGAACTTTCAATCCCAAATATAGGTGTAGTTAGGATCGGTGAGACTCTACAATTCAGATGGACGGTCTAGATTCGGTTAGTGTATTTGAATGAACGTGATCAACGTATAGGGTCCCGTTTGAAAAGGGTGTCGGGCGGGAGGAATTTTGAATTTCTAGCCCACATGCAAATCTTATCGGGTCAAAGCTGCTTTGACCCGATGACTTGATCCTGTGCACAGCATGAGAACGCTATTTGTGCACACGCACGGCCTGGGAGCAGGGTCCACGTCATGATAAACATGATCTGGACCGTCCGTTCATCTTGGGAAGAATGTCGATCACTTTAGGTCATTAACAAAAGATTCGGTGGGCTGACGTAGGCAGATTTCATCAGAAATGTCCATTCTAGGGGAACTTATGGTCTCTCAGGTGTTAATGGGGGTTTTAAAGCGGATCATACCCGATCCTCTAAGAAGATCTGAGTCATCAAATTTCTTAAAGAGGTGTTTTAACTATAATTTGACCGTTAATTTATGGAATTAGGTGGTTGATCTAATTGTAATGGCGTATGGGAATCTTTAGTTATTTTAGCTTTCTATTTTTTAAAAAATGAGGGTCAAAGCATGAGTTGTTACAGGGATCACTCACTATGAGTCACTTAGCTACAAACCCTGATATTGGGGTTACTTTTCATTGGAACGGGCCACTCCACGCAAAATGTCAAATTCTTAATTATTATTATTATTATTTTTGGCACTAGGATGGTTCAAGTAGTTCAACAGTTGGATCTCTTAACTAAGGATGGAGATTTCTCCCAACGATCTTAAGGGTCCTAGGATTCATCTAGATGAAGATTCATGGTTGGATTAGTAGTCTAGCTAGGAAGATGTGTACAGTATGATGTAGATATCGAATCTCTGGTTCATTTTATATCTTCTTACTCTATAAAGTGGTTGGTGAGTAGGATTTGTCTCGAGTTTCAATGGACTCTTAGAATGATCTTAGACCTGACTCGATGAGAGTTGCACTAATGAAATTTTCTAGAATTGATCATGGGTTTTAAAGATAGTTTTATTGTAAATTAACTGATGATGATATCTATATTACGTGTTCCTACACACATAAATACTTCTTACGGTTAAATGGAAACACCCAAGTACGCGAAAGTATGGGGTGTTACAATGCTAGTGGAGAAGGACATTTTTGCTCAAATTTAGTGCGGCCCATTAAATCTTTGCTCTACTGTTCATCCTACGTTTGATGGTGATCTTTGCGTATGCACGTGCATGATGGTAAAAGGACACCATGGCTGTGGTCGGCCCCACCGTCTGGACATGTTTGATGGTTCAGATCATTTGGATGGACGATGATGGTGGCCCACTGATCATCACAGTGGGGATCCACTTCTACTGCTGCATAATCAAAAGAAACTGGTCGTGTTAAACTACATTTGACCTAACAGATGGTTTCGTGCGCCGCTGGTGCATGTGAGTCAGGTATATGTGTTGTATGTGGGGCCCACTATAGTGTTGGGTCAGTAAATCCACACCGTCAATTCGTTAACCCATTTAATTTGAGGGGTTGAGCCCAAATTTGAAACATATCTAGCGATCAGGTGGGCCTTAGATCAGTGATTTATGGATGATCTTGTCAATCGGACCACTTCGACAACAATCCAATGGTTGAAATTTTACGTGTATGGTTACTTTATGATCCTTAGGCCAAATATAAAGTTTCGGGCCAAACGAATGGTGGGAAACCTGTGATCATGCATTCAGGACGATTTTCAGCCTTTTTCATCTTCAATTACTTGATTTTCTCAGATCTTTGGTGTGTGAATTCTTTAATCTCCATCTCATAAGGTCCTTCCCCTGCCTTAGTGATGTGAGCAACAAATCCATGCCTTTACTACCCATTTTCAATCCAAGCTCTTAAATTCACCTTGCAACTAAAACCTGATTAAAGTAGGATGCATTATCATGTTTGTAAAAATATGTGATAACTGGGGTCTAATATGCAATATTTGACCCTCAACACAATCCCCAACCAGAATTTTATTAGTCCCGAGCAAAATATGCGAAAAATAATTTAAGAATTACATGACGATTCTTATAAACTCGAGTGGTTTTTTGAAAAGCAATCTAGATAATAGAATTCCAAGATACATTAATGTTAGGCATTACCTTCTCCTAAACTTAAGCGCACGGTAAACTTCATGGTTAAGTTCAAAGTTTAATCCATTAATTAGAACAATTCTAAACATTGAGTTCCATGAGTGAATAGTGTAACCTTGGCTTATCATCATTAAGAGTCTAATAGTTAATTTTCATAATAACATTAATAATTAAATAGAGCATTCCTGGATAACCCAACCTAAACCGAAACTTTCCTTACAGTTCAACCTTTTTATTCTTCCAGCTTTTGATTTTCCATCGATGACTTCACGCCGTGTCAACCTTTTTAAAGATCATTAATAGGTAGCCATTTTCGATGATGAAAAGGCCTAGCTATATGTCCTAGAGAGGGGGGGGGGGGGGGGGGGGAGAGGGGGGGTGAATATGACTATGCCAAATAAAAATTTATAACAGTAAAAATTAAAGAAATATGATAGCCAACTAAATAAACCACAATGCAAGAGTATAAAGCAACCTCAAAATTCAGATCTTGAGAGGTTGATACAAATATTTTTTTAAGGACAACCTTACACCAAAAACTAAAGTTTTATGGTAGGACAAGATGATTTCTAGAAAGGTCTTTGTATCAAGTCTCAAACTGAAGAGGAATAGTAAAATAAATACAAACTGCACTGAAGTATAAATTGTAATCACAAATATGTATTGTTCTAAGGACAACCATGCACCATAAGAATGGCAGGGCAACCTTACTAGAACAAAATAATATCAAGCTGATAAATGAATAGCAAGAAATAAATTCTAACTATTACAACATTCCCCACAATGCTTGAAATAAAAGATTACAACATTCACAACCACATGTACATCCCACAAATGAATAAAGATGAATATGAAATATAAACTATTCAACCACAACACAAGGGATTATAGTGGTTCACCAGTGTGTTCACCAACCATTACACAACAGCCACACAGAATGCTACTCCACTCCTAATATCCTCACATAGGGGATATTAGGGTTCACTAACAAAATAGGTTTTCACAGGTTCACCAAAAACCTTTACAATTGTGTCTTTGTCTGTGGGCTTACACAATTAAAAAACCCCACTTCTGAGTTTTCCTGGCTCTCCTCAGATAACCAAAACAACGAGATTTTTCTGGCAAATCCCGAAAGAGATCAAAATAGAAAGGAATTTATACTTAAAAGTAAAATACCTAATTTTCTCCTTCGATGTAGCCGTCCGGAAGAACCATGTTAGAGTAGATGAATGAATGTCCAAGTTCAATATCCAGTACTCAATTACAAGGTTCTAGTTCTAATTGATTTTAAAATTAAACCAAATTAGGGCTAGCCTTAATTGATTTTGATTCCAATGAAAGGGAAATAATAATTTCTCTTTTCAGATTAGATTCGAATACCAGAAACAAAATCAATTAAATAAAGCTAAAGAAAGAGAATATTAAATAAGCACACTTAGCTTAAAATGGAGCACAAATCAATCTCTCAGAATGCCTGAATAATTACTTGAATTTCTTATGATTAATCTGAGATTCGTGCTCTATTTATAGATGAGAAAAGTACATCTTCGACTAGTCTTAAGACATCTACGACTGGTCGAAGAACCAACAGAATTTTAAATAAATCGGGTGCGATAAGATTTTTTGTTGGTCAACCAGTCGTGCGTACCCTACAACTGGTCGAAGGTCCCCTTCGACTGGTTGTAGGTCCCATATGACTGGTCGAAGATGCCCAAACTTTAATGCTGTACTTTGAGTTGAAGCTCCATGACCGGTCGACACTGTTCACAAGACTGGTCGAACAGTCTCCAGGACTGGTCGAAGAATAACCAGAAAGTCTCGAAAATCCTCAACAACTTAGGATTGGTCCAGAAATTTCTTGGACTGGTCGAACCAGTGCTAGGACTAGTCAAACAAGGTCCAGGACTAGTCTTAGAACAGATCAAAATTACTTATAAAAAATATATGGATTATGTATCCAAAGTGACCTACTCTAAAGGTCCACCTAAGGTCAGTTATATCTCAGAAGAGAAGTAAGGACATTGAAACTTGAATACCAGTGACCTTGAGTATCATGAAGATTGAGTTCTTGAACTTGAGATCTTCAGTAAAAACTTCTGAGAACTGGAACTTTAAAAGCTTCTGAGATCTTCAACTTGAATAGCTTTCGAGAACTTAAGAGCTTTTGAAATCTTCACATTCGAGTTCTTCAACTTGAATAGTTGTGCTTGTCTACTCGAAGCCAATCTTGTGTCTTGAATAGTTCTTTTGTTCATCACATACACAAGCTTCAAAGAAGTATCTTTGTCACCATAAATTTGACAATCGCAAGGGCTATTCACTATAACACTTACTGATGATAACTATTTTTTTAGCTGGGTATTCTCTCTCTCTTTTTTTTAATGAACATGATGGACAAATTCCCAGGTTAGTTCCTTCCATGCTTAGTGATTACCAAGTTAATAATTCAATATCAAACTGAAACCTTACTCTGTAAGCTAGATGTGACATGTGAAATCATGACTCAATCAATGTTTAAAGCTTCTAATCATTGATTACTAATTCAAACTTAATTGTGAAATCTGACTGGTAACTGAATCCAAGAGTCATAAATCACCAACGTTAAGTATCTTATACTTCTTAATACAAGAATATCCTTCAAAATCACTCAAATTCATAAGAATTTCTAGAATTTTTTTAAAAAAATTCACAATTTTTTCTCAAGACTAAGAAAACACTGATTAGGTCACCTAATCTCTCATCCCCAACCTAAAATCTACAGTCTTAAATGTAAAACATATAAGCATGCAATAAAAATGAGACAACAAAAGTAAAAGGTGAAGTGATGGAAGGGTAGTAACTGACAAAGGAATCAAGAGGCTTTTCCAAAAGGATCTCAGTGTGAGAGTGGGTCAGCACAAGAGTTTAAACCATAAAAAGAAAACAATCCTAACAACATAAAGCCGACTATCCTAGAACGACAAAAAGTAAACTACCCTAGTCATATGAAAGTAGTAACCTACCTATACCTCCATCAAACTAGGAGATCAATCCTGATACACAGGATCAGTCAGAGGTATGGACATGTCCTCTGAGTCAAATTTCTCAACAAATGGCTTTAATCGATGTCAATTTTCTTTAAACTCATTTTCATTATTTGGATTCTAAATCTTGATAGCCCCATGAGGATAAACATTGATAACAGTAAAAGGGCCGGTCCAACGATATCGAAGCTTACCCGGAAAGAGATGTAACAAAAAATTATATAAAAGGACCTTTTGACTGAGTGTGAATGATTTTTGAAGAATGTGTTGATCATGAAATGCCTTCATCCTGTCTTTGTAAATTCTTGAGTTCTCGTGCACATCATTCTAGATTTCTTCGAGTTCATTCAATTGAAGTTTGCGTAGCGAGCCAGTACTATCTAGATTGAAGTTCATATTTTTAATTGTTCAGTAGGCTCTATGTTCCAACTCCATAAGCAAGTGGCAAGTTTTTCCATTGACAAGTCTAAAGGGAGACATTCCAATAGGGGTCTTAAATGTAGTACGGTAAGCCTATAAGGCATTAGTCAATTGGATGGACCAATCCTTACGGTTGGGTTAACCATCTTTTTCAAGATATGTTTAATCTCTCTATTAGAAATATCAGCTTACCCACTTATTTGTGGGTGGTATGGAGTGCTCACCTTATGGAAAATACCATATTTCTTCATTAAATTCACGAATGGTCTATTACAAAAATGTGAGCCGCCATCACTAATGATGGCTCGAGGTGTTCTAAACCGAGAAAGGATGTTCTCTTTTAAAAACTTAATGACCATTCGATGATCATTGTTACGGCATGGAATCACTACAACCCATTTAGTGACATAGTCTACGACGAGCAAAATATATAAATGTTCAAAGGATTGGGGGAATGGTCTTATGAAATCGATGCCTTAACAATCAAATGCTTTATGATAAGGATGGGGTTCAAGGGCATCCTATTTTAATGGGATAATGCACCTAATTTCTAACAACATTAACAAGCCTTGCAAAACTCAAGAGTGTCCTTAAACATAGTGGGCTAGTAAAACCCACACTGTAGAATCTTAGCTGTGGTCTTTTTACTAGAAAAGTGACCACCATGGGCCGGAGAGTGATAGTAGGAGATGACACTTTGATGTTCATCGTCTAGGATACATCTCCTTAAGATTTGGTCTGGGTAATATTTAAACAAATATGTACATTCCAGAAGAATTTGCACACACCTTAGTGAAAATTTTCTTCTTATCTTGTGCAGTCTAATGTGTCGATGTGAAACCGGTGGTAAGATAATTAGTAATATTAGCAAACCAAGGTGAATGGGAGACTTTGAATAATTGTTCTTTAGGGAACATGTCATTGATATGTGTCGTCTCGAGGGAATCAGAGAGATTAAGGTGGGAAAGATGGTCAGCCACTACATTTTTTACTTCATTTTTATCTTTTATTTCTAAATCAAATTCTTAGAATATAAGGATCCATCATATCTGGTGGAACTTAGCATCATTCTTTGAAACAAGCTACTTGAGCGTTGCATGATCCGTGTGAATGACAATCTTGGATCTGATCAAGTAGGACTTAAATTTGTCCAAAGCAAACACTATGACTAAGAGTTCCTTTTCCGTAGTCGAGTAGTTCACTTAGGTAGGGCTTCTTTTCTTTTCTCTGGCCTAAAACTGCCCCAAGAGCATAGTCAGACGCGTCGTGCATAAGTTCAAAAGGAAGGCTCCAGTCGGGTGGTTGTATGATAGGTGAAGTGGTTAACATGTCCTTAAGCTTAGTGAAAGCTTCTTGGTATTGCTCAATCCACTTGAATGGTACATCCTTTTGAACTAGATTACATAGAGGAGACTAAAGTCCTTTATGAATCTTCTATAAAAATTAACATGTCCAAAGAAGGATCGCATGTCTCGTATGTTCTTAGTTGGAGGTAGGTTAGAGATAAGATCAATTTTTACCTTATGTACCTCGATTCCTTTGGATAAGATGATATGTCCAAGGATAATTTCCTTACGAACCATGAAATTTCACTTCTCTCAATTGAGTACTAAATTCTTTTCTTCACATCTTTTCAGCACACATTTAAGATTCTTTAAGCAATTGCTGAAAGATGGACCAAAGATAGAAAAGTTGTCCATGAAGACCTCTAGATATTGCCCCACTATATCAGAATAAATACTCATCATGCATCGCTGAAAAGTGGTAGGAGCATTACATAATCCGAATAACATCCTTCAGTAAGCAAAGGTACCGTAAGGACAAGTAAATGTAGTCTTTTACTGATCTTCAAGGGCTATCTTTATCAGGTTGTAGCCCGAATATTCATCAAAGAAACAGTAATGTGAATGTCCAGCTAGCCTTTCTAAAATCTGATTAATGAAGGGTAAGGGAAAGTGGTCCTTCCTCATGATAATATTCAACTTAGTCAATGCACATTCTCCAACCAGTAGTGACTCTAGTTAGCATAAGTTCATTATTGGCATTGGCTATGATGGTGATTCCATACTTCTTGGGAACCACCTGAGTTGGACTCACCCATTGACTATCAGATATCGGGTATATGATACCCATAACTAATAATTTAAGAAGCTTGGCTTTAACCACTTCATTCATGTTTTGATTTAATCTACGTTGTGATTTCCGAGAGATCTTCACATTATCATCGAGATAAATGCGGTGAGTAGAAATTTAAGGGTCAATTCCCTTGAGGTCCGCAACCATCCATCTAAGGTCTCCCTTATGCTCAATGAGAATAAATATGAGCATACTCCCTTGTTCTTGCTCAAGGTGGGATGAAATCACCACCGGGTATGTTTCATCTTAACTTAAATTAAAATATTTGAAATCATAGGGCAAAGATTTTAGGTCAAGCTTCGGTGGCTTGAGGCTAGATGGTACAGGCACTATATTAGTTTGGGGAAATTCTTCAAATTGTGACCTCCATCAATTAACTTCAAGTACTGACATAGTATCAAGCATGACACCCATCTCCCTAATAATGTCATCATTAAAATCATGGGAGTGGGTCAGGCACGTCTTTAGAAGGTCAGAGGATAAGGTCAAAGGTGTTCTATCTTCCACAAAAGAGTTAATCATGTTAATGTCGTGGAAATCGTCGTCATCCTCTAATCGTCTGCCCGTATTGAAAAAGATATTTAGCTCCAATGTCATATTCCTGAAAGACAAACTCATGACTTCATTCCTGCAATTAATGATTGCATTTAAAGTAACAAGGAACGGGTGACCAAGGATGACAGGAATTTGAGTGCTCATGTTACTGATGGGTTTTGTATCTAGGATGATGAAATCTACTATGTAATAGAATCTGTCAACCTGGACCAACACATCCTCAATTATCCCTCTCGATACACGAACTGAGCGATAATATGTTGTAATGTGGTTAGGGTGGGTTTTAATTCACCCAAACCTAATTGTTTGTACACCGAGTAGGGAATCAGATTTATACTCGCTCCTAAGTCAAGTACATGCTTAATTCGATAGTTCTCAATTACACAAGCGATGGTTGGGCTACTGGGATCTTTAAATTTTTGTGGCACATCTTGCTTTAGGATGACACTCACTTTCTCAACTAAGAAGATTTTTTTTGAATATTTTGTCGTCTTTTGGTCGTAGACAAGTCTTTCATGAATTTAGCACATGTAGGTATTTGTTTAACTACATCCAGTAGAGGAATATTGACCTTCACTTATTTCAACCCCTCTAGAATATCCTGAGAGTTAAAGAGAGGTTTTGATGCAACCAATCGTTGGGGGAATGGGGCAATTGGCTTGCCTTGAAGTTTCGGTTCCAATTCTTATAGAGCAGTGCTAGGTCTATCATCATTATCCTCCTCCGAGTCCTTAGGCTTTTCAACCCTAACCGGAATAGTTTTGTCAATGGTCTTCACACTCCTAAGAGTGGTGATAGATTTAGCTTGCTTCATCTAATTTAAAGAGCTTGGATCACTTATCTCATATTGCAGTTTAGGATTGGGGAAAGGTTGGGCTGGATGAATCCTTTTTCCCTCAATCAAATTTTTATCTCACGCCCTTGTATAGCCTTTGAAATATCTTGAAGGGTTTATAATATACCCTGAGTGATAAGCTCTTCATTTTGAATATGTTTTTGAACCGGATCCTCTTGAGGTTTCACTTGATTTGGAATTTGATTGAAAAATCCTTGAGTAGAAGTTTGTCCATTCCTCCAACAGAAGTTTGGATGATTCTCCAACTGGGATTATATGTATTAGAGGTAGGTCCATTGAAAGGTCATTGGTAATTATTCATGCATTAGATTGTTCATTCAACACCTCTTGAAAGGCAGGTATTGTTGCACAATTTTTAGTTGTGTGAACGTTACAAGCACAAATACTGCAAATAGTTTTCTTAACCTTATTCTTCTTTAATTCCATAGCCTCAAATTTCCATGTGAGATTAGACACTTTAGCATTGATATCATCATCCTCTTTCAGAAGGTATAATCCGCCCCTCTCCTTTGATTGAGTGGGCCTAGAAGTGGTGCTTGATTTTAGGTAAGTGTCCCATGATTATGTATTTTCAGCAAGTCTATCCAAGTAGTCCCACACATCAACGACATTTTTATTCATGAATTCTCCACTGCACAATGTCTCAACCAATTGGCGCATGGAAGATGTCAGTCTATCATAGAAAAAGTGTGTAATGAGCTACATTTCAAAACCGTGTTGTGGGCATGAATTAACAAGATCCTTGAACCACTCCCAACATTTGAAGAATGTTTCATCCTCCTTTTGTGCAAAGTTCATGATTGACTTTCTAAGGGTGTTCATTTTATATTGTGGAAAAAATTTCTTTATGAACTCCCTTATCATATCATTTCATGTGCCAATAGATATGGGATGTAGTGAATGCAACTACATCTTAGCCTTCTCTTTCAGAGAAAAGGGAAAGATTTTTAGTCTAACCGTGTACTCAGACACATTTGGAAAATATAAAGTGGCTATGATCTCATCAAACTCTTTCAAGTAAAAATATGGAGTTTTATATTCAAGCTCATGGAATTTTGGAAGGAGTTTGATCACCCCTGTCTTAATATCCATGTATCCAGTATTTTCTAAAAAATCATGCATGAGGGCGTGCTCACCCCCACTGGTTGTAAATAATCTCACAAAGTGGAGGTGGGGTGCTTGATGCACCTCATTCTCATCCTGGACTTCCTCAACCCTAGGTTGAGGTTGTCTTCCCAGTTAATTTACAGTCATCACTTCAATTAAATCTGAGGATCTCGAGTGGTGTGTAATCCTATGATGGATAGAAAACCCGTTAACCAATCCTCCTTCACTCAAAAGACGTCAAGTGTTGTCACGGACCCACTTGGGCATGAAACACTCTTAGCCTTCAATCTCAGATTCTAACCTAAACCTAAAAAGGAAGAAAGGAAATAGAAATCTAGAAATAGAAAGGAAGAGAGAGTTGGAGAGAAGTTACCAAATTAGACGTTCCTAATTAAAATCCTGCAAAACAAAGAAAAGTAAGTCAGTTTCTAAAAATAAAAATATTAAAATTAAAAAGTTCCTAAAAATATAAAATAGACTAAGGTCTAGAGAGGAAATTTTCTAAAAATAAAAAATAAACCCTAATCCTAAAAATAGAAAAACCCTAATCTTAAACTAATTCCAAAACTAGCTAATCTCGGAAAAATGCAACCATCAATCCCTGACAATAGCGCCAAAAACTTGTCCACCACCCCAAGTATAGGGTAGTGATGTAGCAATAATCTCGATAAGACCGAGGTCGAATCAACAGGGACTGAACCTTGTACGTATTCTGAAAGTAACCAGAACTAGAACTAGAAGAAGATGTAATCTAAATTAGGAGAATAATGGTGAATTATTTAATTAAAACTTGTAAAATTCAAAGGTGGGAAACTAGGTTTTCCAAGGATCCACTTGTAGAGATTAGGGAGATCTATGCTTAATTTAAGAACACAACTGGAATCAGAGTTCCATCCTCATCCAGTTGGAAGAAATTTCATTAAAAATCAATTCTAAACTTCCTTTGATCTAGTCCTCAATAGATGAGAGGTATGAGAACTAGCATTAATTCCATAAATAAAAAAAAACCATGTCCATGAGACAAAGCAAACAATAGAATTTACCAATCCACAAACACTGAGATAATTATGAAGACTAGAAGGATTCCATCATCCAACCATGTCCAAGGGGAGATGGTAACAATAGGGTTCCTAATTTCATAATCACAATAATGCAAAGAACATGCTCAAAGATATCGCAGATCCATTATAATTTAAGTCACAACAAACTATTAAAAACTAAAAGAATTCCTTATAATTAAAATAGAAGCAAAGATAGTTTAACTTAAACATGAATCAAAACTATAGAAACACCCCATCACGCTAAAAGATTCACCTCTTAGCTCTAGTTAAGAGGTTTAGCCCATCATAGACATGATGATCTAAAACTCAGAAAAAACATTAAAAGGAAACAAAGAAGGAAAGAGAAGAAAAACTCTGATGCTGGCGGGTCCATGATCTCTCTCTCTCTCTCTCTCTCTCTCTCTCTCTCTCTCTCTCTCTCTCTCTCTCTTCCACGTCTTTACTTCTCTATGTCTAGATCTGATAATTTCTCGCATCCCTTTCTCTTCTCCTTTTATAGATAAAGGTTAGGGCGGTCAACGAGAGTCAGTGGTGGAGTTTACGTAGTAACTTTCGCATGATGCGCAGCGAAACCGCGCTCGGCCCGCATTTGGCATGGATAGTCGATCTGTTTTGGCCATCTGACCCATTTGGCTTTCTTGGTGGTGGTCGGTTGCCCCATGAGAAGAATTTATACAGTATGGATCACTCAGTTGGATGTGATCTTAATCATGCAACTAGCCCATAACATCCGAACATGTGGAATGCATGTTACATGTGAAATCTAGATTTTGCATAACCGGTGGGGCTCCTAATCGATGCTGTCAGAGAAATCCACTCCATCCATTGAATTCTCCTCAAAAACCTAGTTGGAGATGGAAATTTTTGCTCAAATTTAGTGCGGCTCATTGAATATTTACTTTTATCATTCATCCTACGTTTGATGGTGATCTTCGTGTATACACGTGCATGATTGTAAAAAGACACCATGGTTGTGGTCAACCCCATTGTTTGGAAACGTTGGACGGTTCAGATCGTCCAAATGGACGATGATGGTGGCCCACTGATCATCATAGAGGGATCCACTTCCTCTGCTTACGTAAACAAAAGAAACCAATTCGGTCAAACTAACTTTCACCCGACTGACAGTTCCGTGCACTACTGTAGTGCTGGGTCAATAAATCCACACCGTCCATTCATTGACCCATTTAATCTGAGGGGTTGTGCCTGAATTTGAAGCATACCCAGAGATGAGGTGGGCCCCATATCAATAATTTATGGCTGATCTTGTCCATGGGACCACTTTCATAAAGATCCAAGGCTGAAATTTTACGTGTACGGTTACTGTATGATCCTCAAGCCAGATATAAAGTTCAGGCCAAATGGATGGTGGGAACCCTGTGATCTTGCATTTAGGACAATTTTCAGGCTTTTTCATCTTCAATTACTTGATTTTCTCGGATATTTGGTGTGTGAATTCTTGATCTCGGTCTCCTAAGATCCGTCCCTTGCCTTGGTGCTTTGTGAGCATCAAATCCATGCCTTTAGTACCCTTTTTCAATCCAAGCTCTTAAAATTCACCTTGCAACAAAAACATGATTAAAATAGGATGTTAAGTATTATCATGTTCGTAAAACCATGTGATAACTGGGGTCTAATATGAAATATTTGACCGTCAATAGTCCATTGCTCTTAAGTCATCCAAATCTATTTTAAAAGATAATAGTGTTAATTCTGATATTGAAGATACAGAGGATGATATGGCTTTACTTGCTAAGAAGTTTTACAAAATTTTCAAAAATAAGAAAAGATCTAATTTTTAAAAACCATCTGATAAAAGAAAGAGAAAATCTAAAACCTGAAAATCTGTAAAAGATAGTCAATGTTTCAACTACCATGAATACGGGCATTTGGTGAATAAATGTCCCAAAAGGGATAAATAAAAAAGAAAGGGCATGATAGCTACTTGGGATGAATCATTTGGCTCTGAAAGTTCTTCTAAGTTAGATGAATTAGAAGAAAAAATTTCTAATGAAGTGAAAGCCCGGATGACAATAGCCAAAGTCAAATCCTCAGATAGTTATAACTTATCTGATTATGAGAATCTCAAGTGACCCTGAAAATGAGAATGAAGATGATCTTCAAGACGCTTATAATGCCCTATACAGGGAAAGTTGCCAAATAGCTGTGAAACTAAAAATTCAAAAGGAAAAATATCTTAAACTAAAAGAAAAACATAAAAATAATATTTTGGAAAAATCTCAACTTTCTGATTATTTTTAAAAAAGTAAAACTTGATTTAAATTTTGAAACCTTAGAATTTGAAAAACTCAGAATCGAAAATGAGAATCTAAAAATTGAAGTTTCTTCTCTTTTAAGTTCTAAAGATACTTGGAGATATGCTCATGGAGACCCTAAGCTGGAAAAACTATTAACCACAACCAGAAAATGTGGTGATAAATTGAGTCTAGGCTATATCAAAGATAGTTGACTAAAAAATAAAAATGCATCTCCTATATTTGTAAAAGGAGAATCCTCAAACTCAAAAGGTAAGAATTTGAAGAACTATAACCAAAATGATTTCAAAAATCCAAAATCTTTTCAAGCTTCTAAGTTTAATTCTAATGTCATCAGCTATAGAAATCAAAGATATAGTCTTTAATTGAAAAGAAATAGTGGACTTACTCAAAGACCTTGAATCTAACTCTAATAAAATCGGGGTTAATAGACGAAGGAATTCCAACTCTCATAAACAGAAAAAAATTAATGGAATCTTAAATCCAAAACCATAATGAAATGGTGTACAAAACTACTTGTCTTGTTGCTCACACTACCATCAAGTCTTCTAGCCATTCAAAATGGTACCTGGATAGTGGATGTTTAAGACATATGACAGGTGACAAAGTGATATTCACCATCTTTAAAGAAATGAATGATGGTTCGATTACCTTTGGTGATGGAAGCAATCACAGAATTATAGGCGATGGTACTATTCAACTCTCTAACCTTCCTCCTTTCGAAAATGTTTTATATGTTGAAGGACTTAAACACAATCTTATATCTCAAATCCGCGATAACAAGCACAACGTAAAATATACTAATCATAGATGCGAGATTACAAATGAGAAAGGTTGTGTGATATTAAATGGTCGTCAGACTTTTGAAAAATGCTATATTATTAATGAGTCATGCTCTTCTAACTTTTCATGTTACATGGTCCAAATGGACGAAATAAAACTATTGCATAAACGTCTTGGACATGTTAATTATCAAAATCTTTATAGAATGAGCAAAATAGATCTTATTTGTGGTTTACCCAAATTAAAAAAGGTTGAAAAGATATGTGGCACATGCCAAATTGGCAAACAAACAACGAGTAGTCACAAGAAAGTGAACTCCTTTTCCATAACCAAATCTCTTGAACTTCTCCATATGGATTTGGTTGGACCAATAAGTGTAACATCCCGAAAATCGGGGGGTCGAGCAAAAACCCAACTCCCGAGTTCCAAAATGTTATTTATGCAACATAGATATGTATGATTGAATGTTGTCTGTGATAACGCATTAAACATGAGTGAGATTAAGCTAGAACAGCATATCATACTCCAGAGACGGTTAAATTAACAAGCGGAAGACTGTGATAGTATGTATAACATATATAAACTGTTGTATGCCTCCAGAGTGTGGATATGTTACCAGGTTATATACATACATGTATACTCCAAAAGTAGACAAAACGAATATACATGAGTGCGCTAAAAATATAAAATGACAAGTGTCAAAGTATCTAATCAACCTCCCTGTAATCCCGTCAATCAGAACACGCATAAAGGAGGGATCCTCCTCATCATCATTAAGTCCAGCTCCGCCTCATAGGCCGCGCCGTCATCTGCAATCACAAAAGGTCTGGTGGGTGTCCAGGAACACCGTCCCGTAACGTGGGAGTGAGTAGCTAACTCAGTAGAATAATAGAGCAAGGATTAACATGTTCTCAAATCAATCATGCGATAATAGTAAAGAAATAAATCAAACAATCCTAACACTGTTGTTAATGCAATTATGACATGACGTGATGTATGCCCTCACCGACGATCACCCTCATGCGGCAACATCTTACGACCGCGGCATGCCACACTCCCTAGAGTGCTCCACATCTTCCAGGCACATGCAATGCTATGGTGATATGAATTTCAAGTTGTTATTAGTCCATTCAAACAGCAGGATTGGGAAACTAAGGTACTTCCCTTGTATCAATCCCAACACAGATCCTGTCTAGGGTCGTCACTCCTAGTAATCTCATACGATGTATATTTCGTAGGTCACTGCAAGGGCTGCCAGGGCTGTTGCTCGCACTCGTTGCACCGCTCCCCCATCACCTTATCAATACAGGCCTACTGTACTCTACTGCTACTGAAGGGTCGTCGCCTCCTGTAGACTCAGAATACGCTCGCGGTCACTACAAAGGGCTCGTCGCCTGATCAGTGTAGGCCGACAGCTAGAATATAGTGTCCCATACCACCATAATCTGCTCACGAGTTTAGGTGCTCACTGGTCACTACGGGGAGCTTTGTGGCCCCAGCGTAGGCCGACAGCTCGACCACGGTGTCCCATACCACCATGCCCGGCTCATGAGTCTTTATGGATCAAGGTACCATGGTTAACAGGGTTTACAATGGTAAGTTCAGTACCCTAGGTTCAAGCAGTTATGACTCATACAAGGTGAACATACAACGGCCAGTCGGGTTACTTGACGAGCTCGACTGGCACGAGCGCATCGCAAGTCGAACGACATGAAGTGCGTAAAACACTTCGCGTGGCCTAACCACTGCCGCCAACTCTAACACGACTCTCGTTCATCGACACGTCCTTCGTGGCCAAGATAAGCTAACCACGAATTCTTTCGGTTACCGACCGCCTGGACTAGGCATAGTCCCAAACAATCATAGAATCACATCAGTAGTTGTGTAAGGGTAATGGAAATGAAATGGAACCATGTGAGCATGTTAACACATGTCATTACATACAACTTAAGCAAGTCTTCAAACACATGCCTTTCATACATATAATGAAATTATACATATCGCCAACATATAGGAAATCATCACCATCAGCGTATTAATTGAGAATTCAATCTCCAACTAAGTCATAAGAAAATCATCAAGCACATGTTATAACATACCACTTAAATGAATCATTAAGCACATGCATTTCGTACATATAATGAAATCGTACATATGGCTAACATGTAGGAAATCATTCGCATCAACATATTCATTGAGAAATCAATCTCAAACTAATCCATAACACCATTTAAGCCAATACATACTAATACAAGCATTTATACAAACACTTACACTACACACTTAAGTCTACATATAGTATGTCGATCCGACATGTGCATTTAGGCGAATCTCTTCGCCAAACTAATTATGCACGCATTCCTAACTTCCTAATGCGACAACAAACCATGTCAATCACATCAGCAAAATATGAATGTAAACTGTACTTCCTACAAATGACTAAAATGCCCTAAATCTCATATTCTTCGTTAATTTACGAAACAGGAAACGGAGAGCATGTTGTACATGTCAAACGGCGTTGCCGTCAAGAATCTACTATCAAACGACATTGAAAGCTTTGGAAACAGTCAATCAAAGCGTCTAATATCCGCACCTTTTTGCTTTTAGGGGTGAGAATTCGAACGGAGCGTATACGCTTCGTCTACGGCGACTAGGCAACCTAATACACAAGATCTATTAGCTATTTCTCTATGGAACCAAGGAATCAGCAAATCAGCAACTTTCTAGGGTTTTTCGTACCTGAAAACGTGGAGAAATCACCGGCAAAGTGATTGGAATACGCCGCTTAAGCACGTGCAGCAGCAGCAGGAAAAGCTCTCCCACCTTCTCTCACAAACTCTCACCTTTTCTCTCTCCCAATCTAGGATTTTTGCAAATTCGGATGAGAGAGAGGAGTGAGAGTTTCAAGCCCTTTTATAAGCCTAAACTTGCCCGAAATAGACTCGGGAACAAGTTTCACTTGAGGGGTAACCAAATCGGGGCTGTTTCGGTCCAAAAAATGCTTTCTGGTGGTCCCCTGGTCGAATGCGATCGGACTTAAGCTCATGTGTACCAGATCTAGCGCACATTAAGTTTTCAGTCCGGCAGGGTTCGCAGATCGCACGTGGCGGACCAGTTTCAGTTCAGCGGTCACCGCACGTAGATCAGGGCTGGAAGTCTCATAATATAAAATAGAAATTTTTCCTGATCCGAGGGTGTAATCTGGATGAATTCTGACGGTCAGAACGCCTAATACTGACGCGTCAAGTCGTATGCCAGATTTGAATTTGAAATTCCAAATCTGTCCCTATTCGCACTCTCTTCGGTCCGGGCTCAATGAAATAGTCTGTGATTATCGGTTTGACTTGATTTTCGAAATGATTGTCAAGTCCAGCTAGGCGGTTCTAACGGTCTAAGATAAGAGGTATCGGACTTTCGACGCGCGGTCTAGATCCAATACAAAATTTCAAAGTGGTCCAGAGAACAAACCTGTTTAGAGTTTGATCCAAGGTTATAGAGTATTATGGAGTCATACGGTCTACTCGATTTGGGTCTTGTAGAACGTATTTAAAGTGATCAGGGACTATTTCCCAGCTACTCCAGCGTTGCGCTAGCTAACTTATGCTTAGTTTCTAAAGGAATTAACCCTAAGTGATTTCTTTGGCTATGGAATTGGGTTCTAAGCGATTTTTCAGGTGTTTTAATTGACCCACTGTCTAAGGACGTCAAATCCCAGATTGGCCAAAATCCGGGGTGTTACAATAAGAACGGAAAGTAGAGGTGGAAAGAAGTACTTTCTGGTTATCGTTACTGATTTTACCAGATTTACTTAGGTAGCTTTTATGAGAGAGAAAATAGAGACTCTTGATGAAGTTAAAAGAATATTGAAATGAATTCAGACTAAAAAAGAAGTAAATGTAATCAAGATCAGAAGTGACCATGGTACTGAATTCGAAAATAGCAATTTTAAGAAATTCTGCATAGATCATGGCATATCACATGAGTTCTCTACTCTTAAAACACCTAAACAAAATGGGGTTGTTGAAAGGAAGAATAAAGCGCTACAAGAAATGACCAATGTTATGTTAAATAGCATGAATATACCAAAAAACTTATGGTATGAAGCTATTATGAATATTGTATGCTACATAATAGATTGTGTGTATATTAGATAATCAAAAGATAAAATAGCCTATGAGTTATGGTTCAATAAGAAACCAACTGTCAAATACTTTTAAATTTTTGGAAGTAAGTGTTTCATATTATATGACCGAAAAAATTTGGGGAAGTTTGATGCCAAGAGTGACGAAGGTATATTCTTGGTTTATACTCTGAAGAGTCGAGTATATCGTGTTCTTAATAAAAGAATAGGAGTGATCTAGGAATCTATTAATGTTGTAATTGACGATCACCTAATCACACCCACATCAAGTCTAGATGATGATGAAGTCAACTTTTTTGAGAAACCTGACTCTTCATCTAATCCAATTAATTACACTAAGATCAGTCAAAGACCATCTTACTGATCTGATATTAGGTAATCCTCTTACTGGTGTGTGAACAAAAAATAATTAGAAAATATTTGTTAGTATGTTTGCTTCACTTTTCAAAATGAACTGACTAATGTAAAATAAGCACTTGCCAATGAAAATTGGATAGTAACCATGAAAGAAGAGTAAAATCAATTTGTAAGAAATGATGTTTAGTTTTTAGTTTTGAGACCATCTGATAAATATATAATTGGAACCAAATGGATTTTTAAGAATAAATCTGATGAAATGAGAAATATCATTAGAAACAAGGCACAACTAGTTGTACAGGGGTACACTCAGATAGAAGGAATTAACTATGATGAAACATTCACACCTGTTATGCGCTTGGAATCCATTAGATTATTTATTTCTATTCCTTGTTATAAAAAATTTAAAATATATCAAATGGATGTCAAAACTGTATTTTTAAATGGTGATCGACATGAAGAAGTTTATGTTGAACAACCTATGAGTTTTGAAGACCCTAAATTTTTAAATCATGTACATCGTCTTTAAAAAGTACTTTATGGTCTAAAAAAAGCTCCCATGGCATGGTATGAGAAGTTGACTAAGTTCTTACTCAATCACAATTTTATAATGGGAAGCATTGATAAAACATTATTTGTCAGAAAATATAATGAACACTTATTAATCGTACAGATCTACATTGATGTTTTTATTTGTGGGTCTACAAGCACTTACTTTTCTATTGAGTTTGCAGAGCTTATGTAATCCAAGTTTGAAATGAGTATGGTTGGAGACTTAAATTACTTTTTTGGTTTATAAGTAAAGCAAAAGGAAGATGGTATTTTCATTTCTCAAACCAAATTTGCTTTAAATTTGGTAAATAAATTTAGATTCAAGAATGAAAAATTTTTTGATACTCCTATGAGTACAACTCTCAAACTTTCAAAGGATTAAACAGGTAAAAGTATAGACTCTTGCTTATATCGAAGCATGATTGGTAGTCTCTTATACTTATCTCCTAGCAGACTAGATATTGCTTTAGTATTGGAATCTGTGCTAGATATTAGTCTGATCCAAAAGAATCTCATCTTATTGTTGTTATGTTATAATTTTAGATATGTCACAAGTAGTGCTAAATTCAGTCTATGGTATCTTCATGATACAACTGTTCGACTAGCTGGATATACTGATGCTGTCTAGGTAGGAAACATTAATGATAGAAAGTCTATAAGTGGTGGATGTTTCTATGTAGGAAATTTCTTAGTTTCTTGGCACAGTAATAAACAAAGTTTTGTATCTTAATCTACAGTTGAAGCTAAATACATTGTAGCTGGTAATACCAGTACCCAACTTGTTTAGATGAAAAAAATGTTAGCTGATTATGGAATTGTGCAAGATACAATGATTCTATACTATGATAATTCTATCGCAATCAATATTTTAAAGAATCTTAATCAACATTCTCGTACGAAACATATAAACATTAGATATCATTATATTTGAGAATTGGTTGATGATAAAAGCATTTCATTAGAATATATCCAGACTGAAAATCAACTTGTTGAAATTATGACTAAACCGCTTGACAAGAATAGATATTTCAAATTAAAAATATAATATCGGTATGTGTACTTCTAATTGATTAAATCATGTTGTGTATTATTTGCATGTTTTAATTTAAAATAAAAAATAAAAATATAAAAAGTGATTTTTTAAGGGCTCGACGGGTCGAGTATGTCCTCGACCAGTCGACCCTTGATGAGTCGAGGACCACACTCAACCGGTCGAGGAATGCGGGCTTGTTCATTGAAAAGGGAAAAAACACATTTTCACCCCATTTCTCTCATCTTCCTTGACTAGTTGTGGCTCCACTTGTCAAACCCATTTCCATTTCTTCCATGTACGTGGTTTATTTTACTTTTTCTTCTAGATTTAGGTTTATTGTTGCTCATTAATCATTTCTTTGGGACTTACTTTGAGTTTCTCTCCTTCTCTATAGTGGGTTTTGTTCAAAAATCTAATTCTTGCCAATCTCATCTTTTATTTTTGTTGTTCTCTATTTTAATCACTAAATGGAACATCGAACTAAGAGGAAAGTAACTCGTAGCTCATCCTCTAGGTCAACTTGAGTTCTAGTTAGAACCCTAAGGGCTCTTGAAGAAGATTTAGAGCATGTTAGGGATTTTTACACTCGAGAAATTATTATAGTGAGGACAGTTAATGTTGATCATATTTCTCCATTCCAGTTACTTCTTATCCCTACCTCTGTTGGTTGGGAAAACATTCTAAATTGGGGCAGAATGGCATACCGCTCTATTGTACAAGGAATGTATGCGTCTGTAGGTGAAGCGTCCCTAGATGATCTAACATTCTCTATTAATTTTTGAGAAGGAACATTCCTTGTTGATAGGCACCTTATTTCAGGCTTGATGGACATTAATGTCAATGATGAAGATATTCCCATACCTACCTTAGCTGAAAGAATGACTGAAACAAATCATCGGGATATTACCTAGAAATTGTGTCAGTTTAATGTTGAATGGAGTTCGGGTATTTCCCTCCATTCCAATCAAATGTTGACCAAATACAGAGTTCTTCATCATATTTTCATTTCCAATGTTAATCCTAGGTTTGGGAATAAGTCTGAGCTTACTCCCTTTATGCGTTATGTTCTTCATGCTATTATGTCGAGCATTCCTATCTATCTTCCTTCACTATTTTGTTACACAATTATTCAATTTTGTATCCATCCTGGCCATGGGTCTGTTCCTTTTGCTTATCTCATGACTAGCCTTTTCACTCATTGTAATGTTGTCATTCCTCCTTTTGAGGCACCTGTGACAGTCCTTCCATTTGAAAACTCCAACACTCACAAGATGAATTTGGACTACCTGCCTGGCCAGTGAGATGAGGATGAAGTAGAAGAAGAGAAAGCCCCTTTACTGGAAGACACGTCTATGGATGACATTTGTGTTGAGCTATAATTAGATGATGAAGCTGATCTTGATTTTCATCATTCTCAGGTTGATGATCGGCTTAGATCTTTAGAGGAGAAAGTTGTTGAGTTGAAGGTATCTCAGGATACTTTGGTTGAAAATCACAAAGCATCAATGAAATACATGTGGAAATATTTTCACCACATTACCAAAGGACTTCACCAAATTGATCCTTCCATACCTCCTCCATCTTCCTCTGAGTCTAATTAGTTTTGTTGCTATGCATTTTCTAGCTTGTTTGCGTCTGTATTAATTATCACTATATGGTTGGTTGACTTGTTAACTTTTGATAATACTCTCTCTTTTTGCTCTCTTAATGGTTTCATTACTCCTGTTTTGAACTTCATTATAATAATAATCTATTGGTTCAGCTATGCATTTTTTAGTTTTTCTTTATTCAATTGCTCTTTCCTTTGTCAATTTGTGACAAAAAGAGGGAGAGATTTAGTATTATGATGAGAATATGATTGATATGACTGCTAAAAATGCTGAAAATGTCGCTGGAGTTATAGACATATATGTTACAATTACAGGTGTTATTCAAGGCCAAAGAGAAGCTCAAGTTAAGGGGGAGTTGACAAATATTGCAGATTTTGTAGAGCAAAAATTTTGATAATTTTATAATTGTTGTGCTAAGTGTTTTGTCACAATTTTAACAAAGTGGGAGATTGTAAGTGCTGTAATGTATAAAGTGCTCTTGTTTGTCAAATTTTGATCGAACAAAACAACTTATGATGTGGTTCACAAAATATGATGGAAAGTTATGATGTGGTTCACATAATATGATGGAAAATTCACCTTCAAGTGAATCAATATGGAAATCTCACCTTCAAGAACAAACCATGAAGGCAAGCATAAGCACAAGTGTAATGCCCTAAATTTTGAGGGTTGAGCAGAGCTCAACTCTCGAGATTCTGAACATCACTTATGTCTTGTGGATGATGATATCTAGATTTCTTTCATGTTAATGAGTTAAGCATGCATGGAATTATACTAAATAACACATCATACTCTGGATTTAATGAAGTTAAACAAATACTTAAATAAAAAAACATATCTACGAAAATATGTACACTTTCCATAGAATTCTTTCCAGAGTATGAGTCTACAACTGGGTTTAATATATACATGAATAAGTTTAAAATGAACAAAACATGGTATTTGACTAAGCCCAGGTGCCCAACGTCCCTACGTAATGGTACTTGGCCTACATCGACCCGCCTGAGAGTTGGAAGTAGGAGAATTTCTCCTCCTCATCTAAGAAGTCATTCTCCATAGCATAGACGTCGTCTATACCTGCATCTAAATCAGCATTTGGTTGGTGTTTTAAAACAACGTCCTAGAGTGGGAGTGAGTAATCAACTCAGTGGTTCTATAAGGCAAAAGTTACACATGTTATCAAGTCAATCAAAGCAGTAATGATAAAGAAATTATAAACAATCACTTCCTAGCTATTCTCTTGGATGTAGGAATGAAGTGTAAGTAATGATGCATGCCCTCAACCATTAATGCTCCCTCAACACGCAACTCCGACTCTTATTTTGCATAGGACAACACTTCCTCATATGTGCAACTCCAATGCCTTTTCGCCACATTCTAACTTATGTAGTGTAATGCATGGTCATGTTAACCAAGTGATTAATTATGCTCATTCATACAGTAGGTTTGGGAAGCTAGGGTACCTCCCTCTTTAATATGGACCCAAATTGAACATTAGGAATCGGACAACTCCAGTGGTCCTACTTATATGTTTTGGATCCATTTAGGTTCAACACTCCTAAAGAAACACATGATAGGCAAGTTGTAAGAAGTGGTGCTCGCAGTCACTACGTAGAGGCTCGTCACCCCAGCGTAGGCCGATGACACGAACACGGTGTCCCATACCACCATGCTCAGCTCACAGTCTTGAGGATCATGGTACCATGGTTAAAAATGGATCTTTACATTGGTGAGGGGTACCTTAAATTCAAACAGTCGCGTTCATACATGGTGAACACACAATAGTCAACCAGTTCATTAGGCAAGCTCGATTGGTACGGGTGTATGCCGACCTAATCGACATGGAGTGCATAAGTGCCCCTCGTGGCTTAGCCACTATCGGTAGTCGACATACGACTCGGATCTTTTGAGTTTACCCGAGATGACGGACTAGTTCAGCCACCATAAACATGGGTGTTTACCGATTTCCTAAACTATGATTGTAGCCCCATTCCTATTCACATGCTACTAACACCCACGTTGAATTCATATCCATATTTAACAAGCCATCTTAGTGAATTTATCTTTTGGGCATTTCATTAAACACGTAGTCCATGTTAACTATAACTCGTACTTTATCAATTAGTTATATAGAGAAAAATATACATATGCATAAGACAATAAAGAATCCAACCTTAATAATCATAGTACCTACAAATCATCAACGATTTTTCATTTAGACAATTTATCAAACACATAAACTACGTTAGTTACAACATACGTTTTATCAATTCATTACACAAAGAAGTCTATATGCATATGACAATGATGAATCTTAAATTAAAAATCATAGCAAGCACTGGTCATTTTCTATTTCTTATTTAGACGTTTCATCAAATACATGGGTTACATCATTTACTCATCACAATTTATATGTGTATCTCATATAGAAATCGACATGCTTAAGACAATATGGGAGTAATCACGACAAACATAAATCATTAGCCATATTGAAAGTATTGATAAACCGTAATCTAAGCGTATATAGTCCGTACATTTTGCTAATACGGTCAATTCGGACACGATCATAAGACTACGTTTTCAAAAATGAAATGTCGGGCACCTAAATGATTAAACGGGCTAGCCAGGTAGGAGAAAACCCATATGGGCGATCTATATCACTATTAGGGTTGGTATTTCTTACCCTAAGTTGTAGTTGAAAGAGTTTTGGGTAGCAAAAAGTAGCGGTGATTAGGCACGTGGATACGTGGGAGAAGATTTTCCACAGTTGCAGCGATCTCCCAAACTTCCTCTTCTCTATTTTCTCCTTTCTCTTCTCTCTCCCTCTAGGGTTTAGGAAATTCGTATATGGGAGAGAAGGGTTGAGTTCGGAGCTATTTTTAGCCCTAGATGCGGTGCAAATGGCCCTAGTGCCACCTTACACTATATTTATACCCTGGGGGCGGCCGTTTCTGACAAACAAGGCTTCTAGGGAGAGCCCGTCTCAGATCAACGATCATACATGTCCAATCGGGTCCACGGTTATACGGATGGGTGCAGGGAAATTTCCTTTCTCCCTGGGTGAAGTTTGGTCACAAAATGACTGTCCAAATTCCTTAAGTTTGCGTAAGAGTGAACGGACCAATTCACTTAAGTTTGAGTTCATTTTCTAAGGATATTCGCATTTCTCATTCTTTTAATTCATGTCTCAAGTTGGGGCATTTCTAGACACAATTTGGGCTTGATTCCTGTGTTGGTTGTCAAGCCCAGCAGGACGGACATCGTCTTATAATTTCAAGGTCATCGGATCTCCGACGTGCGGTCTATGTCCATTACAGAGTTTCAATGTACTCCCGAGAGCGACAGGCCCTTAGGATTTCTCCTAGGTCTTAAGATGGCATTGGGTCAGTGGTACTCATGGTTTTAGGCCTCCACATTTGTGAAAATATTGGCCTAAGCTTAATCCACCAATTACTTAACATTTAACTAAATCTTATCTAAATAATATAACTGGGTGCGGTCCTTGGGTTGTTACGCCCGAGGTTGTACTCGGGGCTTTGTATGGATTTTTTCAGGACATTACAATCTACCCCCTTAAAGAAAATTTTATCCCTGAAATTTGTACCTTTTCCTATTCCTCGAGGAGTTGTGGGTAGTTCTTATAGACCTCAGCTTCCATCTCCCAAGTGGCCTCCTCCTCGGTGTGGTGTGTCCATAACACTATTACGAGTGGGATGACCCTGCTACACAACACTTATTCCTTCCTATCTAGAACACGTGTTGGTCACAATACATAGGTAGCATCTTCCCTTAGCTGCACTTGCTCCCACCTGATGATATGAGTAGGGTTAGGAACATAGTTTTTTAGCATTGATACATGAATCAAATTGTGCATGCCTATGAGTGGCGTGAGAAAGGCGAGACGATACACCACCACACCCACTCGGTAAAAGATTTGGAAAGGCCCAATGAACCTCAATGTGAGTTTCCCTTTTCTGCCAAAATGGAGTACTCCCTTCATTGGAGAAACTTCAAGGAATACATGATCCCCAACTTCAAATTCGAGCTGCCTCCATCTCGTATTGGCGTAGCTCTTCTGCCAACTTTGGGCCGTAAGCAGTCAACGTCTGATAGTAACGATCTTCTTCGAGGTTGCCTGAACTAGGTCAAGGCTAACCAAGCTCTTCTCGCCAACTTCTGCCCAACAATGCGAAGCCCGACATGGGCGTCCATATAAGGCTTCGTAAGGAGTTATGCCAATGCTTGCTTGGAAACTGTTGTTATAGGAAAATTCAACATAAGGGAGACAGTCATCCCTGCTGTCCTTGAAGTTAAGTACGCACAATCGTAACATGTCCTCGAGTATCTAATGCACCTGCTCCGTCTGCCCATCGGTTTGAGGGTGGAATGTGGTACTGAATTTCAGTTTCTCCCCCATCGCCTCTTAGATTTGAGTCCAGAAAATAGACGTGAACCAAGTGTCTTGATCAGACACAATCTCTAGAGGAACTCCATGCAGTTGTATTATCTCCTTAATGTACAGCTTGGCCAGGTTGTCCGTCTAATTAGAATCTCGAATCGGGAGGAAATGCGTTGACTTTGTCAACCAGTCCACAATCACCCAAATAGAGTCATGTCCCTTCCTCATCTTTGGTAACCCAGAAATGAAATCCATAGATATGAAATTCCACTTCCACTGGGCTTTGGGCATGAGCTGAAGTAAACCTAGGGGTCGGAGGTGCTCAGCCTTGACTTATTGACACGTGAAGTATCGAGACACAAAATATGCTATTTGGGCCTTCATGTTGTCCTACTAGTACGAATACTTCACATCTCGATACATTTTTGTACTACCTGGATGTATTACCAATTTCGAACTATGAGTGGCTTCTAGGACTTCTCTCCTCAGATTGTGAAGGTTCGGGACGCATAGGCGGCCACGATACCTCAAACCTCCATCTAGACCGATTCTTCATTCTGATTCTTATCCGTCGCTTGCATGCTCCCTCATCCTCAACAATAGCTCATCTTCCTTCTGAGCCACAATGATTCGATCATTAATTAATGGTTGTACATGGAGGTGTGTGATGCTCATAAATGGCTCTTCCACTGTTAGCCTCTACTTGAAGTCTTGTACGAACTCCACCATATTCCACTCCCTTATCATTAGAGGGGATGCAAATTCCATGGTTTTCTTCCGGGTCAACGCATCGACCACCAGGTCGGCCTTGCCAGGATGGTAAGAGACTTCAAATTCAATGTCTTCATCTAACGGGGCTGCCTCATATTCAGGTCCCTCTATGTAAAGATATACTTGAGGCTCTTATGGTTGCAAAAGAGCTCGAACTCCTCGCTGTAGAGGTAATGTCTCGAAAGCTTTAATGTGAAAATGACTATCGTCAACTCTAGATCGTGAGTGGGGTAGTTTTCTTCGTATTTTCTCAACTGTCGAGAGACATAGGTGATCACCCTATTCTTCTGCATAAGCACACGCTGAGATGTTCCCAGTCCTTCACCGCGGTCACCTTGGTAAGGTCCATGGCGATTCTTTCCTTGGAAATTGCATGTCCCAAAAACTTGACTTCTTCCTTCCAAAAGTCGCATTTTCAGTATTGTGCAAACAACTGATTCTTCCTAAGTGTATCAAGGACTGCTTGTAGGTGTTCTTCATGATCTTTTTGACTCTTTGAGTTTATCAAAATGTCGTCTATGAATACGATGACAAATTGATAATGATACGGCCGAAACACCCGGTTCATGAGATCTATGAATATGGCCAGTGCATTTGTAAGTCCAAAAGGCATCATAAGGAATTCGTAGTGCCCAAAGCTAGTCCTGAAGGTTATTTTCTACACGTCCTCATTCCTGATGCACAAATGATGGTACTTGGACTGTAAGTCTATCTTAGAGAAATACTGGGCCTCCTTTAATTGGTTGAATAGATCATTTATCCTGGGAAGAGGATACTTGTTCTTAACTGTGATGTGATTTAGCCTGCGATAATCTATACACAATCGTAGTGATCCATCCTTCATTTTCATGAATATTATAGGAGCTCCTCAAGGAGATACACTTAGTTGTATAAAGCCTGAGTCCAATAAATCATCAATATGTTTCCTCATTTCATTCATCTCAAACGGAGGCATGCGCTACATCGACAAGGAGATAGGTGTTGCGCCCTACACAAGTTCAATTGTAAAGTCTTTCTCGCACTGAGGAGGTAGTCCAAGGATCGTTCTGAACATGTTTGTGAAATCTTAGACCACTGGTATGTCCCCAAGTGATGGTTCATCATAATTTTCCAATAGGAAAGCATAACAAAGGATCCGGAAGGGATAACTGACTTGAACTGGGAAGGTGAAGGTCATGCCCTCGGGCTTATGGGCCGTCACCAACCTGATCTCACAGTCAATCTCCACCCTCATCTTAGTGAGCCAGTTCATGTCGAGGATGACATTGTAATGATAAATCTTGGTTACAATTAGGTAAATGTGCACCACTATGCTTCCTAAGTCTATTGGGAAATTCTTACAAAGTATAGTGGCGTTTGAGAAGGTTTCTTTTATGGCAATGACTCCCATTCCAACCATAGGCATAGTGTCCAACCCTAACCCCTAGACTGTGGAGCATGATATCAAAGAAACAGTGGACACGGGGTCTATTAAAAGGGATGCAGGTGTACCTTGGACGTGGGCAGTGACTTCAAATGCTAGCGGTAATGTAACTACTGATTCAACTACTTCGGCGATGAGTGTATGTACGTGAGCTTGTTATGGGCGATTAGGCGGCACTGTTATAGGCCACTGAAGCGGCCCATTTCGAGATGTAGGCGGTTGATTGTATGGTTGCTCCGGTGCCACAGATTGTAAAGGAGGGATTGAAATAACGTGCAGGGGCTGGTGGTTGACCCTTTAAGGCATCATGTAGTCATTAACTCTCATCTTGGTAAAGAAAAAAGGGTTCGTATGTCCAGCTCTACCGCAGTAACAGCACAAGTGATCAGAACACCTTTGTTGAGCCAGCAGAGCCATCAGTCTGAGAGGTGAGTTCACATGTGCCCTCTTGCCAAGGAGCGGCTGGGTTTGCAATTCGGGCCTAGGCCTCGGCCTGTAAGTGCTTTATTTTCTAGCTCCTATGATTGTCAAATTTTGTAGTGCCAAAACCTCTTGGAATTTGTATCTTGTGTAGCTCATCTACATATTCAAGTCTGTGCATCTCATGTACAAGAAGAAAGGTCTTTACCTCAAGAACTTCAAATGCAAGATCAAGAGATATACATGCTCAAGTATAATACTGAGGGATAGTTCACTCCTTCAAGCTTCAAAGTTTAGGGTTTCAAAGCTTCATATAAGGCAAGACAATAGTCTTTACTTTGGTACTCAAAGGTCAAGGTGAAGTACAACTCAAGTACCTTAAGCTCAAGCTTCAATGTATTTCATATTCAAGCTTCAAAATGTCTCAAGTTCAAGCTTCATCATATGTCAAGATCTCAAGCTTCATAAACATTAAAGAACAACTATTAGCTGAAGCAAAAGAAGATTCATTGTTCATATATTGCTTATAAGATATGAATGACCCTAGATTGACCATAGGATAGGTCATTTTGAATACATAATTTAATTGGATCATTTTATAAGTGCATAGTCTATTTTTCAACTAGTCTTAGACTTTATTCGACTAGTACTAATACTGGCTCGACCAATCCAAGAAATTTCTCGACCGGTCCTAAGTTTGTTACTAATTTTCAATTTTTTTTATTAAAGCCTCGACCAGTCCTAGAGACTGATCGACCAGTCAAGTGATCGAGTGAACAGTGCTCAACCAGTCCAGCAACTAAAATGAGTCTCACACGACCAGTCATGGACAGGACTCGACCGGTCGTGGAGGCCACTCGACCAGTCGAGTAGGTCCTTTGACCAGTCGTGGAATGGCCTGATCTTATCGTGCCCAAATTTTTAAAAGTTTGTTGGTTCTTCGACCAGTTGAGCTATCCTCTAGGCCAGTTGAAGGAACCACTACCAAAAAAATGACCAAAGGCTACAGACTATTCTGGTTTTTAGCCACGAATATAAACTGTATCTCACTTGCTATGGCTTAAAACCGTAGTTAAAACTGTCCAAACCGTAGCTAAAAGCTAACTCTTTCAGAAGTACATACAACCTTGGATAGCCCCATAAGGGACTCTACGAGGCCCATTAAAATGTTTGTACTCCATATAATATGTCTATCCATTTTTAAAGAGTATGTTAGGGCAAGAACCCAAAAAAGGAAGTAGGTCGAAAGCTCAAGTGGACCACACGGTAGGAAAGAGTGGAGATTAATCCATTGATCAATGGTGTGGTTTAATTAGACCTTTGATTTGCCTAGAAATTGGGTGCATTCCCTATTAAAAAAAATTAAAATTAATGGACAAAGTGGATATATCGATTGCATTAAGATGGACCCCACAAATCCCTTGAAAAGCCATCCGTCCAGATCCAGTGAAATGTGCACTCATGGAGGGCCTGTTACGGATTGTACAATGGCTACAGTCATATTGGATTTTAACTACGGTTAAAAATCGTAGCAGGAAAAAATGTGGAAAACCGCGCTGCCTTTTTCTTTTCCTCTTCCCACGAAATGTTCATTTCCCTCCACGAAACCCTATTCCCTCTCACGTCCATCCCTCTCTCTCTCTCCCTCAATCTCTTGTGTCCCCCTTCTCTATCTCTCTCAATCTCAATCTCACGCGTCCCTTTTCTCTATCTCTCTCAATCTCCTGCGCCCCTTCTTCTCTCTCACTCTGGATCTCCCGTGCCCCTTTTCTCTCTCACTCTAGAAGACATCTTGGTAGTGAATTCAGAACTTGGTAAGCTTCGAATATGAGCTTTTTTTTCCTTTCAGATTTGTATATGTGGATCTTTCTAATTACTTTCCCTGCAAACTTAGAATGCAGGGGAAGCCGAAATGTGGAGTTCCAATTGCCAGTGGTCTAGCACTTCACATTGGAAGAACTGCATTCTGGCTCACATGAAAGAACAACATTATTGTCTAGCTCATCCGTCTTGCCAATCCCAAGCCCCTGTGTAACGCCCTGAAAATCGAGGGTCGAGCATAACTCAGCGCCCAAGTTCCAAAATGTCACTTATGCAACATATTTATGGATGGATGTATGTTGTCCGCATTAGTGCATAAAACATGAGGTAGATTAAGCTAAGTCGCAAACATAGTTCAGGGACAGTCTGAAAATGCAAGCGAAAGACTGAAATATATGTATAAACCAACATAAGTCCCCAAGATATGTATCCTCTGCCAGGTCATAATTACAGGTCGTGTTTTAAAATACATATAACAAAATGTGATAAATTACTACATCATAGCCCCGAATCCCCGTCAATCAGGACATGGCTCACATGAACCCGCCTAAGAACTCCATGAATGAGAACGCCTCCTCATCCTCATCGAATTCTAGCTCCGCATCGCAGGCATCACCATCACCTGCAGCTAAGTCAGAGCCTGATTGGTGTTTAAGCACCGTCCCAGAAAGTGGGAGTGAGTGATCAACTCAGTGAAACTATACAGCAAAGGTTAACATGTTATCAATTCAATCGAGCAGTAATGGAGCAGTAATGATAAAGCAGTACAATCAAATATGTCCTAAATACTCTTGTTAATGTAAGGATGGTACGAGGAAATGATGTATGCCCTCACCCTCACCACAAACTCCATCTTGCGACATCATCTAACGATCACGGTATGAATCATTACCACTGTGCTCTACACCAACGCCAACGACATATGTAGTGCGATGTTATAAGTATGATTATTAAGTCCTTATTAGTCCTTTTCATACAACAGGATTGGGAAGTTAAGGTACCTCCCTTATATCAATTTCCAAACAATGATCCATTCAAGGGTCGTCAATCCTAGTAAATCTCGTATGATGTTATGGTTCTAGATTGCTGTAAAGGGCTCGTCACCAATCAATACAAGTCTAGTTATATCCTAAATACTACAATAAGGCTCGTCGCCCTAATGCATTCTTAGGATATACTCGAGGACACTACAGAGGGCTCATCACAAATCAATGTAGGCCGACAACACGAATATAGTGTCCCATACCACCATAATCGGTTCACAAGTCTAGGTTGCTCACTGGTCACTACGGGAAAGCTCATCGCCCCAACATAGGCCGACAGCTCGACCACGGTGTCCGATACCACCATGCCCAGCTCATGAGTCTTAGAGAATCGCGGTACCAAGGTTAACATAATTTCACTAGTGAGTTCGGTACCTTAAATTCAAACAGTAGCGTCCAAACATGGTGAACATACATCGGTCATTCGGGTTATTTGACGAGCTCAACTAGGACAAGCGCACGTTGAGTTGATCGACATGGATTGCATAAGCACTCCATGTGGCCTAATTACTGTCAAACCTCCCAAGTACACATCCTGCGTGGCGAAAACAATCTCAACCACCAGTTTAAAGGCTGTTATCGACTACCTGGACTGTAATGTAGTCCCAATCACATACAAGCTCAATAATTGACATTTGATTCATATTCTACATTCAAATGAACATGTTATGAAATATAATTTAAACATAAATACCGTACATGGAGGAAATCATACACATAAATAACATGAATCAAATAAGCTAAAAAATTCATGGAGGAAATCATAAACACAAGAAGGGTAATTGAGATTCATATCTCAACAACCTTGTAAATCACACTTTACTGGATACTAACTCGTTCAGATATTTTTACAAACACTTAGACTACACTATTCAACATACATCACTTATGTCGGCTATATTACATATTAGGGCAAAACCTTTCGCCAAGGAGTTGTCACATACATAACAATCTTGTACTAATGACAATTAATCATGACAATCACAACATCAGATTTCATATGCATACAAGCATTTCAACATGTATAAGAAATGTTCGATTTACAACATATGTTATATATATATATATATATATATATATATATATATATATATATATATATATATATGTAAAACAAAATGAATAGCACATTTAACATGTGTAATAGCATCCACGTCAAGAATAAATCATTATCTAACATTAAAAATCTTGAAAACCATAACCTAAAGGTATATAGTCCACACCTTAACCGAAAAATGCATAACAGATATGATTTAGACGATAAGTCTTCGTCAACGGCGGATACGCAACCTATGACATGGATTAGGTTAGCTACAACAACACTTAGACTATTCTAATTTCCAAAACAGGTTAGGGTCTAATTGACTTATCCAAAAATGGAATTAGAATTGCCAGAATAATGATTCAGATACGGTGGATTTGAAGCGTAGAGAAACTGGGAAGAATCCCAAGGTAAAACACCAACTATTCTCTCACTTTCTCTCTCTTTCTCTTCTCTTTCTTAGCTAGGGTTTGAAAATTCGTATGGGATATGTGAGAGAGGGTTTAAGGCCCTTATATAGGCCTATAACCGATGGAAATAGCCATAAGGCCAAGGTATACTTAGGTTATAACCAATTCGAGTTGTTTCTGATCCAACGGAACACTTCTAGAGGTCCTTTTACTAAATGCGGTCGGACTTAATCTCACTAATATTGGATCTTAAGCAAGTTAAGTTTTTAGTCCGATCGAGTTTCCAGATTGATCATGGCAGACTAGTTTCAGTTCAACGGTCACCGAAACTCAATCAGGGCCACAAGTACTTTGACATATATGGGCCATCTTCCCTGATCCGAGGGTGAATTTAGGTCAAATTCTGACGGTCAGAACGCTTATAAAAGGCGCGCAAATGACATGACTCAAATTACTTAAATTCATATTTAATTTTATAAAAATCTTTACTTTCTCACACTCTTCACTCCGGACTTAAGGAAATCATCTTTGGACATCCTTTGGTCTTGATTTTCAAGGTGATAGTCAAGTCCAACTAGGCAGTCATAACTGTCTAAGTTCATCGCTATCGGACTTTCGACGTGTGGCCTAGGTCCGATTCGAAGTTTTTGAATGCTCTCAAGAGCAATTGGGTTTAGGGTTGGTTCCTAGATTTCAGGGTAATGTAGCGTTAACAATTCTATAAGTTTTGGATCTTACAGATCGTATTTAAAGTGGTTGGTGCTAAATTCACAAGTAATCTAGTTTAGCGCTAGTTAATTCACGTTAAATTTCTAAAGGATTAGGTTCTAAAGGATTTCTGCTAGAGGTGGTACTTGGATCAATGTACGAATTTTTTCAGGACGTTACAATCTACCCCCTTAAAAAAAAATTCATCCTCAAAATTTGTACCTTCTCATACTCCTCAAGGATCTGAGGGTAGTTCTTTCTGACCTCAGCTTCAATCTCCCAAGTAGCCTCTTCTTCGCTATGATGCGTCCATAGTACCTTCACAAGTGGGATAACCTTACTACGCAGTACCTACTCCTTCATATCCAAAATACGCGTCAGTCGCAATTCATAAGTGGCATCCTCACTCAACTGCACTTGCTCCCATCTGATAATATACGAAGGATCAGGAACATACTTCTTCAACATGAACACATGTAATATGTTATGCACACCTACGAGTAGTGTGGGCAAAGCAAGGCGATACGCTACTGCCCCCACTCTATCAAGTATCTGGAATGGGCCAATAAATCTTAGCGTGAGCTTCCCTTTCTCACCAAACTGAAGAACTCCCATCATCAGGGAAACCTTAAGGAATACATGGTCCCCAACATCAAACTTAAGTGGTTGCCGTCTCGTATTGGCGTAGCTCTTCTGCCTGCTCTGTGCTGAGAGCAGTCAACGCCTAATAATGTCGATTTTCTCTGAGGTCGCCTGAACTAACTCTGGGCCAATCAGAGTCTTCTCGTCCACTTCTGCCCAACAATGCAGTGCTCTACACGGGTGACTATATAACGCCTCATAGGAAACCATACCGATACTCGCCTGAAAGCTGTTATTATATGTGAACTCTGCATAAAGAAGACAGTCATCCCAACTGTCCGTGAAATCCAACACACAAGCTCAGAACATATCTTTCAGCACCTGATTTACACACTCTGTCTGCCCATCTGTCTACATATGGAACGCGGTACTGAACTTCAACTTCACACCCATCACGTCCTGGATACGAGTCCAGAAGATAGATGTGAATCGCGTGTCTCGATCTGACACAATCTCCAAGGGAACTCCATACAGACGTACAATCTCCCTGATGTACAATCTAGCCAACACGTCTGCAGAATTCGTAACTCTGATCGGTAGGAAATGAACTGACTTCGTCAACCTATCAACGATCACCCAAATAGAGTCATGTCCCTTCCTCCTCTTCGGAAGTCCAGAAATAAAATCCATAGAAATGAAGTCCCACTTTCATTCAACTATGGGCATGGGTTGAAGCAATCTAGGAGGTCGGTGATGCTCTGCCTTAACCTGCTGACATGTGAGACAACGGGATACGAACTCAGCAATGTGAACCTTCATATTATCCCACCAGTATGATCTTTTCATGTTGTGATACATCTTCGTGCTACCTGGATGCATCGCAAGCCTCGAACTGTGGGCTGATTCAAGAACCTCTCGTCTCAAGTCAGGAATGTCTGGGACGGATAGGCGGCCTTGATAATGTAAGCCCCTATCGATACCAATAGTCCACTCTGAGTCCTCATCTGTACCAACCCACTCTTTTATCTTCACCAAAAGCTCATCGTCTGCCTGAGCCTAGATAATCCCACCATCTATGAGGGGTTGTACACGAACATGTGCGACGACTTCATATGGTTCCTCTACCTTGAGTTTCTGCTCAAAGTCTCACACAAACTCCATCATGTTCCATTCTTCAATCATGAGTGGAGCCATAAACTCTATAGTCTTCTTGCGACTCAACGCGTCTGCTACAAGGTTTGCCTTGCCTGGATGGTAGGAGACCTCGAACTTAAAGTCCTTTAAGGTTTCCATCCATCGGCGCTGCCTCATATTCAAGTCTTGCTGTGAGAATATATATCTAAGGCTCTTGTGGTCGCAAAAGAGTTCGAACTCCTCTCCGTAGAAGTAATATCTTCAGAGCTTTAATGCAAAATGACAGCTACCAACTTTAGGTCGTGTGTAGGATGATTCTCCTCGTGTTTCCTCAATTGTCTCAAGGCATAAGCAATCACCCTATTCTTCTGCATATGGACACAACCCAGACCAACGGGAGACATGTCAGTATAAATCGTATACTTAACCCCTTGCTCTGGCAATACTAGCACAGGGGCGGATGTCAACTTATCCTTCAGCTCCTGAAAAGCTTCTTCGACCTACTCATTCCAAGTAAACTTCAAGTCCTTCTGTGTCAACTGAGACAACGGTCTGAAAATATTGGAAAAGTCTCGAATGAATCGTTGATAGTAACTTGCCAGACCCAGAAAACTCCTCACCTCAGTAACTAAATTGGGCTGCTTCCAATCTTGAACCGCAGCTACCTTAGCGAGGTCTACAACAATTCCTTCCTTGGACACCACATGTCCCAGGAACTTAACTTCTTCCTTCCAGAAATCACATTTCTTATACTGCGTAAAAAGCTGATTCTCCCTAAGAGTATTCAATACCGCTCCCAGGTGCTCCTCGTGCTCTTCTCGACTCGTGGAGTATATCGAAATGTCATCGATAAAGACGATGATGAATCGGAATAGAAATGGCCGAAACACTCTCTTCATCAGATCCATGAACATGGCCAGAGCATTTGTGAGTCCGAACGACATCACAAGGAACTCATAATGACCAAAACTGGTCCTGAAGGCAGTCTTCTGCACGTCCTCATCCCTAACAGGCAGCTGATGATACCCAGACTGTAAATCTATCTTTGAGAAATAACGTGTCCCCTTCAACTAATCATAAAGATCATCAATCCTGGGTAAGGGGTACTTGTTCTTCACTGTCACCTAATTCAACCTACGATAATCAATGCATAATCGCAGGGAACCGTCTTTCTTCTTCACAAATAATATAGGTGCTCCCCAAGGTGTCACACTCGGTCGAATAAAACCTACCTCAAGCAATACATCAATCTGTCTCCTCAGTTCCTCCATCTCACATGGAGGCATACGATACGTCGACAGGGAAATAGGTGTCACACTGGGCACAAGGTCGATAGTAAAATCAATCTCGCGTCAAGGAGAAAATCTCGGGATCTGCTTAAACACATCGGGAAAATCTCAAACCACTGGCATAACTTCCAACGTCAGATCATCAGAACTCTCTAACAAAGAAGCGTAGCTGCTAACATGACAAAACCAACTAAGCTGAACTAGAAATGTAAAGACTGTGCCCTTAGGTCCGTAGGCTGTCACGACTCTAGCCTCGCAATCAATCTCTGCTCTCATCTTCGTGAGTCAATCCATCCTAAATATAACGTCGTAGTGACACAGTGGGACGACAAACAGGTTGACGACCACTGTCCTGCTACCCAAATCTACTGAGCAAGACTCACAGGTCTGAGAGATATCTGAAGTGGTCCCTGTAGCTGCAGTGAGTCTCACTCCCTTTATAGGAGTCGTAACCAAACCTAGCCGCTTGACCGCAGCGCAAGAGATGATCGAAATAGTGGACCCGGTGTCCACTAATAAGAAGATAGGCGTACCTAGAATGTGAGCGAGAACCTCAAAAGATGTCGGTGTTGAATCTGCCTCAGGCGTCTCAGCTATGAGCGCATGAACCCGAGCCTACTGTGGGCGATGAGGTGGAGTACCATGGGCCGTTTTGGTGGCCTGAAACGAGGTGTGGGAGGACAGAAAGAAGGATGAGCTGATGGTGATCGAAGGGGTGGTCCTGAAATAGCCTGAGGCATCGATAGTTGATCCTCTGAGGCGACGAGAAACCACTATCTCGCATCCTAGAGAAACAAGTCACCTCAGTGTGGCCTAGCTTCTTGCAGTAGTTGCATCACACATCAGGTCGCCTTACATGGCAGGAGGACCTCGAGAATGAATCTATACGAGGCCTCTTACCAAGGAAAGGCCTACTCACAAAATCAGGTCGTGGCCTGGGAGCCATAGGTGCATGCATACGAGACAACCTATCCCCGTCCTGCTCAGCTCACAGGGACATGCTCACCAATTTCGCATAAGAAGAGATGCTCGCACAGCACATCTTCGATCAAATCTTGGGCCACAGACCCTCAGAAAAAAATATCATCTACAATGTGTCAAGCCCCAAACTCGAAAATAGAATTCACAAGAATTCCAATCACCAAATTCGGTGCCGACAGCCTCCGTAGTACCCCATTCTCGGCTCCTAGCATTCATATGCCAGATTCCGATCCTGGGATCCTATAAGGAGGATTATTTTTTTTTGTGCATTTAACTAGTAATAAGCATAACCACAAGATTACCCAATTCACAAAGGCAACATCATCATCACATATCCACTAATATAATCATTTGAATACAATACTGAAGGGAAAATACATAAACAGAGAATTAAGCTCCAGAAGACCACCGCATGCTCCAAGCTCAACACTGTTGCAGTCTAACATCACCTGCACGCATCTATCGTGCATAAGCTTATAGAAAGCTTAGAGGGTGGTGTAAGTGTGTGCACAAGGTAAGTGCCAAGTATTCAATGTCATAATCATACAATGTTTGAATAAGCAGAAACACTGACAAGAGCAGGGATTATCAGGATAAGCAAAAGTATGGACAAGTCCATACGCCAATCAATATCAGAATATGCAATATAGAACTGTTATGCAATAAGGAGTAATAAAGAGTCAGACATCAATGCCGAGGATGCAATGCAATATACAAATCCTGCTAAGTCTACCTAGGCCATATGAGTGCAGAAACATAGGAAATCAAAATGCCATATACCTACAAATTTAATGCAATATGCGATGCGAATGGAATGGCCATGCTGGAGTGTGAAGTCGGGATGATAGTACGTAGTATCGCAGGCTATGGGGTCCACCACAAGGGACTTCTATCCAAACCAGTCCCATACCTAAATTTGGATAGTCAGACTCATCATGGTAAACTCCTGATTTGAGGTTAGTCGCGTGCCCAACCGAAATCCTTGCCATAACGCAGGTACACAATAATTAGTTGCGCACCACTAGCCCGAGTAGATAGTGAATGAATGAATGAATGAGCATGCAACTCCTACTCAATAAGTCCACATATCAGTACGGTTTCTCTTTGAAAAATCACCGGGGTCTATTACACTCCAAACCAGATTGCTGCCCCTTCGCGCGTAACAAGGCGAGTGGAAGAGACCTCACTATCCGCCTGCCAATATCGAGCCCGGCTCATCGATAGCGGACCCATTCCTCGAGCTAGTCAAACTCAGCCTAGCTTTACCCCCTCCTCTCAGGCAGGTAAGGCCGCACCCCCTTCCAACTGACCACGACACAGTGGAGAGCGCAGCCATCTGGTAATCGGCACTCGGCGCTCATCTACCCACTCGGTCTAGACGTTGGAGCAACTTCTGGAACCAAGAGGGTTTAGGGACTTTCACCCAGGGATATCTATAGCACCCCATATAAAACAGATTTTCGGTGTCCCATCTGGCCATCCACGATATACCGGTGGAGGCTACGACCCTGATGTCGCTAGGGCATACAGTAATCACAGCACATAATGCAAGATGCATGAGTCATACAATCCAGTCATGCATCAATCCTGTGTAAACCGTGCGCTCATGTGAAAAAATATCCGCCTATCAGGGAGTCTCATAACAACCAGCATTATGACATATGCAAAGGTCAATCACATCTCATAACAGACATGCAGATGATGCGTATGGGCATGGATCATGATGCTATGTAGTCACATACCCATAATCGGTATCAATAACCGGTATCAACAATCGGCCTCGACAATGTGGACATCTAACCAACATTGCCCCTAGGAGTGACCCTCACAGATTCAAACGTATAATGGGCCCACGGCCTCACACAAGGGCTAATATACAACACAATGGGCCTTACTCAAGGGTTACATGTACACAACAGGTGGGCCCTGCTCATCGGCCTAACATTCATCATGATGGGCTCCTTTGCCTGACCCTCGAATGAATCACAATGGGCCTCATCACCTAGGCCTCAATATACATCACATTGGGCCTTAGACATGGGCTGAATACACATCACGTCGGGCCTCAAATACGGGTCGCATGTTCATCACATTGGGCCTCGACAATCAGAATCGGCAATCGGCCATGACAATTCAAAATCGATAATCGGCAATCGGCCACGACAAATCAGAATCGACAATCGGCCACGTCAATCGACAATTGGCCATGATCTATAATCGGTCACGAAAATCAGCCTCTATCGGAATCAGTCTTGATAATCGATACCGATAATCAACATTTATAATCAGTACTGACGATCAGCCCTGATAATCATCATATAAATAAAGTGGAGTCCATACGTGAACAGCCGATCAACCATAATATAAAGATCAGCCCTCGGCCATGGTTATACCAAATCCAATAGTGGGCCCACTTATTTGGGTTAACCAACTAAAAGAATGATGAGAACGGGCCTAACAAGGCCAAGGGAAGGTCAAAATGTGGACATCTAACCATCACTGCCCATCAATGTGGACATCTAACCAACATTGCTCCTAAGGAGTGGCCCATAGAAGGGATTCATACACAACGTAACGGGTCATACATACATCGTATTAGGCCTCGAATACACCACAGGTGGGCCCTATACTTGGGCCTTAAATACATCATATGGGCCTAATCGTATGGGCCAGAAATATATCATAATGGGCCACATCATATGGGCCGGAAGTACATCACAATGGACCTTACCAAATGGGCCGAAAATACATCACAATGGGCCTCATGCCTGGGCCTCAAATACATCACATAGGGCCTCGCCCATAAGCCTCAAATACATCACATAGGGCCTCATATATACATCGTATGAGGCCTCATGGGGTAGCCCATGGTCTAATAAAAATGGATGGGTAACATGTGTAATATATATACTAAGGTGGGCCTCGTAGGTCAGCCCCTATGGTCCAAAAAAAATCAGATAGATAGTGTGCCTACAACAAGGCTGGCCTGATGCATCAACAAATGGGCCTCATGTGGCAGCCCATGGCCTAGGGAATGTGTGGATAGGATACATATAACATATTCATCATGGTGGGCTTCATGGGATAGTTCATAACCCAGAAAACGGATGGACATCTCGTACTTACATCATAGTGGGTCTTACAAGTCCGTCCGTGATCCAAAAAAAATGGGTGGACGTTGCACCTACAACACATGGGTCATGGTGGGCTTGTGTAAGGCAGCCTATGGCGGGCATAAAACACGTAAATCAAGGTGGCTTCTCATGATAAAGGGACACGTGGCCCTGAAATAATGAGTGGGCCGCATGTGCAACACATAAATCATGGTGGACCCTATAGAACAACCCCAATAGTGGACATATAATCCACAATTCAGGGTGGACCACTCAAGGCAATGGGGCCCACGACCCAAAGAAAATGAATGGACGGTGTGTATAACTCATATTCATCATGGTATTGGGGACCCACGCGATATCAATGGGCCTCGAGGCAATGGGCAGCATGGTGTACAACATGCATCACCTGGTGGACTACCTATTGGACGACCAGCCCTGACCCAGTATTGGGCCTGAGTGGACGGCCTATAGATGGACTGTCTGGACGAAACACATCCTTATGGTGGGTCCCATTGGCACGTGGGCCATCCAGGAAGGTGGGCCAGCCCAAAAATAAACACTCAATCAGGTAGACTGCTGGTTAAACAGATACATCAGACTGGGGCCAACAACCCCAATAGTGGACATATAATCCACAATTCAGGGTGGGCCACTCAAGGCAATGGGGCCAGCCCAGCTGGGACATGGGCCAAACCCTAGTGGGCCACCCAATGGCTGGACAAAACGTGAATGAACATATACATCATGATAGGTCCAGCAGGTTGCTGGACCGCTGACCACACTTGGGCGTTCCCATAAATGAACGGCCTGGATAAAGCACATGCATGGGGGTCCCACAAGGACGTGGGTTGCCCTAGGGGGTGGGCCGACCCCACACTCCCACACAATTTAGGTGGGCCCACGTCAGTGTGGCTTAAAAACACATACATCACTGCAGGCTCCACCCTCCCACGGTGGATATACAACACATGTATTTGGTGTGCCCCACGTCAGTGTGGGCCATACATATGTATAGCATGAACATACAATAAATTTTTGAGGTGGGTCCCACCATTCAAAGGGTTGGACGCTATGAATAAGACCCATACACCACAGTAGCCCACCGTCCCAAACACCTGGACGGCAGGGATAAAACACATATATCACGTGGGAGTCCCACCATTCAAAGGTCTGAACGGTGCTGACACAACACATGCATCACGTCAGGGCCCACCATTTGGACAGCGTGGAATAAACAGATACATCATGTGGGGCCCACATGTGTAGGATGGACGGTGTGTATTCAACACATACATCACTACTGGTCTCACCATCTAGGGATCTGGACGGTGTGGAGATATGACATATATATCAGATGGGGTCCACGTTCCCCTTACAGCAGGTGCATCCAGTACCGTCCTAAACAGTGGACGGTGTGGATATAACAGATACATCAGGTGGGGCGCATGTCCAGGGAATAAAATAAATAAATCAGGGTGGTTCCATGTGGTGGCCCACCAGCTCCATGACCTGGACCAGCTGCTGAACGGTGGATAAAGTACATCACAGTGGGCCCTGCGTCCACGGATGGTTAGCCCTGATAGTCTGTGGGTTATGGTGCAAACACAACACATACAAGTGGGGTCCACGTGAGTGGTGGACCACACCAAAATCAAGCTGATATTTGTGCTTTCCTTTCAAACAGGCCTGAGAGGTTGCCGTACTTCCAGCAATATGGACTGCAGGGGCGTCCTTGCCGCTGACCGATCTGGATCTACCACACATCATCAGGTGGGCCATACAAAAATAATAATAATAATAATAATAAATAAATAAATAAAATGGGGAAATCTACCCTAAAGATGCACCCACCTTTGATCGCCTATTCCTTCTTCCATTTATGCACTCTAGAGCTCCAAGAAGTCATTTTTAACAGTTGAGATGATGATCTAAGGGTTGGATTTGATGGTAGGAAGGTGGGTCAAACCTAGCTTCTCCATGGAAGCCATGGATGGTTTCTTGCTTGGAGGATGAAAGAGAGAGAATGAAAGAGAGAGAATGGGAGAGAGAAGGGTGAGGTGGAGTGATGGGATGAGAGGGATGGTGAGTGATGTAAGGGAGTACTTTTGTTGTAAGAAAGTTGACTTTTGGGGAGGGTAGTTGTACTTGGCATTAATTGGTGATGTATACTTTGATTGATAGGATTGATGGGATGTTTCGTAGAGATTGCCTTGATACTTGCAACACGCGGTATTTTCTCAAACTGAACGAGGGCCCACATCTCCTGGCCTGGGTATCGCCTCGGAGCGCGAGACGCACCATCGGAACCGCGGCGACGACGCGGTCGCTAGGGTACAAGTCTCAGGTTGAGTCGACTCGAGTTGAGTTGACTCGGGTTAACGGTGTGTGTATCAGAGTCACGCGCAAATGCTGGTTAAGGATCGAGGTTGCTGGGATTCGATTGGGAAGGCTACCAAACGATACGGTCTAGGATACGGGTCTTACACAATGGCTGATCACCCAAAATCAAAGGAGCATACCTGCCCACCAGCTCTGTGAAACGGTTCTCATACTCTGTCACCGACATTTCTCCCTGATGGAGGTGAAGGAACTCACTCTCCTTCTCATGTCGGTAAGTGACCAGGAAATACTTCTCATGGAAGCAGGCCTCAAATGCCTCCCACGTCCACTCAAAACCCTCCGTAACTGTGTAGAGAATACTATCCTACCATAAGCTAGCCTTCTTCTCAAACATGAAGGTGGCAAGCTTAACCTGCTCTGCCTCGGTACAGTGTAGCGGTCTCAGCATCTTAGAGATGCAGTTTATCCAATACTCAGCCTCCTCGGGTCTGTGAGTACTCGTAAAAGTAGGAGGCTGCAAGTGCTAGAATCTCTCGAAGGTACCGCTGGCACTAGCTGTAACGCCCATGAAAAATCCATACTTGGGCTCGAGTACCAACTCGACCTGAAATTGCGTAGAATTTACTCCTTTAGAAAATATGACTAAGTTAGCTAGTGCAACGTTAGAATAGCTGGAAAATGGTCCCTGATCGCTTTAAATACGTTCTACAAGGCCCAAAGCGAGTGGAACCAATGGTGCTATAATGCTCTAAAGCCTCGGATCAAACTCTAAACCGGTTTATTCTCGGGACCTCCTTGAAACTTTGTATTGGATCTAGACTGCACGTCGAAAGTCCGATACCTACCATCTTAGACTGTTATGACCACTTAGCTGGGCTTGGCAATCGTTTCGAAAATCAAGTCCAACTGACATTCAGAGGCTATTTCATCGAAAATGGAGTGAAGAGAGTGAGAATAGGGTTAGAATTGGAATTTGAAATTCAAATCTGGCACACGATTTGATGCATCAGTATTAAGCGTTCTGACCGTCAGAATTCAGCCAAATTACACCCTTGGATCAGGAAAAATTTCTATTACATATCACGAGACTTATAGGCCTGATCTTGGTGCGGTGACCGTTGAACTGAAACTGAACCGCCACGTGCGAACTGGGAACCCTACCGGTCTGAAAACTGGATGTATGCTAGATCCAGTATGCATGAGCTTAAGTCCGACCGCATCTGGCCAGGGGACCTTCAGAAATGCTCTTTTGGACCGAAACAACCCCGATTTGGTTAGGCACCAAGTAAACATTGTTCCCAAGCCTATTTTGGGCATGTTTTAGCTTATAAAGGGGGTTGAAACCCTCACTTCTCTCACACATCCAAATTTGCTAGAAACCCTAGCTTGTGTGAGAGAAAAGGTGAGAGATTGTGAGAGAGAGTGGGAGAGTTCTTCCTGCTACTTGTGCTACGTGTTGCACGTGCTTAAGCAACGCACCTCTATCGCTTTCCCGACGATTACACCACGATTCTAGGTAAGCAAATACCCTAAATAGTTGCTGATTTGAGTTTCCTTTGTTTCCATAGTGATGTAGCTTATGGATCTCGTGTATTAGGTTCCCTATTCGCCGTAGACGAAGCGTATACGCTCCGTTTCAATTCACGAGTCTACAAGACATAAGGTGAGGATTTTAGACGCTTTGATTGACGGTTCCCAATGCTTTCTATGTCGTTTAATAGTAGATTATTGACGGCATCGCCGTTTGACATGTACAATATGCTCTCCGTTTCCTGTTTCGTAAATTAACGAAGAATATGAGATTTAGGGCATTTTAGTCATTTGTAGGAAGTACTGTTTACATTCATATTTTACTGATGTGATTGACATGGTTTGTTGTCACATTAGGAAGTTAGGAATACGTGCATAATTACTTTGGCGAAGAGATTCACCTAATTGCGCGCTTCGGGTCGACATACTATATCTAGACTCAAGTGTATAGTGTATGTGTTTGTATGAATGTTTGTATTAGTATGTATTGAATTAAATGATGTTATGAATTAGTTTGAGATGGTTTTCTCAATTAATATGCTGACCTAAATGATTTCCTACATGTTGACTATATGCATGATTTCATTACATGCATGAAATATATGTGTTTGAAGATTTACTTAAGTTGAATGTTATAACATGTGTTAACATGCTCACATGATTGTATTTCAATTCCAATACTCTTACATAATTTGCTGATGTGATTCCATAAGTGTTTGGGACTAGACTTAGTCCAGGCAGTCGGTAACCGAGCGAATTCGTGGATGACTGGTCTTAGCCATAAACGATGCGTCGATGAACGCGAGTCGTGTTTGAAGTTGGCGGCAGTGGTTAGGCCACGCGAAGTATTTTACGCACTTCATGTCGTTTGACTTGAGTTGCGATCGCGCTAGTCAAGCCCGTCAAGTAACCCGACTGGCCGATGTATGTTCACCTTGTATGAGTCATAACTGCTTGAACCTAGGGTACTGAACTTACCATTGTAAACCTTGTTAACCATGGTACCTTGATCCACGAAGACTCATGAGCCGGGTATGGTGGTATGGGACACCGTGGTCGAGCTGTCGGCCTACGCTGGGGCCACAAACCTCCCCGTAGTGACCAGTGAGCACCTAGACTCGTGAGCAGATTATGGTGGTATGGGACACTATATTCTAGCTGTCGGCCTACACTGATCAGGCGACGAGTCCTTTGTAGTGACCGCGAGCGTATTCTGAGTCCACGGGAGGCGATGACCCTTCCGTTGCAGTAGAGTACAGTAGGCCTGTATTGATAAGGTGATGGGGGAACGGTGCAACGAGTGCGAGCAACAGCCCTGACAGCCCTTGCAGGGACCTACGAAATATACATCGTATGAGATTACTAGGAGTGACGACCCTAGACAGGATCTGTGTTGGGATTAATACAAGGGAAGTACCTTAGTTTTCCAATCCTGCTGTTTGAATGGACTAATAACAACTCGAAAATCATATCACCATAGCATTGCATGTGCCTGGAAGATGTGAAGCACTCTAGGGAGTGTGGCATGCCGCGGTCGTAAGATGTTGCCGTATGAGGGAGTACGTCGGTGAGGGCATACATCACGTCATATCATCTTGCATTAACAACAGTATTAAGATTGTCTGATTTACTGCTTTACTATTATCGCATGATTGAATTGTGAGCATGCTAATCCTTGCTCTATGATTCCACTGAGTTGATCACTCATTCCCACGTTACGGGATGGTGTTTACAACACCCACCAGACCCTGTTGTAGATGCAGGTGAGGCTGAGATCCAGGGGGTGGAGCCAGACTTTGACGAGGACCAGGACGAGTTCTCGTACATGCAGTATCACGATGGCTTTGCGTAGGCGACCTGGATCGATGAGACTTCAGTGGGACCATTTTGGATATTTATTTTTGTTCATGTATATGTATATGAGACTCAGAGATGTATTCATACTTTAGAGACAGATGAGGTTTACTTTGTTTTTTTCCATACAGTGATATATATATTGTTTAGTCTTTCGCTTGCTTTTATCACTGGATCTGAAGTATGAATTGCAGTTTTGGTATACTTTTACTCATGTGAATGCTTTAAATCAGACAACATTGAATCATAATCATTTTTATTGCATAAGTGACGGTCTGGAACTCGGGAGTTGAGTTTATACATGACCCCCGATTTTCAGGGTGTTACACTAGCATTCCCAGCAAGGTGTCTAGGCGAGGCAGGTGGAGCCATCCCCATTGACTGAGCAAAGATACCAGCCATGGAGGATAAGAACTGCTGTTGTTGCTGCTGTTGTATCTGTAGCTACTGCATCAATAGCATCATTTGCTCTAGCCTATCAGGATGCGGAGTGGACTGTGATGCATAAGGCGTTGATGCAGACGTACGGTTCTGCTCAAGAACCGAAGGTGTGACAGGAGGTACCACAGAAGGTGTCACAGGAATCTGCCCAGCAGCAGGGCCAGGAGCTAGCTGAGAATCCAACATAGGATCAGAATGAGACAGGCCCGAATGGGGGTCCATATGGCTATCGCTCAGGGGATGGGCCCCGTCCAGCAACTCACCTAGAGAGAGACAGGCTGAAGTCCTCGAGCCCTTAGGTGGTATACCCTACATACAACAGAGGGTGCAACCAGTGAGATTAAGCATTCACATAGTCCATCTACACAGCATTCACTTCACAGGCTAAGGAAGCAACATGCATTTCATTTATCAAAATTGTCACAATACATGATGTGCAACATTACATGAATCGCGACAGAAAAAGCATGTGAGAAAAACAACTAAGCTTCAAACACTAAGCTTCAGATACTAAAATAACTACCAAACTAGTAAGCCTAGAAAGGCTACACACAAGAACAAATAACAAACAAACAAATAACAACTACATAAAGGACTATTCATCAAAATCTGATGATGGAGGAGGGGCACCCTTATCCTGCAAACAACACAGGATCGACATCAAGGTGCGGGTTACTTTCTTGAACTTGTGCTTCAGGAAACCCTGAAGATCCATGATATCTTGTCATAAGACAGCCTGACCCTCCTCAAGTTGAGCTATGCGGGCATCCCTGGCGGCCTGATCAGTGCCCTGCTCCGGTGCTACAGGAGGAGAGCTCTCACTTGTATCCTGAGCCTCCTCTTCTTCTTCCTGTTCTTCCTGTTCTTCTATTTCAGCCCCGCCTTCTCCTTCACTCTCTTCTTCTTCGCTTTCTGTTTCACCCTCACTCTCCTCAAGTCAAGCCTGTCGCTACCGTAGCCCAATATTCATCTGATTAAGAGTGGTCTCGCTGATGTAGTGGACCGGTGCTATCAATTTTACCCCAAGTTTGTAGCCAAACTCAAGTGCAATCTTGCATACAAGTCGACCGAAGGGGAACGACTCAGTCCTTCTATTTGAACGCGTAATAAGGACTATCTGTTGTAGTACAAATGTAGGCATTCACAACTTCGCTCCTTGCCCCACTTAGTACAGGAAATCTACCATCAGATGCGTCCACTGACTACAATTGCTCCACCAGGGGTAGACATTGAACGTACAGATGTGGTGAAGCAGGCGAAAGTTGCCCGACATATTGGTCGCTAAGAGGCTCTTGTTAGGCTACCACTGAACCAGACGACCACATAGAAACCTGGTGCGGAGATCCCTTTCATGTACACTATTCAGACTCCTCGCACTTGCATGTACCTCGCCAAGTGACACATTCAGAAGCTGAGATATTAAACCAACGTTGATTGTGGCCTCCCGATCTTTGCCAAATGGCATCTTGAACTACAAAGGCTCTAGCGTAGGCTCTCAAATATGGGCATAGAAGGCTCGGACAGTGCTCACATTTACACGAGACTCGCCTTCAAATAGCGGACCCCACCTGGCCTCTTCCAGGTGCTGGAACAATAATTATTCTTTAAAGAGCCGCTCATCCACATGCGCTTCATAAAGGACCCTACAGCCCTCATAAATTCCATGGGACAGCTCTACCAACAAAGCTCTTCCAATGGGAGCCTAGGGATCAAGACCCCGCTTGGTTTGCAACTCCCCACCAGCGCTAGTTCTCACGGCGGTGCCTCTCGGTCTCCTAGAACGGGTTGGGCGAGTAGGCCCAGCTTCATCTACGGGAGCTCTCTTCTTCCCCACGAAAGAGAGGATGGAGGAAACGGAGAATATGGCCGTAATAAGCTCGAATAGGGCCATGGAAAATGGAAGAAATGAAGAGAATATGATGGGTATTGGGGTTTCTGTGAATTTAGGACTCAAAGTAGGGATTTGGGTGCACAAATGGGAAGAAAGGAAAGAGAAATCAGCAATGGAGGTGGGTTTTGAGATGGGTAGAAAGGGGATGCATGAAAAATGGAAGAAAAAGGAGTTTGGGGAGGGGTTTTGTGGAGATTGGACAAGTATTTCAAGAAAAGGAAAGCTTGGAGGTGGGTTTTGTGAAGGAAGGACGAGCTAGGGAGGGTTTTAATCATAAAACCATGGAGAAGTGGGCCACACTAGGCCCCAAACACGTCAGCCCACCCCGGCCCACTGGGCAGCGAGGCCTCGCCAGTCTCTGGACCTCTTGATGAGTGCTCGTCATTCTGGCGAGGTCCTCCCCCCCACCATTGGGTCTAAAATGATATGGGTCCCACCCTAGGTCCCCCTAAAACTACCCCAATTGGGCCCCTACTCTGATTTGACTCATTTCGGGTCGTTTCAAAACAAATCTGATACATACTCACATTTACCAATTTCTAACGATTGGGATGGAATGAAATACGATCTAAATCCATCGATTGACGGTCTAAAAGTGATTTGGGGTTATCGTGTGTGATCAGGAGTGTGCACGGACTCGATCTCAGTGATCATTTTCAGTAAACTTTCGTCGATTGACACAACTGGGAGTCCTAAACCAGTTTCTAGATTTTTCTCACACCCTTCTACATTAAATGGGCATTAGTGTGCAACGTGTGACCATAACCCAGGCCCATTTTAATCCAGATCATGCTCTGATACCAACTTGTAACGTCCTAAAAATTGGGGGTCGAGCATAACTCGGCTCCCGAGTTTCAAAACGTCACTTGTGCAACATATTTATGGATGGATGTATGTTATCTATATTAGTGCATAAAACATGAGGTAGATTAAGCCAAGTCAACAAACATAGTTCAGGGACAGTCTAAAAATGCAAGCGGAAGACTGAAATACATGTATAAACCAACATAAGTCCCCAAGATATGTATGCTCTGCCAGGTCATAATTACAAGTCATGTTTCAAAATACATATAACAAAATATGATAAATTACTACATCATAGCCCTGAATCCCCATCAATCAGGACATGGCTCACATGAACCTACCTGAGAACTGCATGAATGAGAATGCCTCCTCGTCCTCATCGAATTCTGGCTCCACATTGCAGGCATCACCATCACCTGTAGCTAAGTCAGAGCCTGGTTGGTGTTTAAGCACCGTCCCAAAATGTGGGAGTGAGTGATCAACTCAGTGGAACTATACAGCAAAGGTTAACATTTTATCAATTCAATCAAGCAGTAATGATAAAGCAGTAAATCAAACATGTCTTATATACTCGTGTTAATGCAAGGATGGTATGAGGAAATGATGCATGCCCTCACCACAAACTCCCTCTTATGACATCATTTAACGATCGCGGCATGAATCACTACCACTGTGCTCTACACTAACGCCAAAAGCACATGCAGTGTGATGTTATGAGCATGATTATTAGGTCCTTATTAGTCCTTTTTATACAACAGGATTGGGAAGCTAAGGTACCTCCCTTATATCAATTTCCAAACAATGATCCATTCTAGGGTCGTCAATCCTAGTAAATCTCATACGATGTTATGGCTCTAGATCACTATAAAGGGCTCGTCACCAATCAATACAAGTCTAGTTATATCCTAAATACTATAATAAGGCTCGTCGCCCTAATGCAGTCTTAGGATATACTCGAGGACACTACAGAGGGCTCGTCACCAATCATTGTAGGCCGACAGCACAAATATAGTGTCTCATACCACCATAATCGGCTCACGAGTCTAAATTGCTCACTGGTCACTACGGGGAGGCTCGTCGCCCCAGTGTAGGCCCACAACTCGACCACGGTGTCCCATACCACCATGCCCAACTCATGATTCTTAGCGGATTGCGGTACCGAGGTTAACAAAATTTCACTAATAATTCGGTACTTTAGATTCAAACAGTAGCGTCCAAACATGATGAACATACATCAGTCAATTGGGTTATTTGACGAGCTCAACTAGGACGAGTGCACGTTGAGTTGATCGACATGGAATGCATAAGCACTCCGTGTGGCCTAACCACTGTTGAACCTCCTAAGTACACATCCTACGTGGTGAAAACAATCTCAACCACCAGTTTAAACGCTGTTACCGACTACCTGGACTGTAATGTAGTCCCAATCACATACAAGCTCAATAATAGACATTTGATTCATATTCTACATTCAAACGAACATGTAATGAAATATAATTTAAACATAAATACCGTGCATGGAGGAAATCATACACACAAATAACATGAATCAAATAGGCTAAATAATTCATGGTGAAAATCATACACACAAGCATGGTAATTGAGATTCATATCTCAACAACCTTGTAAATCACACTTTACTGGATACTAACTCATTCATACATTTTTACAAGTACTTAGACTACACTATTCAACATACATCACGTATGTCGGCTATATTACATATTAGGGAAAAACCTTTCGCCAAGGAGTTGTCGCATACATAACAATCATGTACTAACAACAATTAATCATGACAATCACAACATCAGATTTCATATGAAAACAAGCATTTCAACATGTACATGAAATGTTTGATTTACAACATAGGTTATATATATACGTAAAACAAAATGAATAGCACATTGAACATGTGTAATAGCATCCACGTTTAGAATAAATCATTATCTAACATTGAAAGTCTTGAAAACCATAACCTAATGTATATAGTCCGCACCTTAACCGAAAAACGCGTAACGGATATGATTTAGGCGATAAGTCTTCGTCAACAGCAGATTCGCAACCTATGGCATGGATTAGGTTAGCTACAAAAATACTTAGACTATTTCAAGCTCCAAAATAGGTTAGGGTTTGATTGAATTACCCAAAAATAGAATTAGAATTACCGAAATAACGATTTAGATACAGTAGATTTAACACGTAGAGAAACTGGGAAGAATCCCAAGGTAAAACACCAACTATTCTCTCACTTTCTCTCTCTCTCTTCTCTTTCTTAGCTAGGGTTTGAAAATTCGTATGGGATATGTGAGAGAGGGTTTAAGGCCCTTATATAGGCCCAGAATCGATGGAAATAGCCCTTGGGCCAAGGTATATTTAGGTTATAACCAATTCAGACTGTTTCTGATCCAACGGAACACTTCTGGAGGTCCTTTTACTAAATGCGGTCGGACTTAAGCTTACTAATATTGGATCTTAAGCAAGTTAAGTTTTCAGTCCGATCAGGTTTCTAGATCGACCGTGGTGGACTAGTTTCAGTTCAACGGTCACCGAAACTCGATCAGGGCCATAAGTACTTTGACATATATGGGCCATCTTCCCTGATCTGAGGGTGAATTTGGGTCAGATTCTGACGGTCAGAACGCTTATAAAAGGTGCGCAAGTGACACGAATCAGATTACTTAAATTCATATTTAATTTTTTAAAAATCTTCACTTTCTCACACTCTTTACTCCGGACTCAAGGAAATCGTCTCTGGACATCATTTGGTCTTGATTTTCGAGGTGATAGTCAAGTCCAACTAGGTGGTCATAACTGTCTAAGTTCATCGCTATTTGACTTTCGACGTGCGATCCAGGTCTGATACGAAGTTTCCTAATGCTCTCGAGAGCAACTGGTTTTGGGTTGGATCCTAGATTTCAGGGTAATGTAGCATTAACAATTCTATAGGTTTTGGATCTTACAAATTGTATTGAAAGTGGTTGGTGCTAAATTCATAAGTAATCTAGTTTAGCACTAGTTAATTCACATTAAATTTCTAAAGGATTAGGTTCTAAAGGATTTCTACTAGAGGTGGTACTCGGATCAATGTACGGATTTTTCCAGGACGTTACACCCTATAAAGGAGGAGGGAAAAGGGCTTCAAGGTGAGCTTAAGACCTTTTTTATTATTTTCCTTGACATTAGTAATTCCTTTGTTCATGTTGTGGGCTTTGCAGTAAAACTTGGAAAGCTTAAAGATCATCTCGGATAACTGGAGGATGAAGTCTTTAGCAGGTATGAATTTGTTAATTTTGGATGATGTTGAAATAGAACAAGTGCTTCAATACCAATTAGATGGTGTAATGCCTTCATCTCTTAGGAAACATTTTGAAATAAACTTTTGCAGCCATGCATAAAATGATGTTGGAATTTTTATTTTGCGATCGATGGATCATATGAAGATCTGGGCCGGCCAATGCATGTCAAACCTTTGCTGACCATGGTTGACCTATGGTTATTCATCATGGAAAAAAAAGTTTCAGAGATATTTTGGAGTTATATTTGGATCATAGAGTACATGAATGGTGCAATTAAGCTGTATTGGATAGTTGTACAGCTCTTTATGTACTTGTCAAGGTATTTTTTTCATTTGAAGGTATAGGAAGCTTATGAACTCATTTTCAACTATATTCAAGCCTGTTTTGGAGATCAAAACACAAGATTTGATATATTTAAATGAGATCAAAACTCATTTTCAAGGTATATTTAATACTCAATTCTACAGTTAACTCCAATAGTTACATGTCAATCCACTATTAAAACCCTCCCTAGCCTCTAAACTGCTTCTATGCTGCCTTTTATCAGGTTCATTTCTGCTAGATATTTAACTACGTTCCTCTTTTCTTTTGTGAAGATTACACTCAATATCATGGAAAGCAAGATACACCCTCATCTTTTCTTTGCTTGAGAGGTGGTATTATGTAACACCCCGAATTTTTGCCAACCTGGGATTAGACGTCCTTAGGCAATGGGTCAACCAAAACACCTGGGTAACCACTCAGAACCCAATTCCAAAGCCAAAGAAATCACTTAGGATTAATTCCTTTAGAAATTAAGAGTAAGTTAGCTAGCGCTACGCTAGAGTAGCTGTGAAATTGTCCCTGATCGATTTAAATACGTTCTACAAGACCCAAAATGTGTAGAATCGTTGATGCTACGTTACCCTAAAATTCATGATCAAACTCTAAACCGGATTGCTCTCAGGAATCCTTTGAAACTTTGTATTGGATCTAGACTGCGCGTCGAAAGTTTGATATCTACCATCTTAGACCGTTATGACCGCTTGGCTGGACTTGACAATCGTTTCAAAAATCAAGGCCAACTGACGTTCAGAGGCTATTTCATTGAGCCTGGAGTGAAGAGAGTGAGAAAAGGGTTAGATTTGGAAATTTTAATTCAAATCTGGCACGTGACTTGGCGCGTTATTATTAAGCGTTCTGACCGTCAGAATTCAGCCAAATTACACCCTCGGATCAGAAAAAATTTCTATTTCATATCATGAGACTTGTAGACCTGATCTAGGTACGATGACAGCTGAACTGAAACTGGAGTGCCACGTGCGATCTGCGAACTCTACCGGATTGAAAACTAGTTGCGAGTAACATCCGGTGACCATGAGCTTAAGTCCGATCGCGTTCGGCCAGGGGACCTCCCGAAACGCTCTTTTGGATCGAAACAACTCTGATTTGGTTATACCTCAAGTGAACTTTGTTCCCAAGCCTAATTGGGAAGGTTTTAGCTTATATAAGGGTTTGAAACCCTCACTTATCTCACCCATCCGAATTTGCTACAAACCCTAGCCAGAGAGAAAAAGTGAGAGATTGTGAGAGAGTGTGGGAGAGATCTTCCCGCCACTTGGTGCAGCTGTTGTACGTGGTAAAGCAACGCATCCCAATCACTTTGCCGGTGATTCCAACGCATTTCTAGGTAAGGAAAAACCCTAACTAGTTGCTGATTTAGGATCCTTTCGATTTCATAGCAAAGTAGCTTACGTATCTTGTGTATTAGGTTGCCTTACGCCGTTGACCAAACGAATACACTCCGTTCGAAATGATACACATCTAAAGGGAAAGGTGCGGATTTTAGACGCTTTGATTGACTGATTTCAAAGCTTTCAATATCGTTTTATAGTAAATTATCGACGGCAACGCCATTTGACATGTACAACATGCTGTCCGTTTTCCGTTTCATAAGTGTATGGAAAATATGAGTTTAGGGCATTTTAGTCATTTGTAGGAAATACTGTTTACATCCATATTTTGTGAAAATATTTGCCATGACTATTTTTTGTATTAGGATATTAGGAATGCGTGCATAATTGGTTTGGCGAAGATATTCGCCCAAATGCACACTTTGAGTCAACATACACTATGTAGACTTAAGTGTGTAGGCTAAGTTCTTGTATAAATGTTTGTATTAGTATGTATTGAGTATATGGTGTTGTGAAATAGTTTTGAGATTGAATTCTTAAGTAATATACTGATGTAAATGATCTCCATCATGTTGGCTAGATGTATTGATTTCTTTATGTATAGGAAATGTATATGTTGGATGAATTGCTCAAGTGGTATGTTATAACATGTTTCAACATGCTTATATTGTTGTATTTCATTTCCGTTACTCTTATATGATTGTTGATGTGAATTCACAAATGTTTGGGGCTATACTTAGTCCAGGCAGTCGGTAACAGAGTAAATTCGTGGTTTGCCTATATTTGCCACGAAGGATGCGACGGTGAACGAGAGTCGTGTTTTGAGTTGGCGGCAATGGTTATGCCACGTGAAGTGTTTCACGCACTTCATGTCATCCACTTACGATGCACTCGTACTAGTCGAGCCCATCAAGTAACCCGACTGGCCGTTGATTATTCACCCTGTTTGAATCATAACTGCTTAAACCTAGGGTACGGAACTTACCATTGGAAACCCTGTTAACCATGGTACCTTGATCCATAAAGACTCATGAGCCAGGCATGGTGGTATGGGACACCGTGGTCGAGCTGTCGACCTATGCTGGGGCCACAAACATTCCCGTAGTGACCAGTGAGCACTCTACTCTGAGCAGATTATGGTGGTATGGGACATTATTTTCTTGCTGTCGGCCTACACTAATTGGTGACGAGCCCTTTTGTAGTGACCTTGAGTTTATCCTGACACCGCATGGGGTGAAGAGTCCTGATGTAGTCTTAAGGATAATTAGGCCTGTATTGATAAGGTGATGGGGGAGCGGTGCAACGAGTGCGAGCAACAGCCCTGACAGCCCTTGCAGCGACCTACAAATGTAACATCGCATGAGATTGCTAGGAGTGACGATCCTGGACAGGATCTGTGTTGGGATTGATATAAGCAAGGTACCTTAGTTTCCCAATACTGCTATATGAAAAGGACTAATAATAACACAGTAATCATATCCACATCACATTGCATGTGCCTGGAAGATGTGGAGCACTGAGCGGTACGCAATCATGCCACGGACACAGATGGTGCCGTATGAGGGAGAATGTCAGTGAGGGCATCCATCATGTCATGTCATACTACATTAACAACAGTATCTAGGAATATTTGATTAATTCCTTTACTCTTATCGCATGATTGATTTGAGAACATGCTAATCTCTGCTCTATTATTCCACTGAGTTGATCACTCACTCCCACGTTACGGGATGGTGTTTTGGACACCCACCAATCCCTATCTTAGTTGCAGATGATGGCGCTGCCTGTGAAGCGGAGCCGGACTTGATGATGATGAGGAGGATCCCTCCTTTATGTGTGTTCTGATCGACGGGATTATATGGAGGTTGATTAGATGTTTTGACACTTGTCATTTTTCATTTTTAGAGCACTCATGTATATTCTTTTGTTTACTTTTGAAGTATACATGTATGTATTTAACCTGGTAACATGTTCACACTCTAGAGACTTACAATCAATTATATATTTTATATATTTATCACAGTCTTCCACTTGCTAATTTAACTGTCTTTGGAGTATGAAATGCTATTTTGGCTTAGTCTCAATATTGTTTAATGCCATTCTATAGACAACACGCATTTATCATTATCTATGTTGCATAAGTGACGTTCTGGAACTCGGGAGTTGTGTTTTTACCCGACCCTCAATTTTTGAGGTGTTACAGTTGGTATCAAAGCATGATTGAGATTAAGCTGGACCTGGGTTATGGACACGCGGTGCACGTTGTCACTCCTTCGACTTAGGTGGGTGCGAAAAGAACCTAGAAACACTTATAGGATCGCAGTTTCGCAAATAGGCGAAGTTTACTCATATCGATCATTTGATCGAGTTCGTAACGCATCTAGGGTCACGTGAAGCGGCCTAAGTAGCTCCTAGGTTGTAAGTAGGTGAGTTTGAGATGAACCTAGGAGAATTCCAAACCCTAAAATATAAATCCTTGGGTCGTGGGGAAACCACAACCCTTACACTCAATCGCTCAGGCTTAAAAACTCCATTTCACCCAATTCCTTCAAAATCTTTCCTCTCACCACCCCATTCTTCAATTATTTTTTAGTCTTTTCATGTTAGGAATTAATCCTAATGTGAAAATGATATAAAATTATACTTTGACAAACTTTTATAATGAATAGTAAAATTACATGAAAATTGGCCTTTTGGCCATTCTAGTTATGAAATATTTCATATCAGATGGGTTAGTTGGATATATTAGCTCATCCTACCCCAAAATCATATGTTACATGGCATATAAATTCATTCTGGTCTACAGATTGTCCCCAAAACACCCTGAATGAAGTTTTGGGCCTCCCTAGGCCAATATACAATGATCTGGGGTGGGGCCCATATATATTTGGGGTCCCTAGGGCAAGGGGGACCCAACCCACTAGGCCTGACTAGCCAGATTGGTGGTCTGAAATTTGGGCGCATGCCCTTTTTGGGGTAGGGCACCCCTCCCATATAGTGTTTGTCCGTTAAAACTCCCCCAAAACAACACTTCCTTCACAACAGCCCCCCTCCAAGCCTCCATTTTCATTTTTCTTGCTGCCACATCTCAAAACGCAGCTCCAAACCTCTCCCAATCCCATTTTCTGCTAAAAACGATCCCATTCCATCCCTCCATTGCTTTTTGCAACCCCTTCCCTTTCAAATCTCGTCCGTGGGAGCTCCCACAACTCCCAAACACGGCTGAAATCGTGTGAAGTTCCATTCCCTTTTAGTCCTCTCTTTTCTTTTTGAAAATTCAGTCCTTGGAAGCTTAAAGCATCCCTCTACAATGCCTAGATCCACTTCAGTCTATTTGGGCAGCGGTTTCCCTCCATTTCACTCATTTTTCATGGCTTTTGTTGGAGCCATTTTAGCCTTTTTCTCTTTCTCCACCATCCTCTCTTTGATGGGAAAGAGAAAGACTGCCACAAACGAAGCCGAGCCTAGTCGCCCTTCGTAATCAAGAAGGCCGAGAGGTGGCGCTGCTAGCTCAAGCGTCGCCGCAGGTCCAAGCACAACTCGTGAGTTTCACACAAAGTGGGATTTGGATCCCCATGCTCAAATAGGGCGAGTGCTGTTAGCAGAGATGCCTCATGGTGATTATACTGACCGTAAGGTACTGTTTGAAGCCCATGTGGATGAGCGGCTCTTCGGTGAATATCTGTTATTTGAGCGCATTGAAGCTGCACACTGCGGTCTGCTCTTTGAAGCACAGTTCCGAGCGAACGTGAGCACCGTTCGTGCCTTCTATGCTCATATCTGGGATCCTACGTTGGAGCCATTATAGTTCAAGATTCCCTTTGATAGAGACCGGATGGCTATGATCGATGTTCGGCTGATAGCTCGCATTTGAAGGTGCCTCTTGATGAAGTTCATCCAAGTGCTGAGAATCTGAAGAGTGCGTGAGCGAGATCACCGTACCAGGTTCCTATGCGGTAGTTTGGTTCCGTGGCAGCGTAATAAGAGTCTATTAGCGTCCCACAGGTCGGATGATTTTCACCTGTTGCACCATATCTGCAAGTTTAATGTGTATCCCAGGTCAACCAACCGCAGTGAGTGTACGCGACTCATGGTTGATTTCTTGTATCAGGTGGGCCAAGGCGAGAATGTGTGCATGGCCACATTTATATTGCGACAGATCGTCCTCATAGAAAAGTCGAGAAGAACGTCAGAGTCTCTCCCTTTTGGTCGGCTCATATGCAAGATTGCACTTGAGTTTGCCTATAGACTAGGGCCAGAGTTACCTGTACCAGTCCACTTCATCGATGAGACTACTATGAACAAGATGAAGATAGGGCCTCAGCAGCGTGAGGCTCAGCTCGAGGATGATAGCGAGGGCGATTATGATAGCGAAGCGGATGCTGGTGAAGAAGAAGTTGGGGCAGAGATCGAGGAGGAAGTTCAGGAAGAAGAAGAAGAAGAAGAGGCTCAGGATACTGACGAGAGCCCTCCTCCAGTGACTCGGGCTACTAGAGATGCTCACATTGCCTGAATTGAGGAGAGTCAGGTCGCCTTGCGACAAGAAGTCCAGGAACTTCGGGCCGAGGTCGAGGATACCAAGGCTGTCAGGAAGAGAAATTTTGGCAAGGTGACTCGTACTTTAAAAGCTATCCTATATTGTCTGCAGGATAAGGGTGCTCCTCCTCCATCCCCAGACTCGGACTAGTGATCTAGATCCGGATGATGTTCGTTGTTGTTAGTTGTTTCCTGCTTTCTGTGTGTAAGCCTGATAAGGCTAGTAGTTTTCTTATGTTGCTGTAGTAGTTTACTGGTTTAGTGCGCATGTGTTTCTGGTCATGATGCATGTAAGGATATGTCTCCTGTATTATGACAAATTTTGATTTAATGAAATGCATGGAGTTTTTTTTCGGATTGTTATGTGAATGTTTGTGTATTGTTTTGGGCTTAGCAAAGCCGAATGTGTTCCTGTCCTAATTCATGTGGAACTTTATTCCATGTATTGTGACAAATTTTGTTAGATGGAGTGCATGCCATTTCGTTCGCCGTATGGCATTGTCCCTAGATTGAGTGTAGCCTATGGTTTCCACTACCGTGTTGTAAATCCCGAATTAAACCTATAAAAATTAATTTTTATCCCAACCCACCTTCCTACCAAGCATGCCACTCCCAATCCCAACGTGGGATTAGGAAAGTAGTTTCATTTCATACACCTTAATGCTACTGGCCACATAGGCCCTTGGTGTTTTGGACTTAGAGTTAGTGCTCCTAGATTTGAAGGATCTGACGATATAGGAAATCCAATCCCATTTAGATAATCTTGATCCTAAGCGATAGAACGATTCCCTGTATTCGTAATGGTATGAAACCATTTAGCGTATAAGCTTAGGCTGTAGATTACAGACTAGTCTACTAGTTACCTTAAGTAGTCTAAAGCTTGTATATGCTAAGGAATAGTAGGTTAGATTTGGTTGGAATGGGACTCCCTTCCTTGGGTAGATCCTCATAACATTCATAGGCGCCTTTAGTAACTCTCAGGAGGCTTATTTACCTTAAAACTATTCACTCTCAGGGAAAACTTATAATTCTCTCAGATTGAACTTAGAATAAACCAGCACGCCCCTTAGAATTGCCTTCTCCAAGGGCTTACTGCATTCGGGAACGCGGAGTAAAGGAACTGTACATGTAGGCGATGTATGCGCGGTTTGAATCGATTTCTTAATCCTAGTAGTTACCAATAAATCCAATGCTCTGATCAAGCAGAAGATCGGCATCGACTCAGATTAAGAACTGATACGGTAATTTTTTTGTTCTAGCTAGATAGAAAGTCTATGTATCCAGCTCAAACCCATTACACAACTTTTCTTCCGTGTTGGCCTGACCACCTACAATCAAAAGTTATTGCTTTGCCTTTGGGAAATGGCAAGGACTTGCAGCCAATAGATATTTGACCTCTTACCACAAACTGTCCTTGAAATTAACCACAACACCCATCCTTTCAGTACCTTTCTACAACCATAGGTACCAATGCCATAGAACGCAACATTAACAAAGGACGACCAATGTCGCGAGAGTTTTTTCCTATTTCATGTCAAGGATAGGTCCCAAGTAACACCTCGTTCCGATATACGGATCGGGACATAGGATCTTGAACCTTAAGTAGAACAAGTTTTAAGGGGGGTAGAACGTATTGAGCTAAATCTTGATAGGATCAGCCAATGCAACCGTTAGATCAGAGTGACGCAACGGAAGCGTGGTTAGCCCCTTCTGTAACACCCTGAAAATCGGGGGTCATGTATAAACTCAACTCCCGAGTTCTAGACCGTCACTTATGCAACAAAAATGATTATGATTCAATGTTGTCTGATTTAAAGCATTCACATGAGTAAAAGTATACCAAAACTGCAATTCATACTTCAGATCCAGTGATAAAAGCAAGCGAAAGACTAAACAATATATATATCACTGTATGGAAAAATAAAGTAAATCTCATCTGTCTTTAAAGTATGAATACATCTCTGAGTCTCATATACATATACATGAACAAAGTAAATGTCCAAAATGGTCCCACTGAAGTCCCATCGATCCAGGTCGCCTACGCAAAGCCATCGTGATACTGCATGTATGAGAACTCGTCCTGGTCCTCGTCGAAGTCTGGCTCTGCCTCCTGGATCTCAGCCTCACCTGCATCTACAACAGGGTCTGGTGGGTGTTGCAAATACCATCCCGTAACGTGGGAGTGAGTGATCAACTCAGTGGAATCATAGAGCAAAGATTAGCATGTTCACAATTCAATCATGCGATAATAGTAAAGAAGTAAATCAGACAATCCTAATACTGTTGTTAATGCAAGATGACATGACGTGATGTATGCCCTCACCGACGATCTCCCTCATACGGCAACATCTTACGACCGCGGCATGCAATCGACCCTCAAGTGCTCCACATCTTCCAGGCACATGCAATGGCATGGTGATATGATTTTCAAGTTGTTATTAGTCTATTCAAACAGCAGGATTGAGAAACTAAGGTACTTCCCTTGTATCAATCCCAACACAGATCCTGTCTAGGGTCGTCACTCCTAGTAGTCTCATACGATGTATATTTTGTAGGTCACTGCAAGGGCTGCTAGGGCTGTTGCTCGCACTCGTTGCACCGCTCCCCCATCACCTTATCAATACAGGCCTACCGTACTCTACTACAACGGAAGGGTCGTCGCCTCCCGTGGACTCAGAATACGCTCGCGGTCACTACAAAGGACTCGTCGCCTGATCAGTGTAGGCCGACAGCTAGAATACAGTGTCTCATACCACCATAATCTGCTCACAAGTCTAGGTGCTCACTGGTCACTACGGGGAGGTTTTTGGCCCCAGCGTAGGCCGACAGCTCGACCACGGTGTCCCATACCACCATGCCCGGCTCATGAGTCTTCGTGGATCAAGGTACCATGGTTAACAGGGTTTACAATGGTAAGTTCAGTACCGTAGGTTCAAGCAGTTATGACTCATACAAGGTGAACATACATCGGCCAGTCGGGTTGCTTGACGGGCTCGACTAGCACGATGGCATCTCAAGTCGAACGGCATGAAGTACGTAAAACACTTCGCGTGGCCTAACCACTGCCGCCAACTTCAAACACGACTCGCGTTCATCGACGTGTCGTTCGTGGATAAGACAAGTCAGCCACGAATTCGCTCGGTTACCGACTGCCTGGACTAAGTCTAGTCCCAAATACTTATGGAATCACATCAGAAATTTATGTAAGAGTATTGGAATTGAAATACAATCATGTGAGCATGTTAACACATGTTATAACATTCAACTTAAGCAAATCTTCAAGCACATATATTCCATGCATGTAATGAAATCATGCATATAGTCAACATGTAGGAAATCATTTAGGTCAGCATATTAATTGAGAAATCAATCTCAAACTATCACATAACATCATTTAATTCAATACATACTAATACAAGCATTTATACAAACACATACACTACACACTTAAGTCTACATATAGTATGTCGACCCAAAGTGTGCAATTAGGCGAATCTCTTCGCCAAACTAATTATGCACGTATTCCTAACTTCCTAATGCAACAACAAACCATGTCAATCACATTAGCAAAATATGAATGTAAACTGTACTTCCTACAAATGACTAAAATGCCCTAAATCTCATATTCTTCGTTAATTTACGAAACAAGAAACGGAGAGCATGTTGTACATGTCAAACAGCGATGCCGTCGATAATCTACTATTAAACGACATTGAAAGCATTGTAAACCGTCAATCAAAGCGTCTAAAATCCTCACCTTATGTCTTGTAGACTCGTGAATTGAAACGGAGCGTATACGCTTCGTCTACGGCAGTAGGAGAACCTGTTTTACAAGTTACGTTAGCTAACACACTATGAATCTAAGTAATCCCTAAATCAGCAACTTTTAGGGTTGTTTCATACCTGAAAAAGTGGAGAAATCACCGGCCAGGTGATTGGGAAGAGTTGCTGAAGCACGTGCAATCAGCAACACGAAGGCGGGAAAAATCCTTCCACTCTCTCTCTCAAACTCTCTCCTTTTCTCTCTCCCAAAGCTAGGGTTTTGCAATTTTCGGATGAGAGAGAGGAATGAGGGTTTCAACCCCTTTTATAAGCTTTAAAATGCCCGAAACAGGCTCCGGAACGAAGTTTACTTAGTGCATATCCAATTCGGGGCTGTTTCGGTCCAAAAGATGCTTTCTGGCAGTCCTCTGGTCGAATGCGATCGGACTTAAGCTTATGCGTACTAGATATAGCACGTATTAAGTTTTCAGTCTGGCAGGGTTCGCAGATCGCACGTGGCGGACCAATTTCAGTTCAGCGGTCACCGCACGTAGATCAGGGCTGAAAGTCTCATGATATAAAATAGAAATTTTTCCTGATCCGAGGGTGTAATCTGGATGAATTCTAAGGTCAGAACGCTTAATACTGACGCGTCAAGTCGTGTGCCAGATTTGAATTTAAAATTCCAATTCTGTCCCTATTCGCACTCTCTTCAGTTCGGGCTCAATGAAATAGCCTGCGATTGTCGGTTGGACTTGATTTTCGAAATGAGTGTCAAGTCCAACAAGGCGGTTCTAACGGTCTAAGATAGGAAGTATCGGACTTTCGACGTGCGGTCTAGATCCAATACAAAAATTCAAAGCGGTCCAGAGACCAAACCTGCTTAGAGTTTGATCCGAGGTTATAGAGTATTATAGAGTCGTTTGTTCTACTCGATTTGGGTCTTGTAGAACGTATTTAAAGTGATCAGGGACTATTTCCCAGCCACTCCAGCGTTGCGCTAGCTAACTTACGCTTAATTTCCGTAGAAATTAATCCTACGCGATTTCGGGTCGAGTTGGTACTCGAGCCCAAGTATGGATTTTTCACGGGCGTTACACCTTCCCCACTGGCCCAGGATCAAAATATTTGATTTAGGTTATACATAAGGGTAGGTCATTAAATAGAATTTGAACCTTCCTTAGAATGTTAATACGAAAGTCTCTTTAAGGACTCATTACCCTTAGCCAATTTCGAGGACAAAATTTTATTTTAAGGGGGGCAGATTGTAACACCTTGGATTTTTTCCAACCTGAGATTAGACGTCCTTAGGCAATGGGTCAACTAAAACACCTGGGTAACCGCTCAGAACCCAATTCCAAAGCCAAAGAAATCACTTAGGACTAATTCCTTTAGAAATTAAGAGTAAGTTAGCTAGCGCTACGCTAGAGTAGCTGTGAAATTGTCCCTGATCGCTTTAAATACGTTCTACAAGACCCAAAATGTGTAGAATCATTGATGCTACGTTACCCTAAAATTCAGGATCAAACTCTTAACCGAATTGCTCTTAGGAACCCTTTGAAACTTTGTATTAGATCTAGACTGCACGTCGAAAGTCCGATATCTACCATCTTAGACCGTTATGACCGCTTGGTTGGACTTGACAATCGTTTCGAAAATCAAGGCCAAACGACGTTCAGAGGCTATTTCATTGAGCCTGGAGTGAAGAGAGTGAGAAAAGGGTTAGATTTGAAAATTTTAATTCAAATCTGGCACGTGACTTGGCGCGTTATTATTAAGCGTTCTGACCATCAGAATTCAGCCAAATTACTCCCTCGGATCAAGAAAAATTTCTCTTTCATATCATGAGACTTGTAGACCTGATCTAGGTACGATGACCGCTTAACTGAAACTGGACCGCCACGTGCGATCTGCGAACTCTACCGGTTTAAAAACTGGGTGTGAGTAACATCCAGTGACCATGAGCTTAAGTCCAACCGTGTTCGACTAGGGGACCTCCCGAAACGCTCTTTTGAATCGAAACAGCTCTGATTTGGTTATACCTCAAGTGAACTTTGTTCCCAAGCCTAATTAGGAAGGTTTTAGCTTATATAAGGGTTTGAAACCCTCACTTATCTCACCCATCCGAATTTGCTACAAACCCTAGCTAGAGAGAGAGAAAAAGTGAGAGATTGTGAGAGAGTGTGGGAGAGATCTTCCCGCCACTTGCTGCAGCTGTTGCACGTGGTAAAGCAACGCATCCTAATCACTTTGCCGGTGATTCCAACGCATTTCTAGGTAAGAAAAAACTCTAACTACTTGCTGATTTAGGATCCTTTCGATTCCATAGCAAAGTAGCTTACGTATCTTGTGTATTAGGTTGTCGTATGCCATTGACGAAGCGTATACGCTCCGTTCGAAACGATACACATCTAAAGCGAAAGGTATGGATTTTAGACGCTTTGATTGACTGCTTTCAAAGCTTTCAATGTCGTTCAATAGTAGATTGTCGACGGCAATGCCGTTTGACATGTACAACATGCTGTCCGTTTTCCGTTTCGTAAGCGTATGGAAAATATGAGATTTAGGGCATTTTAGTCATTTGTAGGAAATACTGTTTACATCCATATTTTGTGGAAATGTTTGCCATGACTATTTTTCGTATTAGGATATTAGGAATGCGTGCATAATTGGTTTGGTGAAGAGATTCGCCCAAATGCGCACTTTGACTCGACATACACTATGTAGACTTAAGTGTGTAGGCTAAGTGCTTGTATAAATGTTTGTATTATTATGTATTGAGTGTATGGTGTTGTGAAATAGTTTTGAGATTGAATTCTTAAGTAATATGTTGATGTAAATGATCTCCATCATGTTAGCTAGATGTATTGATTTCTTTATGTATAGGAAATGTATATGTTGGATGAATTACTCAAGTGGTGTGTTATAACATGTTTCAACATGCTTATATTGTTGTATTTCATTTTCGTTACTCTTATATAATTGCTGATGTGGATTCACAAATGTTTGGGGCTATACTTAGTTCAGGCAGTCGGTAACAGAGTAAATTTGTGGTTTACCTATATTTACCACGAAGGACGTGTCGGTGAACGCGAGTCATGTTTTAAGTTGGCGGCAGTGGTTAGGCCACGCGAAGTGTTTCACGCACTTTATGTCGTCCACTTGCAATGCGCTCGTACTAGTCGAGCCCGTCAAGTAACCCGACTGGCAGTTGATTGTTCACCCTGTATGAATCATAACTACTTGAACCTAGGGTACTGAACTTACGATTGAAAACCCTGTTAACCATGGTACCTTAATCCATAAAGACTCATGAGCTGTGCATGGTGGTATGGGACACCGTGGTCGAGCTGTCGGCCTACGCTGGGGCCACAAACCTCCCCGTAGTGACCAGTGAGCACCCTACTCTGAACAAATTATGGTGGTATGGGACACTATATTCTTGCTGTCGGCCTACATTGATTGGTGACGAGCCCTTTTGTAGTGACCTTGAGTTTATCCTGACACCGCATGGGGGCGACGAGTCCTGATGTAGTCTTAAGGATAATTAGGCCTATATTGGTAAGGTGATGGGGGAGCGGTGCAACGAGTGCGAGCAACAGCCCTGGCAGCCCTTGCAGCGACCTACAAATGTAACATCGTATGAGATTGCTAGGAGTGACGACCCTAGACAGGATCTGTGTTGGGATTGATATAAGCAAGGTACCTTAGTTTCCCAATACTGCTATATGAAAAGGACTAATAATAACTCGATAATCATATCCACATCACATTGCATGTGCTTGGAAGATGTGGAGCACTGAGCGGTATGCAAGCATGCGTGGACGCAGATGGTACCGTATGAGGGAGAATGTCGGTGAGGGCATCTATCATGTCATGTCATGCTGCATTAACAACAGTATCTAGGAATGTTTGATTAATTGGTTTACTATTATCGCATGATTGATTTAAGAACAGGCTAATCTCTGCTCTATTATTCCACTGAGTTGATCACTCACTCCCACATTACGGGATGGTGTTCTGGACACCCACCAGTCCCTATCTTAGTTGCAGATGATGGCTCTGCCTGTGAAGCGGAGCCGGACTTGATGATGATGAGGAGGATCCCTCCTTTATGTGTGTTCTGATCGATGAGATTACGGGGAGGTTATTAGATGCTTTGACACTTGTCATTTTCCATTTTTAGAGCACTCATGTATATTCTTTTGTTTACTTTTGAAGTATACATGTATGTATTTAACCTGGTAACATGTTCACACTCTGGAGACTTACAATCAATTATATATTTTATGTATTTATCACAGTCTTTCGCTTGCTAATTTAACTGTCTCTGGAGTATGAAATGCTGTTTTGGCTTAGTCTCAATCTTGTTTAATGCCATTCTACAGACAACACTCATTTATCATTATCTATGTTGCATAAGTGACGTTCTGGAACTCGGGAGTTGGGTTTTTACCCAACCCTCAATTTTCGGGGTGTTACATATTATCTGTCCTGCTTTAGTTTAGAAAGCTTTTAGGTCAGACCATAAGGCCCACTCATGATGTCCAAAAGTTGATTTCTTTATAGGTATTGAATATTGATGGCATAACTGGTGGGTTTAACTTTCAACTAATATTTGTTTTTTGAGGAATTACATGATCTCTAGTGCAGACCTTGAGTTTTACTCTTGTTATCAATGTTGTAGCTACCTAGCCTTACCAATGGGACTGAGTAGATTTGCCCTGCCAGGTGTGCCCAAAATCACTTGTTCTACTTGTGCTTAAAATCTAGGCTCTATTCTACATTATTAATTTTGCTACATCTTATGACTGTATTCATGTAGAACATAATTTTGTTCCTATTCAGTGATTAATTTTTTTTAAAATGAGCAATCTCACTAAGGTTAAGAAATTGTAGCTCAGTTCTTGTAAGACCCGTATCTTAGTCCGTACTATTCCATACACTTCCGCAGTCTTATCGGTCGAATTTCGGCAACCTTCGACCCTTAACCGATATTTTCGTGCGATCCTGATTCGTATGCCATCAACCCGAGTTGACTCAACCCAAGATCTTTACCATAGCGACCGCGCCGTCGCTGCGGTTCCAATGCCGCGACTTGCGCGCCGAGACGATACCCTAGTCAAGAGATGTGGGCCAACGTTCGGTGCGAGGAAAACGCCGTACGTTGTGAAACCCAAGAGAATCTCTACGAGGTGTCACATCAATCCCATTAATCAATCAATCTCATCACATCACATGTCAAGCACATGTCAAGTACACATCACCTTTCACCCATTCCCAAGCAACCACAAAAGTAAAGAATCTCTTACAAAGCCCATACCTTTCTTACACCTAAAACTCTCAAAGTCAAAAAGTTCTTACACCTCCCATGCCTTTCTTACACAAATGGCCACAAAAGTCAAGAAATTCTTACACACCCATCACTCACCACATCCATCACCCATCACTCTCTCTCTCTCTCTCTCTCTCTCTCTCTCTCTCTCTCTCTCTCTCTCTCCCTTTACAACTCTCTCTCATTTCTCAAGCTTCATTCCAAGCAACAAAAGACTCCATACGTATGAACTCTCCAAGCCTCTCCCTCTCTTTCAAAACTTCAAGGGTGGCCCACCTCTCCATCCCAAGATCTCCCATCCTAGCCATCCATTCCTCATCTCCTCCATTGGAATCAAAGCTAAGTTGCTAAGGAACCCATAGAAGTAAGAAGATCAAATGGTGGATGCTTGATAGTGGTCATTTTTTATGTTTTTAAGGTGGGCCAAGTGAGGCCAACCGATCAATGGTTTGGATCTCACTTGGGACCCTAAGATGTGGCCGATGGCCCACTTGATCATCATGATCATTCCATGATGGGGGCATTCTCCATGGATCACATCATGATGGTTATTTCATTACATTAAAAGGTCATCTAGACCATCCATATTGGTGGGGAAAGGGTCTCCACCTTTGATTTCGATTTTGGTGGTCCCATGTGCTAGGGAATTCATTTGATGTATGATTTGTTTTACAAGGGAGGGCTCATAGTGGCGAAGCCCTCCATCATAAGCGTGTCCCACTCTCTATCTCTCTCTCTCTCTCTCTCTCTTCTTTTCTTTTTCTTTCTTTTGTGATGATGTAGCCTAATGGCCCACTTGGATGGACCCCACTTGATGTATGTATTTCCCCATGCCCTCCAACCCTTTTTTTGGTGGCCCACATCTATAGGTGGGGCCCACCTCAACGTACGTATTATGGTCCAGGGACGCTGGACGTTCCCTGGACTCTGGATAGAAATAAAAAAAAAAGTAGAAAAGAGAGCCTTTTTGGGGTGGGCCACTTGTAGAGGCCCAACCTTGATGTATGAGTACAATCCAGGCCGTCCATCCTCTTTTCCATATCATTTTAGGCGTTGAGCCAAAGAATGAAGCTAATCCGCTCATTGGGTGGGCTATACTTTTTAAAACAGTAATTCTCACCGTTTATAAATTATTATAAATTTTTCTACAGGTCAAAAGTATTCAACATTGGACTCTTTTGGCTTGTCTTGAGCCAGGGAAGCCAATGGATGGGATGGATCTACTTGATGCGGGCCCCAGATGTGAAAAACCCCCAAAAAATGGGTTTTCCAATTTTTTTTAAAAAACACTCGCAGCAACAGCAGCACCCTGCTGCGTGCAGCAGGCGGGCAGACAGTGTCCCACGGTCCCTGCCGTGGGCCCCACCATGATGTATATGTCTTATCCATGCTATTCATATGGTGGGCCACTCTCTGATGCAGGCCCCCTCCAAGTTTCAACCAAATCCAAAACTCAGGTGGCCCACACCACACGAAACAGTGGGATTGAACCTCTGCCATTGAAACTCTTTTGGTGGGCCACAGAAGTTTTGGATCAAGACGAAATTTATGTTTTCCTTTCATTCAGGTCCGTGTGACCTTGTCAACAGGTTGGATGGAAAATATATGCTATGGTGGGCCCCACATGGGACCCACAGTGATGTATGTGTTCTACATCCACCGTCCAGCCGGATGGTGGTACTCTCCATAATATGTGTTTCATTTCCACCGTCCAGTGTGGTGCGTGTGCATGCGTGCACGCGCATGTGGGTTGCAGTGTGTGTGTGTGTGTGCAGCATGTATGTGTGCAGCATGTGTGTGCATATATATATATATATATATATATATATATATATATATATATGTATGTATGTTTGTATATCATATTATATATAATATTGTATAAATTCTATATATATAATTTGTAGTTTATATATTATATTAGATATAATATACATGATGGTGGGCCTTCACGTGGGCCCCCACCCTTGATGCAGGTGCTGCATCCAATCTGTCCTTCCATTCTAAAAGCTCATTTTATGAAATGAGTTAAAGAATGAGCTAAATCCATAGTCTAACTGGACCCCATCTTGGCATGATTTGAGGGCCATCTTAATGTATTTTTGACAGTTTATTTGGGGCCCACATTGATGTGGATGTAAGGCCCATGGGATTGGACCATTTGATATATCCTAAGGCCCATTGGATCAGACCTATTTGATGTAATCTAAGGCCTATGGGTTGAGGCCCATTTAATGTACGTATGGGGCCCAATTGGTGTAGCCCATTTGTTACATATAAGACCCATGAGATTAGGCCCATTTGATGTAATCTAAGGCCCACAGGTTATGACCCATTGCAATGCACATAAGACCTATTGGTGTAGCCCATATGATATAGCCCATTTGATGTATTCAAGGCCCAATAGGATGTACCTAAGGTCCATTGCAATGTGTGAGCCCAACACGGATTATGTAACGATGTTTATGACGATCGTGCCTTGGGAGTAATGTTGGTTTGACAGCCACATTACGAGTATAATGTTGGTTAAATGTCTGCATTATGACTCTCCCTAGGGCCCATTGATAGGCCCGTACTTGTTGTATGCAAACCGTCTAGGCCAGCTACATTGTAAGGATAGTGCATTACTTTATAACATGTATAATATAGTTCCATGACTCATGATCATACGCATCATATGTATGCTTGATATGAGAAGTGACTGATCATAACATATGCCTTTAGGAAGATTATTTATGAGACCCCGATTAGGCGATGTTACCCTACATGAGCGCACGATACACACAGGATTTTCTGCATGATTGGGTAGTGTGATTCATGCATTTCGCATTATATGATATGGTTATTGTACGCCCTAGCGACATCGGGGTTGTAGCCTCCACAGGTGTATCGTGGTTGGCAAGATTGGATACCAAAAATTTCATTCTACATAGGGTGCTATAGATATCCCTGGATGAAAGTCCATAAACCCTTATGGTACCAAGAGGTTGCTCCAACGTTTAGACCGAGTGAGTAGATAAGCGTTGAGTACCGATTACCAGATGGCTACGATCTCCACTGTGTTATGGTCGGTTGGAAGGGGGTGAGGCCTTACCAGCACGAGTGTAGGGGGCAATGCTAGGCTGAGTTTGACCAGCTCAAGGAATGGGTCGGCTATCGATGAGTCGAGCCTGATATTTATAGATGGATAGTGAGGTCTCTTCCACTTACCTTATTGCGCGCGATGAGGTGGCGATCTGGTTTAGAGTGTATTAGACCCCGGTGATATCACAGATTTGAGTTATATTGATATGTGGACTTAGATAAGGATTGTATGCTTGACTTGCATCTTACATCGCATAGCCTTGGTATGGTCGACATCATTCATACTTTGCATCGCATAGCCTTGGTACGGTTAACGATATTCATGGATCCATCAGTATATTCTGCATTACTCTGATATTGCATGATCATATTACTACCTTGTGCACACACTTTCACCACCCTCTAAGATTTCTATAAGCTTATGCACGACCGTTGCGTATAGGTGACGTTGAATCGCAGCAGCGTTGAGGCTTAAACACGTGGCAGATTATCTTGCAGTTTTTAGTTTATCATCATTGTATTTTCTGTTATGCTCACTGTACTTATAAAGTTTTTTATCATAGTGAAAATATAATGGAGTTTTTGGTTGTTGTTTGTGGGTTATGCCTTTAGTTATGCTTATTACGATTCAATCTGATTTTTTGAAAATCCTCCTCGTAGCATCTCAGGATCGAAACCAGGCGAATGAGAGCTGGGAGTCGAGAATGGGGTTTTACGGAGGCTGGATTCGGCGATCGGGAATTTTGTGAGCCCTGTTTCTGAGTTTGGGGCGTGACAGAAGTTGGTATCAGAGCATAACTTGGGAATAACTGAGAACAACATTACATGTCTGCTATGAGTTTAGAATGGATAAGTCCCGAAGTTCGAATAGCTTGGAGATCTCCCGTTACAGACCCTTAACGTACGTGCCTTCGAGAGTTTTCAAGTTGATAGGCGCCTTCACTCTTTCCTGTAGGACATGCCGCCTAGGAGAGTTACCTAATCGACTCCCGCACCACCACCTGAGGATCTTGCTCCACCACCTGCGGCTCCCGTATTACCACCGACGATGCCCGTTCCACCACCAGAGATTCCTACTGCCTATCCTGAGTATGCTGCTCCTCCACCATAGACCGGTGCGGACCCGACCTTATCCGTAAGTGCCTCTCAGTTGCAACAGATGTTACAGGCTGTGACGACTGCACTTCAGGGGCAGGGCAGGCAGCCAGTTGTTTCACCGGCACAGGTAGAGCAGGATCGTGCGAGCGCCCTCCTTCGTGAGTTTCGACGACTCGATCCCTCCCGTTTCCAGGGTGAGCCAGACCCGACTGTAGCTAAGAGATGGCGCATCGATGTGGAGAAAATATTTAAGATGATGGGATGTACGACTGAGCGGTGAGTTCGACTAGCCATATTTCTTCTCCATGGTAAGGTTGAGCACTGGTGGGCATCAGTCTCTCGAGCGGTAGGTGCTAATTTTATGTGGACTTGGGAGGATTTTGTGGATCGATTTGACTGACAGTACTTCCCTGATCACATCCGACGACAGTGAGCGATGGAGTTCGAGGCCCTGGTGCAGGCCGATATGACAGTGGCTCAGTACGCAGCTCGCTTTGTATCACTGTCCAGATTTACACCTTACCTAGTAAATGATGAGGAGCGGAGAGCCCACCGCTTCCAGGATGACCTACGTTACAGTCTTCGCAGCCGTGTTATTGGGCATGAGCTCCCGACTTTTGAGGAGGTGGTACAGAAGGCCCAGATTTTTTAGTCTGAGTGGGCCGGTTCTCAGTCTGATCGCGGTCAGAGGAGAGACCGGAAGAGGTAGGCTCCTTTCATTGACTCTCAGCAGCGTCGACCACAGCAGCAGAGGCATACAGGTCGTCCAGCCTTCCGAGCACCAGTAGCACCTCCAGCACCACCTCCGAGGCAGTTACCGGAACTTGTTTTAGGTGCGGTGCTAGGGGACACCGTTCGTGGGAGTGTCCTAGCTCCCAGCAGCAGCAAAGAGGCCCACAACAACAGAGAGGTCCACCGCAGCCTCCACCACAGCCGCAGTAGAGACCCTCACAACATCAGCAACAGCAGCCCCCACCACCGAGGCCACCTCAGCAGTGTCAGCATCAACATCAGCCTAAGAGGCCGCAGAAGTAGAGACAACTATTTTGACCACCTCAGCGACCCCAGCAGCAGCAGCAGCACGCTCAGAGAGGACAGGCACCTCCCCAGCCTGCTCAGGCTAGGTTCTATGTGACTCAGTAGGACCCGCAGTCTTCTGGAGGAGTCGTTGAGGGTATACTCCCAGTTTCTGCATGTATTGCACGTGTGTTGTTTGATTCTGGTGCATTGCATTCTTTTGTGGTCGAGAGCTTCTGCCGATCGACTGGCTTACCATTGGAGTCTTCTTGTGAGAGCCTATCAGTATCGACTCCCATAGGGAGGACTGTAGTGTTGGGCCAATTTTGCTCGTCTTGCCCCGTTCTAGTTGGGGATACATTTTTGCCTGCCGATCTGTTTGCATTGCCGATGTCCGAGTTCGATGTCATCCTGGGTATGGATTAGCTCACCGAGTACTATGCCATATTGGACTGCGCTGCTAGGACAGTCATGTTTTGTATACCCGGCATGCTGAAGTTTCAGTTCGTTGCAGATCCCAGAGGAGAACGGTTGTCTTGTTTGATGTCCTGCGCCATTGAGGAGCCTTTTGCCGCTTGTATCAACCATTGCTCATAGTTTGTGATTTTCCTAATGTGTTTCAGGAGATTCCGGAATTACCGCCTCGTCGACTCACCGAGTTTCAGATTGATCTCGTGCCTGGTATCATGCCTATTTCGAAGGCCCCGTATCGCATGGCACCGTTGGAGTTGCGAGAACTGTAGAAGCGGTTGGACGAGTTGAGAGAGTTGGGTTTTATCCGTCCGAGCAGTTGACCATAGGGAGCGCCAGTACTCTTCGTGAAGAAGAAGGATGGTTCGTTGAGGCTCTGCGTTGACTATCACGAGCTCAATAAAGTCACGATCAAGAACATATACCCTCCTTAGGATTGATGATTTGTTCGATCAACTGCAGGGTGCACAGTTCTTTTCAAAGATCGACCTGCGTTCCGGTTATCATCAGATTCGAGTCCGAGATGATGACATTCCGAAGACAGCATTCAGGACGTGTTACGGTCATTTTGAGTTCCAGGTCATGTCTTTGGACTAACCAATGCACCTGTGGTCTTCATGCAGCTGATGAACGAGGTCTTTCACCCTTATCTCGATCAGTTTCTTATAGTCTTCATCGATGACATTCTGATTTATTCGAGGACCCATGAGGAGCATGAGCAGCATTTGGAGATCACTTTGCAGACCCTCCGCGCACACCAGCTGTATGTGAAGCTGGAGAAGTGTGAGTTCTGGCAGGAGGAAGTGAAGTTCCTCGGTCACATGGTGATGAGGGAGGGTGTCACAGTGGACCCCTCAAAGGTCGAGGCAGTGCGTCAGTAGGGCCAGCCCACGACTACGACAAAGATCCGTAGTTTTCTTAGTTTGTCGGGCTATTATCGACGTTTTATTGAGGGCTTCTCTCATATTGCAGCCCTGCTGACCAGGTTGACTCGGAAGGGAATAGAGTTTATTTGGAGTGATGCCTATGAGCGAGCATTTATGGAGTTGAAGGACCGTCTGACGTCCACTCCTGTCCTCACTCTTCCCTCTGGGAGTGACGGATTTATTGTATTCACTGATGCCTTACATATTGTTTTGGGTGTTGTCCTGATGCAGCACGGGAGACCAGTGACCTTTGCGTCTCGTTAGCTCAAGGTTCATGAGCTGAACTATCCCACGCATGACTTAGAGCTGGCCGCAGTTGTCTACGCACTGAAGGTGTAGAGGCACTATCTTTATGGGGTCATGTTCGAGCTTTTCTCTGTTCACAAGAGCTTGAAGTACCTCTTCTCGCAGTTAGAGTTGAATATGAGGCAGAGGCACTGTATGGAACTCCTGAAAGACTATGATTTTGATCTTCAGTACCACCCGGGCAAGGCGAACGTGGTGGCAGATGCCCTCAGTCTTCAGCCACGAGACCTAGTAGCGCATATGATGATTCAGGAGTGGTGGATGCTTGAGGATATCACAGAGTATGATTTTGAGTTCGGCCTGCAGTCTTCCATTGTATAGTTATCGATCTTGTTGATTCAACCCTCTCTTGTCGTTAGGGTGATCGAGGCTCAGCAGGCTGATGAGTCGTTACAAAGTTATATGGCTGAGGCGGCATCTGAGAGTCAGGCAGATTGGCATATTGGTGCAGACGGTGGACTTTGCTTTAGAGGCCAATTATGTGTCCCGGATATCCCAGAGTTACGCAGAGATCTTATGACCATGGCACATCGATCGCGATTTTCTATCCACCCTGGCTCTACGAAGATGTACCATGACATGAGGTGACAGTATTTTTGGGGAGGGATAAAGCGCCAGATCGCCAGTTTTGTGGCCAAGTGTGACACGTGCCAGCGTGTCAAGACCGATCATCAGAGACCTCCTAGTCTATTGCAGCCGTTGAGCGTCTCAATGTGGAAGTGGGAGCACATGTCGACTGATTTCATTATGAGTTTTTCGAGGACTCAGTGCGGTCATGATGTCATTTGGGTTGTTGTGGATCGTCTGACGAAGTCAGCACATTTTCTTGCGATGATTGCGACTTGGTCTATGGACCGGCTTACAAGGTTATTTATCGAGGAGATCATGAGACTGCATGGCATTCTGGTCTCGATCATTTCTGACTGAGACTCAAGGTTCACGTCTCAGTTTTAGGGGAGCTTCCAGCGAGCGATGGGGACTGATTTGCAGCTCAGCACTGCGTACCATCCGCAGACCGATGGCTAGATCGAGAGGGTTAACCAGATCCTTTAAGATATGCTTTGGGCTTGCACGATTGATTTCGGGGGTAGCCGGGATGAGTATCTGCGATTGGCTGAGTTCGCATACAATAACAGCTATTAGGCAACCATCGGCATGACTCCTTTTGAGGCACTATATGACAGACCATGTAGATCACCGAGTTGCTGGACCGAGGTTGGAGAGCATCTTCTCCTAGGTCCCGAGCTTATACAGGAGACGTCAGAGGCTATTAACATCATCAGGCAAAGGATGCGCATAGCTCAGAGCTGACAGAAGAGTTTTGCTGATCGTTGGCATCGTCCCTTAGAGTTTGATGTAGGGGATCATGTGTATCTCAAGGTCTCACCCATGAAGGGCGTAGTTCGATTTGGAGCGAAGGGCAAGCCTGCCACGAGATTCATTGGACCTTTTGAGATCACTAGGCGCGTTGGCGCCGTGGCCTTGCCGTCGCAGTTGTCTGGCGTCCACAATGTTTTCCATGTCTCTATGTTGAGGAAGTGTGGGTCAGACATTGTTCCCGTTATTGATTGGCAGCCACTGGAAGTTCGTGAGGACGCTTCTTACATTGAGCAGCCAGTCCGTATCCTTGATCGGAAGGAGCAGGTCCTCAGAACCAAGGTCATTCCATTGGTGAGGTGCAGTGGGGTCACCATTCTGTAGAGGAGGCTTCTTGAGAGCGTGAAGCCGAGATTCGAGAGCATTATCCTCATCTCTTTGATGGTTGATCATGTGATGTATTTTGTATGCTATCTCTGATTTTATATAGTGATGTTATGTTTCTTATTCCTCGTGAGTTATGCCTAGTTGCGATAATTGTATAAATTTCGAGGATAAAATTTTTATAAGGAGGGTAGATTTGTAAGACCCGTATCTTAGTCCGAACCGTTCCTTAGACTTCCGCGGTCTTATCGGTCGAATTTAGGTAACCTTCAACCCTTTATCCATATTTGCATGCGACCCTAATTCGTATGCCGTCAACCTGAGTCGACTCAACCCAAGATCTTTACTATAGCAACCGCGCCGTCGTTACGGTTCCGATGCCGCGACTTTCCCACCAAGGCGATACCCTGGTCAAGAGATGCGGGCCAACGTTCGGTGCGAAGAAAATGTCGTGCTTTGCGAAACCCAAGAGAATCTCTACGAGGTGTCACATCAATCCCATCAATCAATCAATCTCATCACATCACATGTCAAGCACATGTCAAGTACACATCACCTTTCACCCATTCCCAAGCAACCACAAAAGTAAAGAATCTCTTACAAAGCCCATACCTTTCTTACACCTAAAACTCTCAAAGTCAAAAAGTTCTTACACCTCCCATGCCTTTCTTACACAAATGGCCACAAAAGTCAAGAAATTCTTACACACCCATCACTCACCACATCCATCACCCATCACTCTCTCTCTCCCACTCTCTCTCTCTCTCTCTCTCTCTCTCTCTCTCTCTCTCTCTCTCTCTCTCTCTCCCCCTTTACAACTCTCTCTCATTTCTCAAGCTTCATTCCAAGCAACAAAAGACTCCATACGTATGAACTCTCCAAGCCTCTCCCTCTCTTTCAAAACTTCAAGGGTGGCCCACCTCTCCATCCTAAGATCTCCCATCCTAGCCATCCATTCCTCATCTCCTCCATTGGAATCAAAGCTAAGGTGCTAAGGAACCCATAGGAGTAAGAAGATCAAACGGTGGGTGCTTGATAGTGGTCATTTTTCATGTTTTTAAGGTGGGCCAAGTGAGGCCAAATGATCAATGGTTTGGATCTCACTTGGGACCCTAAGATGTGGCCGATGGCCCACTTGATCATCATGATCATTCCATGTGGGGCCATTCTCCATGGATCACATCATGATGGTTATTTCATTACATTAAAAGGTCATCTAGACCATCCATATTGGTGGGGAAAGGGTCTCCACCTTTGATTTCAATTTTGGTGGTCTCATGTGCTAGGGAATTCATTTGATGTATGATTTGTTTTACAAGGGAGGGCTCATAGTGGTGGAACCCTCCATCACAAGCGTGTCCCATTCTCTCTCTCTCTCTCTCTCTCTCTCTCTCTCTCTCTCTCTCTCTCTCTCTCTCTTTTCTTTTTCTTTCTTTTGTGATGATGTAGCCTAATGGCCCACTTGGATGGACCCCACTTGATGTATGTATTTCCCCATGCCCTCCAACCCTTTTTTTGGTGGCCCACATCTATAGGTGGGGCCCACCTCAATGTACGTATTATGGTCCAAGGACGTTGGACGTTCCTTGGACTCTGGATATAAATCAAAAAAAAAAAAGAAAAGAAAAGAGAGCCTTTTTGGGGTGGGCCACTTGTAGAGGCCCCACCTTGATGTATGAGTACAATTCAGGCCGTCTATCCTCTTTTCCATATCATTTTAGGCGTTGAGCCAAAGAATGAAGCTAATCCACTCATTGGGCGGGCCATACTTTTCAAAATAGTAATTCTCACCGTTTATAAATTATTTTAAATTTTTCTACAGGCCAAAAGTATTCAACATTGGACTCTTTTGGCTTGTCTTGAGCCAGGGAAGCCAATGGACAGGGTGGATCTACTTGATGCGGGCCCCAGATGCCAAAAACCCCAAAAAAATGGGTTTTCCAATTTTTTTTTAAAAAACAAGGGCAAGAGGCAGTTCCTCTACCTCTGACTCGTTGCAGCAGCAGCACGCTGCTGCGTGCAGCAGGTAGGCGGACAGCGTCCCACGGCCCCTGCCGTGGGCCCCACCATGATGTATATATCCATGCCGTTCATATGGCGGGCCCCTCTCTGAAGCAGGCCCCCTTCAAGTTTCAACCAAATCCAAAACTCAGGTGGCCCACACCACACGAAACAATGGGATAGAACCTCTGCCATTGAAACTCTTTTAGTGGGCCACAGAAGTTTTGGATCAAGACGAAATTTGTGTTTTCCTTTCATTCAGGTCCGTGTGACCTTGTCAACAGGTTGGATGGAAAATATATGCTATGGTGGGCCCCACATGGGACCCACAGTGATGTATGTGTTCTACATCCACCGTCCAGGTGGACGGTGGTACCCACCGTAATATATGTGTTTCATTTCTACCGTCCAGTGGATGATGGAGCCCACTGTGGTGCGTGTGCATGTGTGCGCGCGCGTGTGGGTTGCAGTGTGTGTGCGTGTGTGCAGCGTGTGTGCATATATATATATATATATATATATATATATATATATATATATATATATATATATATCTATATATGTATATCATATTATATATCATATTGTATAAATTCTATATATATAATATGTAGTTTATATATTATATTAGATATAATATACATGATGGTGGGCCTTCGCGCGGGCCCCCACCCTTGATGCAGGTGCTGCATCCAATCTGTCCTTCCATTCTAAAAGCTCATTTTATGAAATGAGTTAAAGAATGAGCTAAATCCATAGTCCAAGTGGACCCCATATTGGCATGATTTGAGGGCCATCTTAATGTATTCGTGACAGTTTATTTGGGGCCCACTTTGATGTAGATGTAAGGCCCATGGGATTGGACCATTTGATATATCCCAAGGCCCATGGGACCGGACCCATTTGATGTAATCTAGGGCCTATGGGTTGAGGCCCATTTAATGTACGTATGGGGCCTAATTGGTGTAGCCCATTTGTTACATATAAGACCCATGAGATTAGGCCCATTTGATGCAATCTAAGGCCCATAGGTTATGACCCATTGCAATGCACATAAGGCCCATTGGTGTGGCCCATATGATCTAGCCCATTTGATGTATTTAAGGCTCAATGGGATGTACCTAAGGTCCATTGCAATGTGTGAACCGAACATGAATTATGTAATGATGTTTACGACGATCGTGCCTTGGGAGCAATGTTGGTTTGACATCCACATTGCGAGTATAATGTTGGTTAAATGTTCGCATTACGACTCTCCCTAGGGCCCATTGATAGGCTCATACTTGTTGTATGCAAACCGTCTAAGCAAGCTGCATTGTAAGGATAATGCATTACTTTATAACATGTGTAGTATAGTTCCATGACTCATGATCATATGCATCATATGTATGTTTGATATGAGAAGTGACTGATCATAGCATATGCCTTTGGGCAGATTATTTATAGGACCCCGATTAGGCGGTGTTGCCCTACATGAGTACACGGTACGCGTAGGATTTGCTGCATGATTGAATAGTGTGATTCATGCATTTCGCAATGTGTGATATGGTTATTGTACGCCCTAGCGACATCGGGGTTGTAGCCTCCACAGGTGTATCGTGGTTGGCAAGATTGGATACTGAAAATCTCGTTCTACATGGGGTGCTATAGATATCCCTGGGTGAAAGTCCCTAAACCCTTATGGTACCAAGAGGCTGCTCCAACGTCTAAACCGAGTGGGTAGATGAGCGTTGAGTGCCGATTACCAGATAGTTACGCTCTCCACTATGTCATGGTTGGTTGGAAGGGGGTGCGGCCTTACCCCCCCGAGTGTAGGGGGCAATGCTAGGCTGAGTTTGACCAGCTTGAAGAATGGGTCCGCTATCGACGAGTTGAGCCCGATATTGGCAGACGGATAGTGAGGTCTCTTCCACTTATTTTATTGTGCGCGATGAGGTAGTGATCTGGTTTAGAGTGTATTAAACCCCTGTGATATCCTAGATTTGAGCTATATTGATATGTGGACTTAGATAAGGATTGTATGCTTGACTTGCATCTTGCAACGCATAGCCTTGGTATGGCCGACATCATTCATGCTTTGCATCGCATAGCCTTAGTATGGCTAACGGTATTCATGGATCCATCAGTATATTCTGCATTACTTTGATATTGCATGATCATATTACTACTTTGTGTACACACTTTCACCACCCTCTAAGCTTTCTATAAGCTTATGCACGACCATTGCATACAGGTGACATTGGATCGCAGCAGCGCTGAGGCTTGAACACATGGCTGATTATCTTGCAGCTTTTAGTTTATCATCATTGTATTTCCCGTTATGCTCATTGTACTTATAAAGTTTTTTATCATAGTGGAAATGTAATGGAGTTTTTGGTTGTTGTTTGTGGGTTATGCCTTTGGTTATGCTTATTACGATTCAATCTGATTTTTTTAAAATCCTCCTCGTAGCATCTGAGGATCGAAACCTGGCGAATGGGATCTGGGAGCTAAGAATGGGGTTCTACAGAGGTTGTCGGCCCCAGATTCGGCGATCGAAAATTTTGTGAGCCCGATTTCCGAGTTTGGGGCATGACAGTTCTACTCATGCATTTGAATATTCGAATCAGATTGGCCAATATGTTTGCATTTGATCCATATCAGTTGGTTCCTATACACATACAAGTTTTGAAATGGCTTGGCCCAAATTTTAATATGGCACACTGTATTGTTGAGATGATACATCTATAAATACCCCTTCTTTGATTTTATTAGTCAAAGGGGCAAACCATTACTAAACCAACTCCAGTTCATGCCCCAATGGTGAGTATTTTTTTATTTACTTTTAACTTGTTTTTGCTTGAGTTACTGCTTTAGATTTTTCTTGCATTATGTTCTACTAGTATACTCAGGGAACTAGTAATGATTTTTCAAGTGGGCTTGGATCATTCCCTTGGAAGCACAATCAAGACTGTTTAGCGCCATTGGCAACATTCAGATTAATGTATGGTAAAAATTGCGGTGGTATGGATTCAAATCTCTATTTGCACTTTGAGGGCTTGTTTGGAAGGATTGCCAAGTTGTAATTGGCATGCTACTCGAGCGGAACCCATCTGCTTTGCATTAATTGAGTTGGCACAGGACAATGCAAACTGCATTAAGTCAGATTTCTTTTATGCTCTATTACTGCCCTAAATTGCAATTGGGTTTGCCCATTGCCCATTCTATATTCCAAAAGTGAAGTTTCCAAATGCACCCTGACATTTAAACACCTTTCAAGCTCTTTTTAGAACTTTTTATATTACTGTTAAATCAATTTGTCAGGGGAAAAAAATGTGAATCACAACATGTGTATACCCATGCCACATGAGCCGACTCAATCATCCGGCGAGCCATGATTGTGCTAGGAAAATGGATAGAAAACCACCAACTAAATCGTGTTTGACATAGGAAAATTAATGGATAGAAAACCACCAACTACAGCATGTTTAGCATAGAAAAATCTCTTAGTTTGGAACATCCTAGCCACCTATCATACTTGTGACCCAAGTTGAAACTTAGTTGTGTACATGATTCCCATCCATCACTAATGGATGGATGGATATCTAAGAACATAGTCTCATTTAGAAGCGAGATTGCATGAATCTTGTTAAAGAATTATTTTAACTGCTCCAATTTTATCTTTGTTAATTATAGTTTCTGCTGTAGTTGTGAAATGTGAGTTGTCGGTTGTCCTTACAAGGGAATTACCATTTGAGGAATGTCCAACCTAGCTCTCTAGTTCCGAATCAGGTAAATTTAGAACCACCTACTTTCTAATTCCCAGTCAGAGTGAAAGAAAAACATCGATACCTACCGGAGTATACTGTGCATTGGACTCTGGCTCCCGGTCCTGCTTCCTACCTATTTCTTTTTCTTTTTTGCTTGCTATTTAATTACCTAAATTTCCTTCTATGCAACTGTATTTTAATCCCGTTACTGTGAAAATGTTGAGCTATACTGTCAATCCAATATTTAGTGTAATTTGAAAAAATGTTGTTAGACCAATTAAAAAGAACATTGAAAAAAAATCTTATTTGTCATTAACTTGGCCAAATTGAAAAGAGAAGCTACTGAATTCTCATACCCTGGCTAGAGCAATTTATTCTTGGATTCTATGTTATGATTCTTATACATTGGGTATTGATATTATCTTTATTACTTTGTTTAATACCATTTTGATTTTAATTTTTGGTTTGAAAGGATGGATTTTCCAAATGTAATCTATCTATACAAAATGGCATGCTTACTTCTACTGTAAAGCATTTTGCCTTCTACCTTCAAGCCCATACCATCCGTCTTTTCTTTTTTCTGCATAAACTTTTCTTCCTAGCTTTATTTTAGAACTCATTTAACTTGTCAACATGTGGATGTAATGTGCTTTTATTTGAGAATGTGCTTAACTTGCAACTGGAGGTAATCTAAAATCAGCTCAAAATACTTTTCCCCAATTCATTTTCTACTCAACTGTGGTTCTTTTTCTTTTTCTTTTTAATACCCACATTTGTTTTCTTTTGTTATGGCTTACACTCAATGACAACGTTGTTGATCTCATAATATTTGCGTTCACCATCATGATTTGCACGTTTGGGAAGCTCAGATCATGCACATTTGCCATTTTAGAAAATCTTATCTTGTCACCTTTATGGGCAGTTTTCTTTTTTCTTTTTAATTATTGTTGCTTAATTTACATAAAATGGATCTATTTTTAATTTTGGTGTATGCTCGAGTTAGTTAGGGATCCACTGAAGCTGCACCCAATTAGCTGGAACCACACTCTTTCCTTACTTTGCTCTTGTATTTAGATGCTCTATATGATCGGTGTGGCATTGTCCTTTTAGTTGGGTGTTGGAGGGGTGGATATACAAACTTTTATTTTTTGAAATCAGATATTATATTTCCATCCATATAAAAAGCCAACTCCAAATTGCTAGGAGAAAGGCTAAGATGATGATGGATACCACGAGGATGTCAAAATCTTCAATGATTAATTATTGGAGTTAAATTGTATAAATGTAATTGAATTACATAGCATTTTTCCTTTAAAAATACTCTCAATCTCTCTCTCTGTTGCACTTGAACAACTCTTACTTTTGTTGAAATATTGATATATTAGTGGTTCTTTTAGACGCACAGCTGTCTTAACTTTGAGTACAACAGCTCACAATAAGCCAAACCTTATTAAGGGGATTCTTCCTGAATTATTGCCACTTCTATATGACCAGACTATTGTTAAGGTGAGATCTGCTCTGCATTTGAATTTTTAAACCAGTTATGTTATCAATGGGCTGATCTTCTTATGGCTTAGTATCTCCCTGCCCGGGTTAAGCTACCACATCACTTGATGGCACACTGCACTAGGTTGAGGCCCAACTTTTGAAGCTCTCTGAAGGTTCTTTGTCTCATAACATGATCTGTCAGACACATGCAGAGCTTGAGACAGTTTGGTTCCTGGAACAATGTGTTCACAAATTGAAAGGCTACTTCGGTTTGAGGAATCTGATGTGGAAGGCATGCTTCGGTTTGAAAATGTCTTTCTAGTAACTTGCCAACTATATTCCCATTAGTACCTCGTACTCGCACCTAACACCTTCACATGAATGCTAGTTATTGGGTTGTCATTGTTGTATCAGTACTGGTTTTTTACTTTTAGCATTATCTTTAGATTTCTGATTTTGAATTCCTATTAGAGTTTTAAATTATATTTTTGGTAGTTATGGTGTTATATCTGTGCTAGAGGTGACAGATTAATAGCCTCTAACTAGCTGTGGTGTTTTGAGTAAAGGCAATAAATTTGTTAGATTTAGGCAATTGATTCTTTTTCTTATTTTCTATTGATCAATGCAGAGAGGTTTTAGCTAACTTAAAAGCAGCTGGGGCTACTTGGGTGCAGTTCGATGAGCCAAAGCTTGTGCTGGAATTAGACTTTCATCAACTGAAAGCATTTACAGATGGAAGAGTCCTTATCTGGTCTGAAGGTTATTGTTGAGACCTACTTTTCTGATGTGTCGGTCGGAGCATATAAGTCCATTGGCATTTTATATCCAATATTATTATTTCATCATGATCTGCTTGATCTAGCCTTTCTTCACCATCTTTTTTGACCTGACCCATTTCACCAACCTGGTTGTAGGACTATCACGTCATTGAAGGGCATCTCGACTATTGGGTTTGATCTGGTTCATGGAGAGAAGACCCTTGAATTGATCAAGAGTTTGGGTTTTCCTTCCAGCAAGTATCTGTTTACTGGAGTTGTTGACGGTCATAACATTTGGGCTAATGATCTCACAACATCTCTTAAGACGTTGAAAGCTCTTGAGAGCAAGGTTGGTAAAGGTATACACATTTCATGAGTTCTAGATTTGTTAGAGATAAGTTGTCTATGATTTTGAAATCACTGAATATGTTGTTAACAAAATCAGTAAAATCATCTATCACAATATATGTTTACTTATTTTAGCACGGAAATGGTTTCTTAAGTTTGTTCCATCAAGTTGATGCCGTTTTTTCAGAATATCAGTTTTTATTTCTAATTTCTTTGGTTGTAGCAGCCTAATTCCTACATATTTTAGGTTTTATTTTCACGTCTTTGTAACTATGACTTTTCTAGTCTATCAAAATTGATACATAAACTTTGCATGGTGCTTGTCAATTGTAGAAAAGCTTGTAGTTTCCACTTCCTATTCCCTTATGCACACATGTTAAGATCATAATGGTCAGGTGGTTCTGACCATTGGATCGAACACCTATGAAAGGCTTTAGCCTCGATTGTTGAGAAACGAGGTTAAAAATAGATTTAGCTTCAATTGGACGCAACTGAGGCTAAAATTTAGATTTAGTCTCAGTTGGAAACAATGGGGACTAAAATTTTGATTTATCCTCATTTCGAGAAAACTGAAGCTAAAAAGGTTCTTTCAGTTTCATTTGAAGAATCGGGGCTATAAAAGTCATTTAGCCTTGGTTGCTAAAACTGAGGCTAAAGCCTTTAGCAACAGTGGTTTCAACCTCAGTTCGAAAAATTGAGGCAAAACTGAGGCTAAAGGCTTTAGCCTCAGTTTTTAACCTTTTTAGCCATAGTTTTGAAACAAGGCTAAAGCCCCCTTTTCTTGTAGTTATAATTGTTGCATACTTGTTGTATGCTGATGAAGTTTGGTTTTGTAGTATGAAAATAATGCGCAGTTCGTGAGGTGGTCAACCATGTGCAGTAAGCTTTCGAATTAAAGCGAAGCTAAGGATAGGGTGTTAGTGGATAGAGAATTGATAACCAGTAAAGGCACATTCATGGAGTTGTTTCTTGCAATTGTTGAGAGACTATTTGGCTATAAGAAGGCATTGGATCTTGCTATCAATGAGAACTTTAAATAGACATATACCTACTATGTTGACATTGTACTTTTGTCAATGAATTAAAATGAATGATTGTATTTGATTGAATGAATAAATGATTTAGTTATGAAGTATTTATCTATATTAGCTTATATGAATTAATCTATTAAGTCGTGTACTACAATGGTAAGAGATGCCATTATTATATTTTCTTTAATTATTTTTTAAAAAAATAGGCAGTAGCTACGGCTATTGACCATAGCCCTTTATCTGGAAACTGTAGCTATTTCTAATTTCAGCCTATTGTTATGGTTCTTGCTCTACTTTTAGCTATAGATATAATCCATAGCTGTTTATACTTTAGAGTTATGGAAAGTATTGCTATGGCTTTAATCCGTAGTTATGTCTTTATGGATACGGATTAAAACCGTAGTCATAGCTTTAGGACCTATGGCTACGGCACTAATGGCTACGGTCGCGCTACGAACTATAACCGTATCCGTAGGCCTTTAGCTACAGCTTTTATTCGTAGCCTTCGCCCAGTTTTTTGGTAGTGAACGATTTCTACACTTATAAATAAAGCATGATTTTCAGAGTTTGATATCCAATTCAAGCAAAATCAAGACACCGCTCTAAGAGATACGTTAGTGATATTTTTAAGCTATTTAGTGCTCATTTTATATTCTCTTTAATTATCTTTTTACATTTGATTTTGTATTCTACATTCTAATCTTATTTGAACAAGGGATTGAAGTTTTCCCATTTCTTGGAATCAAAATCAAATCAAGCTAGCCCATGGTGATTTAAATCAACAATTAATTTAGAACTTAGAATCTTTTCATAAGTGAGTGTGAACATTGAACATCTATGTTGAACTTTTACTCCGAATTGGTTCTTTCATGCTGCATCAAAAGGAGAATATCCAGATAAGTATTGTACAGTTTTGTAAATCAATTATTCTTTTAGTTTCTTTGAGATTGTGCTAGAAAAATCTCTTTCTTTTGGTTTGTCTGAGGTGATTCAGAAAACTCAGAGTGTGGGGTTTTTTGAATTGTGTAAGACCACTTGAAAGACAATTGTGAGGGTTTTAGGTGAATCTTGAAAAACCTATTTCATAGTGAACGCTAATATCCACTGTGTGAGGATATTAGGAGCGAAGTAGTTGTGTGGCTGTTTTTTTAAATGGTTCGTGTACACACAAGCGAACCACTATAACTTCTAGTCTTGTGGTAATTATTCGATTATTTGATTGGGTAGATGTTGTAATTTCCCTTTATGCATTTGTGGAGAATGTTGTAATTCTTTTTATGCAAGTGTGGGAATGTGGTAATAGCGTAGTTTCTTTCTTTACTTTTCTTTTCTTTATTCCTCTATATCAATTTGAGATTTCGATACATAAACCATTCTAGGAATCAGGTTGTCCTACCGTAAGCTATTGGTTTTTTGTGTAAGGTTGTCCTTAAAACAACATCTGTATCGACCTCTCAATACTTGTACATTTGAGGTTGTTTTACATTTCTGTATTGTGGGATCGTTTATGTGCTATCTTTATTTATATTTGTTTAAATTCTGTATTTAATTTTTAATTTGGCATAGTCCTATTCACCCCCCCAACCCCCCCACTCTAGGACTCATAGCTCGGCCATTTCATGGCCCCATTGACAAGCATGCTTAGGACACTCGTTCACCATCCTGCCCAGCTCGTAGGGACATGTTCACTAATTCAGTATACGTGTGAATGCTAGCACAACACTTCTTGGTGCGGATGTCAGCCCGCAACCCTTCTGAGAATCGCTACATTCTCCTCGGCTCATTAGCCAAAATCAAGGGAGCATATCTAGCCAGGTCCGTGAAGTGGTTCTCATATTCCGCCACTATCATTTGTCTCTGATTGAGGCAGAGGAATTCGCCCTCTTTTTCATTATAATAGATGAGGGGGAAATATTTCTCATGGAAACGTGTCTCGAACCCATCCCATGTCCATACAAATCCTATAGCATGGTTCGTAAGGCACTGTCCCACCACAAGATGGCCTCCTTCTCAAACATGTACGTAATAAGCTTGACTTGTTTCCTCTTGGACCAGTATAATGGCTTTATCATCTTGGATATTATATCCAACCAATACTCAGCCTCCTCAGGTCTATGGGTACCCGCGAATGTGGGAGGATAGAGGCATTGAAAATGCTCAAAAAGCCCACATGTAGGCATTACCCCGGTGGCTTGCATGTGTTGCATCGGTGAGGCCACATCATATTTTGTGCAATGGCCCTCGTTATAGTTGCTAGGACCTGTTACTGTTGTTGCATCAGGAGAAACATCTACTCCAATCTATCTAGGGGAGGGGTTGCCTGAGGTATGGTTGGCGCCGATGAGGAAGCGTGGTTCTGACCTAGAACCGGTGGCACACTTAGCCATAGCCCATCTATAGGGCTAGTGGCCGGTTGTGAGTCTGGCATTGTCTCGCTGCCTGGACTAGAATTAGGGCCCTGCTGGATATCATTTGGGAGAGGGGCTCCATCAACCAACCCGCCCAGTGGGAGACGTGCCATGTTCCAATTGGTTTTCGGAGGCATTCCCTATATACAACATAGGGTAAAATATTCATGATATTAGAGTGATATCGTACATACATCATTAACTTTTCCAAACATTCCATACATTACTAAAACAAAAGGAGTTCCATTCATTTCATTAAATAAAATTTGTCACAGTTACATGTACTATGACAGAGAATGAACGATGACTGACTAAAACAAAAGGATTTCATCATTTACAACCCCAACCAGTAAACTAAGCCTATTTAAGACTATTACCAAAAAGGTAACTACTAACTACACTCCTAATCCTCTGATTCTGGCAAAGGTGGAGGTGCTCCCTTATCCTGCATACAGCATAAGAGGGCTTTCATATTGTGAGACATCTTCTTGAATTTCTTCTTCAGATATTCCTGGTTCTCCTCAATCTTGGCCAAGCGGGTGTCATGAGTGGCCTGATCCTGGCATTCTTCTCCCTGTTCCTCCTCCTCACTTTCTTCTTTTCCTTCAGTCTCCTCCTTAATCTCATCCCCGAATTCCTCAAGTCGGGCCTAACACTGTCTGGGACCTATTTTCATGTTGTTGAGGGTCATCTCTTGATGAAATGGATAGGGCGAGATTTTCCATGTGGAGTCTGAATCCAAAGTTATGGGCAATCTTGCAAATCAAATGGCCAAATGGGAGGGACGAATCCCCCCGAGTAGATTGTGCAGCCTTCATAATCTGCGTCAAAACAAGAGTGGGTAGGCACACCTCTCCCTGTCCAACTCGATACGAGAAATCCACCATAAATCTAGTGCATTTCGTGCAGTTGCTCCATCTGGGATACACGTTGTATGTGCATATATGGTGGATCAGGCGATAATCATCAGTCATGTGCGTCATTTTGAGGTTGTTCTCCCGCCTCCACTCAACGATTCAATCGGAAAGGAAGCATGTGCGACAATCTCGCTCCCATCCCTCACTGAGGTTAGTCTCACTAGCATGCACAATGCTGCACTCTATTCCCATAATGCGGGCTATGATGTTCACATCAACTCTAGTTTCTATTCTCCCCAAGGGAATAGTAAACTGGAGAGGATCAATGGTCGGGTCCCTTATGTACGCATAGAAGGCCCACACAAAGCCCTCACTAGCGTGTGATTTTCCTTCAAATATGGGGCCCCACCCATTCTCCAGAAGGTGGTCGATCATCGGGTACATCCCAAACAACTTCTCATCCACATGAGTTTAAAAGACAATTCTATGTTGGTGGAACTTACCAAGTTTATTGCCCACCGGTAAAGACCTCTCTATCGGGATTTGAGGATCAAGGTCCCTCTTTGACCTCCGCTTGGCACTCGAACTCACCCTGGTAGTTGTCTTCTTCTTGGAACGACTCAGAAGACTTGGCTCGGCCTCATCCGGGGCCGCTTGTTTCTTCCCCATATGGGAAAGGGACGTTAAAATGGAGAAAATGGTGGCTACTATCTCAAAAAGGGCCATGGACATGGAAGGAAGTATGGAAAGGAGGGTTTTCAAGGAGATGGGTGTTTTGGAGCCCTAAGGGATGATTTGTACTCAAATGAGCAAGAGGAGTGAAATTGTAACACCCCAGATTTTGGCTAATCTGGGATTAGACGTCCTTAGGCAATGGGTTAACTAAAACACTTGAGAAATCGCTCAGAACCCAATTCCATAGCCAAAGAAATCACGTAGGATTAATTCCTTTGAAAAATAAGTGTAAGTTAGCTAGCGCGACGCTGGAGTAGCTGGGAAATAGTCCCTGATCACTTTAAATACGTTCTACAAGATCCAAATCAAGTAGAACCAATGACTCTATAATACTCTATAACCTCGGACCAAACTCTAAGCAGGTTTGTTCTCTGGACCACTTTGAATCTTTGTATTGGATCTAGACCATGCGTCGAAAGTCCGATACCTCCTATCTTAGACCGTTAGAACCGCCTAGCTGGACTTGACACCCATTCCAAAATCAAGTCAAACTGATAATCACAGGCTATTTCATTGAGCCCGGACTGAAGAGAGTGCGAATAGGGATAATTGGAATTTCAAATTCAAATCTGGCACACGACTTGACACGTCAGTATTAAGTGTTCTGACCATCAGAATTCAGCCAAATTATACCCTCGGATCAGAAAAATTTTTTATTTCATATTATGAGAATTGTAGCCCTGATCTACGTGCGGTGACCGCTGAACTGAAACTGGTCCGCCACGTGCAATCTGCGAACCCTGCCGGACTGAAAACTTAATACGTGCTAGATCTGGTACGCATGAGCTTAAGTCCGATCGCATTCGACCAGGGGACCACCAGAAAACATCTTTTGAACCGAAACAGCCCCGAATTGGATATGCACTAAGTAAACTTCGTTCCGGAGCCTGTTTTTGGCATTTTAAAGCTTATAAAAGGGGTTGAAACCCTCATTCCTCTCTCCCATCCGAAATTGCAAAAATCCCTAGATTGGGAGAGAGAAAAGGTGAGAGTTTGTGAGAGAGAGTAGGAGAGAATTTCTTGCTGCTCGTGCCACCTGCTGCAAGTGCCTAAGCAACGCACTCCAATCACTTTCCCGGCGATTCCAACGCACTTCTAGGTGAGGAAAACCTTCAACACTTGCTTATTTAAGCTTCCGTCAATTCCATTAGCGATGTAGCTTATGTAGCTTGTGTATTAGGTTCCCTATTCGCCGTAGACGAAGCGTATACGCTCCGTTCGAATTGATACGCTTCTAGGAGAAAAAGGTGCGGATTTTAGATGCTTTGATTGACTTTTTCCAAAGCTTTCAATGTCATTTAATAGTAGATTCTTGACGGCAACGCCGTTTGACATGTACAACATGCTGTCCGTTTCCTGTTTCGTAAACCAACGAAGAATATGAGATTTAGGGCATTTTAGTCATTTGTAGGAAGTACAGATTTCATTCATATTTTGCTGATGTGATTGACATGATTTGTTGTCGCATTAGAATGTTAGGAATGTGTGCATAATTAGTTTGGCAAAGAGATTCGCCTAAATGCGCACTTCGGGTCGACATACTATATGTAGACTTAAGTGTGTAGTGTAAGTGTTTGTATAAATGCTTGTATTAGTACGTATTGAATTAAATGGTGTTATGAATTAGTTTGAGATTGATTTCTCAATTAAAATGCTGATGTAAATGATTTCCTACATGTTAGCCATATGTACGATTTCATTATATGTATGAAATGCATATGCTTGATGTTTCATTTAAGTAGTATGTTATAACGTGTGCTTGATGATTTCCTTATGATTTAATTTGAGATTGAATTCTCAATTAATATATTGATGGAGATGATTTCCTATATGCTGGCGATGTGCATAATTCCATTATATGTATGAAAGGCATGTGTTAGATGATTTACTTAAGTTGTATACGTTACAACATGTGTTAACATGCTCACATGGTTGTATTTCATTTCCAATACTCTCACATGACTTACTGATGTGATTCCACATGTTTGGGACTATACTTAGTCCAGGCAGTCGGTAACCTAACGAATTTGTGGTTAGCTTATCTTCGCCACGAACGACACGTCGATGAACGCGAGTCGTGTTTGGAGTTGACGGCAGTGGTTAGGCCACACAAAGTGTTTTACACACTTCATGTCGTTCAACTTGCGATGCGCTCGTGCTAGTCGAGCCCGTCAAGTAACCCAACTGGCCGTTGTATGTTCACCCTGCATGAGTCATAACTGCTTGAACCTAGGGTACTGAACTTACCATTGTAAACCCTGTTAACCATGGTACCTTGATCCACGAAGACTCATGAGCCGGGCATGGTGGTATGGGACACCGTGGTTGAGCTGTCGGCCTACGCTGGGGCCACAAACCTCCCCGTAGTGACCAGTGAGCACCTGTCTCGTGAGAAGATTATGGTGGTATGGGACACTATATTCTTGCTGTCGGCCTACATTGATAAGGTGATGGGGGAGCGAAGCAACGAGTACGTGCAATAGCCCTGGCAGCCCTTTGTAGTGACCGCGAGCGTATTCTGAGTCTACGGGAGGCGACGACTCTTCAGTAGCAGTAGAGTACAGTAGGCCTGTATTGATAAGGTGATGGGGGAGCGGAGCAACGAGTGTGTGCAACAGCCCTGGCAGCCCTTGCAGCGACCTACAAAATATACATCGTATGAGATTACTAGGAGTGACGACCCTAGACAGGATCTGTGTTGGGATTGATACAAGGGAAGTACGTTAGTTTTCCAATCCTGCTGTTTGAATGGACTAATAACAACTTGGAAATCATATCACCATGCCATTGCATGTGCCTGGAAGATGTGGAGCACTTGAGGGTCGATTGTATGCCGCGGACGAAGATGGTGCCGTATGAGGGAGATCGTCGGTGAGGGCATACATCACGTCATGTCATATTGCATTAACAACAGTATTAGGATTGTTTGATTTACTGCTTTACTATTATCACATGATTGATTTGATAACATGCTAATCTCTGCTCTTTTATCTCACTGAGTTGATCACTCACTCCCACGTTACGGGATGGTGTTTCCGGACACCCACCAGTCCCTTTTTTTTGTGATTTCAAATGATGGCACTGCTCGAGAAGCGGAGCTGGACCTGGTGATGATGAGGAGGATTCCTCCTTCATGTGTGTTCTGGTTGACAGGATTACAGGGAGGTTGATTAGATACCTTGACACTTGTCATTTTATATTTTTAGAACACTCATGTATATCCTTTTGGTTTACTTTTGGAGCATACATGTATGTATATAACCTGGTAACATGTTCACACTCTGGAGACATACAACAGTTTATATATGTTATACGTACTATCACAGTCTTCCGCTTGTTAATTTAACTGTCTCTGGAGTATGATATGCTGTTGTAGCTTAATCTCACTCATGTTTGATACATTATCATAGACAACATTCAATCATACATATCTATGTTGCATAAATAACATTTTGGAACTCGGGAGTTGGGTTTTCGCTCCACCCCACGATTTTCGGGATGTTACAGAAATGCAAAGGAATATTAGGAGAGATTTTGGTGAAGGGGTGTAGGATGTAAAGAAAAAGATGGATTTAAAAGTCTAGGGATGGAGATTTGATAACAAGGGAAGGTTTTTTTCGGGGAATTTGGAGGGCTAGGGGGGTTTGGAAAAGGTTAAAAATGAACAAAGGGGGTCGTTTAAGTGGACCCCCTCCCACACATGATCGGGCCAGCGGTGACACGTCGCGGATCTCGCGGCGCTGCCATGCCCCACTTGCATTTTCGGCAGTGCACCACCGATCGGGGAGGGCCACCATGCCCCTCTGGTCTTTTCGGTACTGGCCACCCCCCTTGGGTCGATGTCCTCACTCTGTGGGACCCCTGAGCCCCACTAAACTCGTTGGTTTGAGTCTTAGGATGTAACGCCTTCAAAATCGAGGGTCGAGCATAACTTAACTCCTGAGTTCTGAAAGGGCCTAGCTATATGCCCTAGAGGGGGGGTGAATTGGGCAATGCCAAATAAAATATATAACAGCGAAATAATAAAAGAAATAAAGCACAATGCTGAAAAAATCAATCTCAATAAACTAGATTTAAGAGAATGATACTATATCAGTTCTAAGGACAACTTTACACCAAAAACCAAAGGTTAAAGGTAGGACAAACTTATTTCTAGAACGTCCTTTGTATCACGAACCAATGAGGAATAAAAACCAAAGTAACCAAAATAACTTGCAGAAATAAATCCTAAGTTATTATAACATTCCCCACACTTGCTTGAAATAAAATGCTTACAACATTCATCCACAAATACAATCCACGAAACTGAATGAATAAAGAAATGAAAGAATAAAGCACATCCACAACACAACGATATATAGTGGTTCGCTTGTGTGTACACCAACTATTATCCAACAGCCACATAGAATGCTACTCCACTCATAATACCCTCACACAGGGGATAATAGCATGCACTATCGAAATAGGTTTCACAAATTCATCTAAAATCTTCACAATTGTGTCTTTTTATCACGGGCTTACACAATCCAAAAACCCACACAATCTGAGTTTTCTGGCTCTCCTCAGATAACCAAAACAATGAGATTTTTCTGACAAATCTTAAACAAAACTAAAGAATGTAAATTACACAAATGTAAAATACCTGAATCTCCTTTTGAAGTAGCCCGGTAGAACCAATCGGAGTAGAAGATCGATTCAACGTTCAAAGTCCAATACTCACTTTAAGAATGGTTCTAAGTCTAATTGATTTTAAATCAAAAGGGCTAGTTCTATTTGATTTTGAATCCAAGAAGAAGGAATATCTGAAATTCCCCTTTTCTAATAAGATTGGAATGTAGATCAAAATCAAATAAAAAATAAGCTAGCAAAAGGAATATTAAATGAGCACAAAGTAGCTTAAAAATAAACACGAACTTATCTCAGAGTATAGCCTAAAGATTGCTTGAATTGAGTTGAATTGAATTGAAAAACTCAGAAGTTCGTGCCCTTTTTATAGCCTAAAAAATCCCATCTACGACTGGTCTTAGGATCCTAGGACTGGTCGTAGCTGCAAAGATTTTCAAAGATTTTCGCGGGATAAAGATTAGTTGTTCCACGACTAGTCCTAAGTAGCCTACGACCGGTCATGGGCCACCTACGACTGGTCGTGGGTCACCTACGACTAGTCGTAGGACCCCCAGATTAGTTGCTGGAGTTTGAGTCGTAGGGCTAAGACTGGTCGAAGGACGAGTCGTACAGCTCACAGGACTGGTCGTAGGATGTCCAGGACTGGTCGTAGGACAACCAGAAAAATCTAAAAATCTTCAACAACCTAGGACTGGTCCTGAAAAACTTAAGACTAGTCGTAGCAGAGCTAGAACTAGTCTTGAAGTCCCTAGGAATGGTCTTAGAACAGCCCGAACAAGCATATTAAAATATACAAATTATGTATTCAGAATGATCTACAGTAATTCCCATCCTAAGGTCAATCTAAGGTCAAACAAACCTTAAAAGTGAGATGGACATTGATAGTCTGTACACTCAGATGACCCTTAAGAGAAGTTTGAGAATTTAAAAATCTTGTTGTAGGCCTTCTCGAGCTTGATCCTTTCTTAACTTAACAAAGTCTTCTTCTATACTTGTACTTGTTTGAATCTTGAACATGCATACTTGGAGACTTCTATTCTTGAATTATTCATCCATGATTTGAAACTTTCTTCATTTAAGTTCTTGTCTTGAAATACAATGTCCTGAAGCAATGAATAGTCTGAAACATGAAACACAAGATATATTAGACATAGATATAGGTTTTGGCACCATAAAATTTGACAACCAAAGGGATATGAAATCTTAGCACTTACAATCTCCCCCTTTGTCAAATTTGTGACAAAACACATAGCATAAAAGATAAGAGTAGCATTTGCCAAAAAAAAATCATGAGTCATAAAAGAACAAATTACTCTACTCCCCCTGAGTAATACGAGTACTGCTCATATATACAGTAAACAACATGTAAACAACAAGATTTCATATTATCAATTAATCCACACATATTCCACTACAAGTACTCCCCCTTTCCATACTACTCCCCTTTCCCATACTACCTTTACCATACCACTCCCCCTTTTTGTCACAAAATGACAAGGGAAAGTCACAATAAGAAAGAGAACAACAACATAGAGAGTAATAAAAAGAAGATAATGAGAAAGAAATATGGAAGGAAATATCATATCATAAAATATAAATCAAGAAACATCAATCCATAACCAAGTTAATGCAATATCCAAAATAAAAGATAAGATAATGTTATACAATCCAAAAGATAATTCGCCTAATCATATCCAGAGGAGGGAGCAGGGATAGTAGGATCAATCTGGTGTAAGCCCATATTAATGTGACGAAGATATTTTTGCATATATTTAAACTGCATATCGTGGGCTACACTCATGTTATCAACCTTCTCCTCTAATGCACGAAAGCGTGCATAATAACTAGATGGATCATAATCAGGATCATTTGGTGAATCAGTTTCTATCTCATCAAATAACTCATCCATATTAACATCCTGTTGAGGAAGATCGCTAGCTTCCCCTTCATTTCTGGCTTTACCACCATCACCACCAACACCACCTTCATCAACTTGACCAGGAAGCAAATACAACTTCATCTTATTAAGAATGGCATTGTTGAAAATAAGATGATGAATTGGTGCCTCATTAATAGGTTTATCGACAAGCATGTGAGTGGCTAACACAGTCATAAGATAACCAAACGGAATATCACTATGACCCGGATGGAGACAAAACTGTATGATAAAATGATAGATCAAAGAAGGAAGGCAGATCATGGTACCAGAAGTAATAGAATGCAACACACGAATCATGAAAGAAGTCAACTCGATTTTATTACCGGACTGAGGATACAGATTTGAAATGAAAAAATGATGTAACACTCTATATCTAGGTAACAGATACTTTGAAGGGAGTGCATTCCCTTTGTGTGTCCATTGCACATTAATTATGCATAAGTCTCTTGTTAACATGCATTTTTCCTATTCAGATGGTTTGTCGTATAGAGTATGAATCGGTATACCTTCATCATTAACGGGTATATCCATAATACCCGATATCAAATGATGGTCTACTTCAAATTTCCCTTCTCTAGTATCAATTGAAAATTTTAAATTGTCAAGAGAGAATTCAGAGATACATGCAACTATTGATTGTGCAATTGATTGGTATGTAGGCCCACCCCAAAGTAAAATGTTAGCCCAGCCAAAAGATTTAAGGAGAGGAACAATACCAAATGGAGCAATATGATTGAGATCAGCCGGATGCTCAACGATAATACAGACACGCAAGTCTCGTACATCTTGAGGATCATCTTCGGGTGAACAAAGGTGCCATTTTGTTATCGATGTAGATCTAGATGAGGATGGATCATAGGATGTTTTCTTCTTCCCTCTAGCATCCATCTTCAACAAGATATACTAAGAGCAAGAGAAATGTACAAAAAGAAGGATGGGTTTTCTCTAGATCAGCAATTTGAGAAGAAACTCTTAAAAAACCAACAAAAGATGAATCTAGCTACACAATGATCAAATCAAAGCATAGAGAGCATGAATCTTCATAAAAAATGAAGAAATAGGACTAACCTTGAAGAGATACAAGAAATCCTATGACTGGTCGAGCCACGACTCGTCGTTGGTCGGAGTGGAAATGAAAAAGAAGGAGGTTTTTCCCAAAATATATCATGTTCACGAGCTCCATGAACGGTCGATTGTGGTTCACGACTGGTCATACCACGACTGGTCGTGTACATCTACGACCGGTCGAGTATCGACCAAAAATATATTTTTAATGTAAAAAATTAAAATTTTAACACATATAATACCAAATATAATACACTATGATACATGTAAGCAAGAATACTCAATGTAAAATGTACATACCAAGATCAAATTTCAATTTATTAAACCTGCTTTTGTCGAGCAGTTTAGTAAATATATCAGCAAGTTGAGTTTCGGTAGGTATATATTCCAAGGAAATAACTTTTTTTCAACGAACTCACGAATGTAATGATACCTAATGTCAATGTGCTTAGTACGTGCATGCTGGATTGGATTTTTGGAAATATTTATGGCACTAGAATTATCACAATGTAAGATCATTGAATCTTGATTAATTCCATAATCTCTTAGCATGCGTTTCATCCAAACTAATTGAGTACAAGCATATCCAGCTGCAATATACTCAGCCTCAGCAGTGGAGAGTGATATTGAGCTTTGTTTCTTACTGAACCAAGAAACTAAGCAATTTTCAATGTAAAAACAACCACCACTGGTTGATTTTCTATCATCGATATTACTGGCCCAATCAGCATCTCAGTACCCTGCTAATTGAACACTAGTATCAAAAGGATACCAAAGACCCAGATTTATAGTACTTGCGACATATCTAATAATCTGTTTAATAGCAGTAAGATGTGATTCCTTATGATTAGACTGATATCTTGCACAAATACCAACACTAAACGCGATATCAGGTCTACTTGCAGTTAGATACAACAAACTACCTATCATACTACAATATAGTTTAGGATCTATATCTATACCTGCAGAGTCCTTTGAAAGTCTTAACGTTGTACTCATAGGAGTATCAAAGTTCTTACCATTCTCAAATCTAAATCTTTTAACCAAGTTTGAAGCATATTTGGTCTGGAAAATGAAAATTCTATCAGGTTGTTGTTTTACTTGCAACCCTAGGAAATACTTTAGTTCACCAACCATTCTCATTTCGAACCTTGATTTCATAAGATCTGCAAACTCAATAGACATGTTAGTACAAGTTGATCCATAAATAATATCGTCAACATAAATTCGAACCACTAAAATATCATTGTTATGTTTCTTAACAAAGAACGTCTTATTGACACTTCCTACTTGAAAGCTATGACTAAGTAAGAATTTAGTCAATTTTTCATACCATGCCCTGGGTGCTTGTTTTAGACCATAGAGAGCCTTTTTGAGATGAAATACATGTTCAGATAACTTGGGATCTTCAAACCCTGAAGGTTGTTCAACATACACCTCTTCATGTAAATTGTCATTCAAGAAGGTACTCTTTACATCCATCTGATAAATCTTAAATTTTCTAAAGCATGCGATGGAAATAAAAAGTTTGATTGATTCAATGCGAGCGACTGGAGCAAAGGTTTCATCGTAATCGATGCCTTCAATCTGAGTGTACCCTTGTACAACTAGTCTAGCCTTGTTTCGTATTATATTTCCAAGTTCATCAAACTTATTTTTAAAGATCCATTTTGTTCCAATAATGTGTTTATCTTTAGGTTTAGGAACAAGATACCAGACATCATTATGAACAAATTGATTAAGTTCATCCTGCATAGCAACTATCCAATTTTTGTCAGAAAGTGCTTCTTTCACATTGACTGATTCTATTTGGGATGTAAAACAAACATAATTACATATGTTCTCAAGTTGTTTGTGAGTATGAACTCCAGTGAGAGGGTTTTCAAGAATTTGATTGGTTGGATGATCTTTGACAGTCCTTGGTTCAGATTCCTTTTAACTTGATGAGGTATCTTGATTGTCAATAATAAGAACTTCATCATCATCCGAACTCAGAGCTGGTGTATTCAAATGATCATCAATGACCACATTTATGGATTCTTGAATCACACCAGTTCTCTTATTTAGAACCCTATAAGCTCGACTGTTCAAAGAATATCCAAGAAAAATACCTTCATCACTCTTTGTTTCAAACTTTCCCAAATTTTCACGATCATGTAAAATATAATACTTGCTGCCAAAAACTCGAAAGTATTTGACAGTAGGTTTCTTTTCAAACCATAATTCATAAGCAGTCTTATTATCAGATTTACTGGTATAAACTTGATTAATAATATAACATGCGGTATTAACTGCTTCAGCCCAAAGATTTCTAGAGAGCTTCATGCTATTCAACATAACATTAGCCATATCATGAAGCACTCTGGTTTTTCTTTCAACTATACCATTTTTTTGCGGTGTTTTGGGTGCAGAGAATTCATGCGATATTCCCTGATCGCTACAGAATTTCTCAAAACTGCTATTTTCGAATTCAGATCCATGATCACTACGGATCTTACTAACATGAGAACCTTTCTCATTTTGAATTCGTTTAATGACCTTTTTCACTTCATCCAGGGTTTTGGTTTTGTCTTTTAAGAACGATACCCAAGTGAATCTGGTATAGTCATCTACAATAACCAAGATGTATTTTTTGCCTCCTCGACTCTCCATTCTGGTTGGTCCAATAAGATCCATGTGGAGAAGCTCGAGTGGTTTATATGTGGTATTGGAGTTCACTTTCTTGTGAGAGCTCCTAATCTGTTTGCCTAACTACCATTCACCACATATTTTGTCTACTTTTTACAATTTGGGTAGACCTCTAATTAGTTCTCTTTTGCTCAATCTAAATAAATTCTGGTAGTGTACATGTCCAAGACGTTTATGCCATAATTCAGTCTCATTGGTATGGACCATATAACACGATTGAGTAGATGAGCTTGCAGCACTAACGATATAGCAGTTTTCAGAAGTTCTGCGAGTGGTTAATATAACAGAACCCTTTTTATTAACTATCTCACAACCTTAATTAGAAAACTTCACACTATGGTTGTTATCGCATATCTGAGAAATGCTTAGTAGGTTATGTTTCAAGCCCTCAACATATAAAACATTCTTAAATAAGGGAAGGTTATAAAGCTGAACCGTACCTTGGCCAATGATCTTGCAATTGCTTCCATCACCAAATGTGACTGACCCATCAGTCATATCTTTTAGATCAGTGAATAAAGCCTTATCGCTTGTCATATGCCTGGAGTAACCACTATCTAGGTACCACTTTGAATGGCTTGTAGCTTTGAAAGCAGTGTGGGCAACCAAGCAGGCAACTTTAGGAACCCATTTCAGAACTGTTTTGGGTTTAGGAGTATAGATGGTCTTTTTCTGTCTATTGTTATAGGAGAGACCTACAGAGTTAGACTTTAATAGCTCCTTGAGTAGATCAATTATGTTTTCAGCCAATGGATTTCGGTTTTGAAAATCAAAGTTGACATGGCTACCTTTAGGTTTTTGAAAAGTCCTTGGATTTTTGGAAAAACTTTGATAAGTACGCTTTTCTTTTGAGGTTGAAGACTCTCCTTTTACAAATTTAGGAGTAATATTCTTTTGTTTAAGAGATGTATTCTTATCATAGTCCAACCCGGATCGATCGCCACATTTTTTTGATCCGAACAATAATTTTTTCAATTTAGGATCACCTTGGGCATATCTCTATGTGTCTTTCAAACTCAGAAGAGAAGCTACCTGATTTTTGAGTTTCTCATTTTTGGATCTCAAATCTTTAATTTTGGAGGTTTTGAAATCTAAATCACATTTGGTCTTTTCAAAAGAATCGAAAATATGAGACTTTCTAAAACGAGAGACTCATAATCTTCTTTAAGCTTAGAAAATTTTTCTTTTCGTAACTTAAGCTTGACAGCAATTTTACAACTCTCCTTATAAAGGGCATTATAAGCATCTTGAAGATCATCTTCATTATCGCAATCATTATTCAGATTTTCTTCACTAGATACATCATCATTATCTGAAAAAGTGATCTTGGCTAGAATCATAAGGGCTTTAATATCATCGCCTGACTCGGTTTCAGAATCTTCTGATTTAGAAGAGGATTCAGAATCAGACGATTCATCCCAAGTAGCCATCATGCTTTTCCTTTTTGATTTGTCCTTTTTAGGACATTTGTTAGCTAAGTGCCCATAATCTTAACGGTTGTAACATTGACTATCTTTCAAAGATTTTCGAGTTCTCAGTTTAGATCGTCTCTTATCATTTGACTTTTGAACATCAACTTTTTTCTTGCTTTTGAAAATTTTGTAAAACTTTTTTACTAAAAACGCCATATCATCTTCAGAATTTTCTAAATCCGAAGTGCTCTCTTGTGAAACATTTTTAGATGATTTGAGAGCAATTAATTTTCCTTTAGGAGCTTTAAAGGACAACTCGTAGGTTTGAAGTGAACCAACTAGTTCATCAACCCTCATGGTATCCGTATCACGAAGTTCCTGAATCGCGGTTACTTTAGAATTGAACCATTCAGGAAGTGAGTGTAGTATCTTTGCACAAACTTTACTTTCTAGGATTCTATCACTAAGACCCCACATAGAGTTCACAATGTCATTCAATCTAGTGTAGAAGTCCATAAACATCTCATTCTCCTCCATATGAATTTTGTCAAATTTAGTTGTGAGGAGTTGGACTTTAGATTTCTTGACAATAGATGTACCCTCGTGTGTCATTTCTAATACATCCCATGCTTGTTTTGCATTTTCACAAGAGATGATTCTTTTGAATTCATCTGGTGATAATGTATAAGTAATTACATTTAGTGCTTTTGCATTGGCACTACTCTCACTTTTGTGAAGTGTGGTCCAAAGAGAATAAGCCGTTACTTTCATTAATTTTGAACCATCGTCATTAGTTACTTCAATGATAGGAAGGTTCCATTCATTCACTATGGCCAGCCACACACTTTCATCCATGGATTTGAGGAAGATCCTCATCCTGGCTTTCCAATAAGCATAGTTTGTGCCATTAAAGGGTGGTTGCCTAGTGACTAATAGGCTATCAAAATTTTACATCTTATTATAGCTTAGATCGTTAGCTCAGGAAATAAATCCAATAAATAAACAATAAGCATGAGCTATTAGGCTCTGATACCACGTGAAAGGGCCTAACTATATGCCCTAGAGGGGAGGTGAATAGGGCAATGCCAAATAAAATACATAACAGCGGAATAATAAAAGAAATAAAGCACAATGCTGAAAAAATCAATCTCAATAAACTAGATTTAAGAGAATGATACTATGTCAGTTCTAAGGACAACCTTACACCAAAACCAAAGGTTTAAGGTAGGACAACCTTATTTCTAGAATGTCCTTTGTATTACAAACCAATGAGGAATAAAAAGCAAAGCAACCAAAATAACTTGCAGAAATAAATCCTAATTTATTACAACATTCCCTACACTTGCTTGAAAAAAAATGATTACAACATTCATCCACAAATATAATCCACAAAACTGAATGAATAAAAAAATGAAAGAATAAAGCACATCCACAACACAACGATATATAGTGGTTCACCTGTGTGTACACCAACTGTTATCCAATAGCCACACAGAATGCTACTCTACTCCTAATACCCTCACACAGGGGATATTAGCATGCACTATCAAAATAGGTTTCACAGGTTCACCTAAAACCTTCACAATTGTGTCTTTTTATCATGGGCTTACACAATCCAAAAACCCACACAATCTGAGTTTTCTGGCTCTCCTCAGATAACTAAAATAATGAGATTTTTTCTGACAAATCTCAAACAAAACCAAAGAATGTAAATTACACAAATGTAAAATACCTGAATCTCCTTTTGAAGTAGTCTGGTAGAACCAATCGGAGTAGAAGTTCGATTCAACGTTCAAAGTCCAATACTCACTTTAAGAATGGTTCTAAGTCTAATTGATTTTAAATCAAAAGGGCTAGTTCTATTTGATTTTGAATCCAAGAAGAAGGAATATCAGAAATTCTCCTTTTCTAATAAGATTGGAATGTAGATCAAAATCAAATAAAAAAGAAGCTAGCAAAAGGAATATTAAATGAGTACAAAGTAGCTTAAAAACAAACACGAACTTATCTCAGAGTATCGCCTAAAGATTGCTTGAATTGAGTTGAATTGAATTGAAAAACTCTGAAATTCGTGCTCTATTTATAGCATGAAAAATCTCATCTACGATTGGTCTTAGGATCCTAGGACTGGTCGTAGCTTCAAATATTTTCAAAGATTTTCGCAGGATAAGGATTAGCTATTCCACGACTGGTCCTAGGTAGCCTACGACCGGTCGTGGGCCACCTACGACTGGTCATGGGTCACCTACGACTGGTCATAGGACCCCCAGATTAGTTACTGGAGTGAGAGTCGTAGGGCTAAGACTGGCCGAAGGACGAGTCGTACAGCTCACAGGACTGGTCGTAGAATGTCCAAGACTGGTCGTAGGACAACTAGAAAAATCTAAAAATCTTTAACAACCTATGACTGGTCTTGAAAAACTTAAGACTGATTGTAGCAGAGCTAGGACTGGTCTTGAAGTCCCTATGACTGGTCTTAGAATAGCCCGAACAAGCATATTAAAATATACAAATTATGTATCCAGAATGATCTACAGTAAAGCCCATCCTAAGGTCAATCTAAGGTCAAACAAACCTTAAAAGTGAGATGGACATTGATAGTCTGTACACTCAGATGACCCTTAAGAGAAGCTTGAGAATTTACGAATCTTGTTGTAGGCCTTCTCGAGCATGATCCTTTCTTAACTTGACAAAGTCTTCTTCTATACTTGTACTTGTTTGAATCTTGAACATGCATACTTGGAGACTCCTATTCTTGAATTCTTCATCCATGACTTGAAACTTTCTTCATTTAAGTTCTTGTCTTGAAATACGATGTCTTGAAGCAATGAATAGTCTCAAACATGAAACACAAGATATACAAGACATAGATATAGGTTTTGGCACCACAAAATTTGACAACCAAAGGGATATAATATCATAGCACTTACAAGTTCCACTGCATCACTTATGCAACATAGATAATGATGTTTAAATATTGTCCATATTAGTGCATTAAACATGAGTGGGATTACACTAAATCAACATATCATACTCCAGAGTTAATTTAATTGAGCAAGTGGAAGAGTGAGATAACTATTTAAAGTATATATATATGTGTGTTTCACAACATCTAGAGTATGGACGTGCTATCGGGCTGAATATATACATATGTTCATTTCAAAATGTACAAAATATCAAAATATAAATGTTCAATTAATTCAATATCCATGTAATCCCCGCAATGCAGCTTTAGGTCTACATAGACCCTCCTGAGAGCTTAATGTAGGAGAACTCCTCCTCGTAGAAGAAGTTTGACTCCATCACGTAAGCCTCATCAAAACTTGCATCTAAATCAGAGTCTGGTTGGTATTTTAAAACAACATCTTAGAGTGGGAGTGAGTGATTAACTCAGTGGTACTATAAGGCAAAGGTTAACACGTAATCAATTCAATCAAGCAGTAATGATAAATAGTACAATAATCATATCCTAATTACTTTTGTTAATGCAAGAATGATATGCGCAATGATGCATGCCCTCTCCTGCACTCCCTCAGCGACATCATCTCACGATCGGGAATGACAAACTCCCTAAACGTGCGCTTCCTTGCCAAAGCACCTGCAATGCGGTGCATGGTCGTGTTAGCCAAGTAGTTTATTAGGCTTATTCATACAATAGATTTAGGAAGCTAAGGTACCTCGCTTTATATCACTTACCCAAACAATGATCCATCTAGGGTCGTCAGTCCTAGTTAATCACATACGATAGGCAAGTTGTAGGGAAACACCCCTGATGAAAAGCAGTGGATAGGAAGTTCACGAGTTCACACTCGAGGTCGCTACGGAGAGGCTCGTCACCTCAGCATAGGCCTGATTTATACTTAAGGTGTAACATCTCAGATTTTTGCCAACCTAGAGTTAGACGTCCTTAGGCAATGGGTCAACCATAACACTCTCAAAGATCAATCCTAAAGTCTAGAAATTGATTTTCAACCCATTTCCTTCAAAATCTCACCTTTCACCACCTCATTCTTCAAATTTCTCCAAGTACTTTCGTATTAGACACAAATCCTAAAGTTTAAATGGTGAAAAACTATACTTAAGCTAAAACTTACTATAAATGGTACATATATGAATAAAATGAGATTTTTACTATTGAATTCTTAGAATCTCATGATGTAGATAAGTTATTTGGATAAATTAGCTTCTCCTACCCCAAAATAATATATTGTACATTACGTAACTCATTCCAGTTTGCAAATGAGACTCGATAAATGCCTCGACAAACTCATGGGCCCAAACGGTTCAATTCGGAGGGACCCGAGGTGGGTCCCATATGTTTCCAGCATCCGGGGGGGAGGACATCACCCCTGGGGTGAGCCCTCGTCAAAAAGACCAGTGACCAGTTTGGCTAGGCCTCGTCCGTACAGCGGTCAGGCAGCCCGGTTTCTGCATTTTTTCTGAGCATTTCGTCCAAATTTGAAAAATCATATCTCCCTGGTTATAACTCTGATTTATGGGATTCAAAAATAATATTAAATATAAATGAGTATAGTTTTATATAAAAAATATAATAAAATATTTAATATAGTTTAAAGTAAGTCGTTATGACAACTGTCCAAAAATTACTTGTTGGACAACTGCTGCTTCGAGAATTTTTAGAATTTTTTTACTACGAAATCTCATGAAATTTGGTGGAGATGGGGAAAACTTGATGATGAACTATTTAAAAAATAATTAAAATAATATAGTAACTAGAAGTGCCCAAAACGGGGCATAGAATGGCCCTAAGACCGTATTCTGCCATAATTAGGGTAGAATTTGGTTAAGTACTAAACTGAATACTCAGTAGAATTAACTTGAACCACTTTTAATATGAACTAAAAGATGAAAAATGAGTAGAACCGCTAATGCTATATTACCTAGAAACCTAGGATCAATCTCTAAACCCAGTTGCTCTCGGGAGCATTCGAAAATCTCGTATCGGACCTGGACCGCACGTCGAAAGTCTGAGAGCGATAAACTTAGACAGTTATGACCACCTAGTTGGACTTGACAATCACCTCAAAAATTAACCCCAAATAATGTCCTAAGTCCATTTCCTTGAATCCGGAGTGAAGAGTGTGAGAAAATGAAGTTTTTAAAGAAATTAAATAAAAATTTTAGTAATCTAAGTCATGTCGCTTGCGCGTTATTTATAAGTGTTCTGACCATTGGGTTTTGCCCCAAACTCACCCTCAGATCAGGAAAGGTGGCCCATTCATGTCAAAACACTTGAGGCCCTGATCGAGTTTCGGTGACCGTTGAACTGAAACTAGTCCGCCACGGACGATCTACAAACTCGATCGGACTGAAAACTTAACTTGCTTAAGATCTAATACTAGTGAGCTTAAGTCCGACCGCATTTGATAAGAGGACCTCTATAAGTGTTTCATTGGATGAGAAAGAGCCTGATTTGGTTATAACCTAAGTATACATTGGCCCTAGGGCTATTTTCATTGCTTTTGGGCTTATAAAAAGGGCTTAAACCCTCATTCCCAAATCCCATACGAATTCCCAACCCTAGCTAAGTTAAGAGAGAGAAAAGAGAGAAAGAGAGAGAGAAGTTGGTGATTCTTCCTGGGATTCTTCACAGCTTTATTACGTGCCTAATCCACCTATCCGTATCATTATTCCGGTGATTCTAATTCCATTCTTGGGTAAGTTAATCAAACCCTAACCTATTTTGAAGCTTAGAATAGTTGAAGTGAAGTTATAGCTAACCTGTTAAATGCCTTAGGTAGCGTATCCGCCGTTGACGAAGACTTACCATCTGAATCATATTCATTTCACGTTTATTGGTTTAAGGTGTTGACTATATATGTTTAGGTTATGGTTTTCAAGACTTTCAATGTTAGATAATGATTTATTACTGACGTGAATGCTATTTCACATGCAAAATGCGATGTCTGTTTTTCTTTTCAGTTATACATGAACTATGTTGAATATATTGTATTCCATGTATTTGTAGAATAGCCCATATACGTATGGAATATGAATTTGAGTTTCCCATGATTAATTGTCGTCTATGTATGCTAGATGTAGGTATAACAACTCCCGGGCTAATGGTTTATCCCAAATACATGATATACCAACATACGATAAGTAGTTAGTATGTGTAGCCTAAGTGTTTGTGAAAATGACTGAATGAGTGTAGACTTTGTATTCGTGCTCTCCATGACAAACTGTAGTGGATATATGATTGTTGTATGGGTGACAACCCTTTGACGAAAGGATTTTCCCTAACACGTATGCTAATTAATAGAAAATATGTATGATGTAATGTGTAGCCTAAGTGTTTGTAAAAGTATCTAAATGAATTACTGAAATGGCCAAGCTATATGTCCTAAAGGGGGGGGGGGGGGGGTGGGGGGGTGAATAGGACTATGCCAAATTAAAGTTAAATACAGCGGATTAAAATGAAGAAATAGCCTTACAAATTAAATCAATTCACAATACTGAAATAAAATCAATCCCAATCAACAAGCATTGAGAAGTTGATACAAATTCAGTTCTAAGGACAACCTTACACCATAATCAACAAGGGCTTATGGTAGGACAACCTTATTTCTATAACATTTTTTGAATCAAAAACTCAATCTGAAAATAAATACCAAAGGAATTGCAATCTTAAGAATTGATTATTCTAGGAACAACCATGCACCATAAAAATGGCAGGGCAACCTTACTAGAATAATTACTGAAATTGAAGCACAGATTGATAAAAGTATAGCACGAGATAAAATGCTGAAATAAATCTCTAGATTATTACAACATTCTTCACACTTGCTTGAAATGTAAATAGATACAGCATTCACATCCACATGTACATTCCACAAAACTGAATGATGAAAAATAAGGAATTAAGCAAGCAATCAATCCACAAGACAAAGAGTTATAGTGGTTCTCCTGTGTGTACACCAACTGTTTTACAACAGCCACACAGAATGCTACTCCACTCCTAATATCCTTACACAGGGATATTAGCGTTCACTATCAAAATAGGTTTCACAGGTTCACCTAAAACCTTCAACAATTGTGTCTTTTAACTTAGGCTTACACAATCCAAAAACCCACACTATTCTGAGTGTTCTGGCTCTCCTCAGATAACCAACAAATGGAATTTTTTTGGCGAATTCCAAACAAAAACTAAAAGAATGGAAATTTTACAGAATTGTAAAATACCTAGATTTCTCCTCTTGTAGCAGCCTAAAAGAACCAATTGGAGTAGATGTTCGGATGTGAAAGTTCAATGTCCAATACTCACTTTATTATGGTTCTAAGTTCTAATTGATTTTAAAATTAAATCAGACTGGGCTAGCTCTATTTGATTTCAATTCCCAGAAGAAGGAAAATAATATTTCCTCTTTTCAAATCAAATTAGAATATAGAATCAAATCAAATAGAAAAAAACTAACAAAATGAAATTGAATTATGCACAATATAGGTTAAGAATAGGCACAAACTTATCTCAGAGTGGAGCTTTTAATTCACTTAATTTTTGATAAATAACTCTGAAATTCGTGCGCTATTTATAGCTGCAGAAATTCATCTTTGACTGGTCCTAGGGTCACCATGACTAGTCGAAGAAGAAATAAATTTTTAAATTTTTGGGCGCGATTGGATAAAACCGTTACACGACCTATCGTGAGCAGTCCACGACTGGTCGTGGACCTCACACGACTAGTTGTGCGACCTTTGATTTAGTTGTTGGAGTTAGAATTGTGGTTCCACGACTGGTCGAAGGTCAAATCGTGACCATCCCACGACTAGTCGAGCAGACTCCAAGACTAGTCGTAGACAAACAGAAAAAATCTGATAATTTACAACAAAACTTTGACTGGTCTTGGAATTTTTAGGATTGGTCGAACCAGTGCCAGGACTAGTCGAACAAGGTCCAGGACTATTCTTAGAATAGAGCAAAATTATTTGTAGAAGATATATGAATTATGTATCCAAAATGACCTACACTAAAGGTGAACCTAAGGTCAATCAAACCTTACCAAGGACATTGAACCTTTATTAGTTTAGACGTAGAACTTTACGAAGATTGAGTTCTTCTTGATGTAGTTCAAACACTTCACAAGCTTTGAAGTCACCATCAGTATGAGTTGTGCTCAGTTCCCTATCTTATGCTAGAGTCTTAATCTTGAAAATACGAACTTTGAGTCTTGAATATGAACTCTTCGTGAATATCATCAAAATTGTAGCTTGAACTAGCTTGAGGAGTTCATCGTCATGTCTCGAAGTATAGCTGTGATGTCTCGAACATATATAACAAGATATAAGACACATATAGAGGGTTTTGACACACAAAATTTGACAACCAAAGAGGATTCATGCCATAGTACTTACAATCTCCCCCTTTGTCAAATTTGTAACAAAACACACTCCTATAGTTCATATAGTTCAAAGAACGCACAAAATATAATAAGAGAAGCATGCATAAGAGAAGCATGCACCAATAAAGAATCATACACCGGTTGTCATTGACATGAGATAACCATGGCATGCATAATGTATCTAGAAGCTTACAATCTCCCCCTGAGTACAATCTCCCCCTGAGTAGTACTCCTACCAATCATCATATTCATCATATGTGTACACAATTATCATCATTAATCATTAAGCAGATAATGAAGGTTCAATGTCCTTGGTAAGGTTTGATTGACCTTAGGTTGACCTTTAGTGTAGGTCATTTTGGATATATAATTCATATATCTTCTACAAATGATTTTGGTATGTTCTAAGATTAGTCCTGGACCTTGTTCGACTAGTCCTGGCATTGGTTCGACCAATCCTAGAAATTTCAAGACCAGTCAAAGTTTTGTTACAAATTATTGGATTTTTTCTGTTCATCTACTACTAGTCCGGGAATCTGCTCGACTAGTCATGGGATGTGTACGATTCGACCTTCGACCAGTAGTGGAACCATGATTCCAACTCCAGTAACTAAATCAAAGGTCGCACAACTAGTCGTGTGAGGTCCACGACCAGTCGTGGACGGCCTTCGACTAGTCGTGGACTGTTCACGACCGGTCGTGTAACAGTTTTATCCAATCGCGCCGAAAAATTCAAAAATCTATTTCTTCTTCGACTAGTCATTGTGACCTTAGGACCAGTCGAAGATGAATTTCTGTAGCTATAAATAACACACGAATTTTAGAGTTATTAATCAAAAATTAAGTGAATTAAAATCTCCACTCTGAGATAAGTTTGTGTCTATTCTTAAGCTATATTATTCATAATTCAATTTCCTTTTGTTAGTTTTTTTCTATTTGATTTGATTCTATATTCCAATTTGATTTGAAAAGAGGAAATATTATTTTCCTTCTTCTGGGAATTGAAATCAAATAGAGGTAGCCCAGTCTGATTTAATTTTAAAATCAATTAGAAATTAGAACCATTATAAAGTGAGTATTTGTAACACCCCAAATTTTTTACCAACCTGGGGTTAGACGTCCTTAGGCAATGGGTCAACCATATCACTCTCAGAACTCAATTCCAAAGCCAAAGAAATCATTTAGGACTAAATTCTTTAGAAATTTAACGTGAATTAACTAGTGCTAAACTAGATTACCTGTAAAATTAGCACCAACCACTTTAAATACGATCTGTAAGACCCAGAACCTATAGAATCATTGACGCTACCTTACCCTAAAATCCAGGATCAATCTCTAAACTCGGTTGCTCTCGGGAGCACTTTGAAACTTCGTATCGGACCTGGACTGCACGTCGAAAGTCCGATAGCGATGAACTTAGACAATTACAACCGCCTAGTTGGACTTGACTATCATCTCGAAAATCAAGCCCAAACGATGCTCTAGGACGATTTCCTTGAGTCCGGAGTGAAGAGTGTGAGAAAATGAAGATTTTTAAGAAATTAAATATAATTTTAATAAATCTGGCACGTGTCACTTGCGCGCTATTTTTAAGCATTCTGACCGTTAGATTTCGACCCAAATTTACCCTCGGATCAGGATAGGTGGCCCTTACATGTCATAACACTTGTGGCCCTGATCGAGTTTCGGTGACTGCTAAACTAAAACTGATCTGTCACGGTCGATTTGGAAACTCAACCGGACTGAAAACTTAGCTTGATCTAGATCCAATATTATAGAGAGTAAGTCTGACCGCATTTAGTAACAGGACCTCCAGAAGTGCTCCGTTGGATCGGAACAGACCCAATTTGGTTATAATTTAAGTATACGTTGACTTCAAGTCTGTTTTCATCATGTTTGGACTTATAAAAAGGGCCTTAAGCCCTCAATCTCTCATCCCATACGAATTTGAGAAAGCCCTAGGAGAGAGAAGAGAGAAAAGAGAGAGAAAGTGATGGAGAAGTTGGGGTTTTCTCCTGGGATTCTTCCCTGCTGCTCCACGTGCCAAAGCCATCCACCTGCATCGCTATTCTGGCGATTTCAACTCCATTCTTAGGTAAGAAATCCTAACCCTAACCTATTTTGCAGCCTAGGATAGTTGGAGTGATGTTGTAGCTAACGTATTTCATGTCTTAGGTTGCATATCCGCCGTTGACGAAGACTTATCGTCTGAATCACCTCTTATACGCATTTTCTGGTTTAAGGTGCGGACTATATACGCTTAGGTTATGGTTTTCAAGACTTTCAATGTTAGATAATGATTTATTCTTGCCTACGATGCTATTTCACATGTATAAAGTACTGTCCATTTTGTTTTTAGTTATACGTTAACTATGTTGAATATACTGTATTCCTCGTATTTGTAGAAAATACCGTATACGTATAAAATTCAGATTTGGGTTTGCCATGATTAACTGCCGTCTATGTATGCTAGACGTATGTGTAATAACTCCAGGGCTAAAGGTTTAGTCCAAATACATGATATGCCAACATATGATATGTATTTAGTATGTGTAGCCCAAGTGTATGTAAAAAAGACTGAATGAGTATAGACTTTGTATTCGGGCTTTCCATGACAATCTGTCGTGGATATATGATTATGGTATAGGCGGCTACCCTTTGATGAAAGGATTTTCCCTATTACGTATGCTAATGAATACATAATATGTATGATATAATGTGTAATCTAAGTGCTTATATAAATGCCTAAATGAGTTAGTAGTTTGTAAAATGAGATTGTTAAGGTTGTTGAAATATGATTCCCGATCATGTTAACTGTGGGTATGATTTCCTCCATGGATTGGTTAACCTAGATGAATCATATTACATGTGCGTATGATTTCCTCCATGTATTGTATTTACATTTAAGTTATACTTCATGAACATTCATATGATGGTAGGATATGAATCATATGCATGTATTTGAGCTTGTTTGTGATTGGGACTGTACTACAGTCCAGGCAATCGGTAATCGTACTCCAAATGGTGGTTGAGGTCGTTTCTGCCACACAAGATGAGTTTAACGAATCTGAGTTGTACTTGGGATGTTCGGCAATGGTTAGGCCACACGGAGTGTTTATGCATTCCATGTCGATCAACTCAACGTGTGCTTGGCCTAGTTAATCTTATCAACTAACCCGATTGATCAATGTTTGTTCACCATGTTTGGTAGCAACTGTTTGAATCTAAGACACCGAGCTTACCAGTGAAACTCCCGTTAACCTTGGTACCGTGATCCCCTAAGAGTCATGATCCGAGCATGGTGGTATGGGACACCGTGGTTGTGCTGTCGGCCTACGTTGGGGCCACAAACCTCCCCGTAGTGACCAGTGAGCACCCTACTCTGAGCAGATTATGGTGGTATGGGACACTATATTCTTGCTGTCGGCCTACACTGATTGGTGATGAGCCCTCTGTAGTGACCTAGAGCTTATCCTGACACTGCACAGGGGCAACGAGTCCTGATGTAGTCTTAAGGATATAAATAGGCCTGTATTGATAAGGTGATGGGGGAGAGGAGCAACGATTGCACGCAACAGCCCTGACAGCCCTTGCAGCGACCTAGAAATGTAACATTGTATGAGATATCGTAGGACTGACGACCCTAGAATGGATCAATGTTGGAAAATGATACAAGAGAGGTGTCTTAGCTTCCCAATCCTGCTGTATGAAAAGGACTAATAAGAACTTGGTAATCATACTCATGACATCGCACTGCATGTGCCATTGGCGTTGGTGTGAGAGCACAGTGGTAGTGATTCATGCCGCAATCGTTAAATGATGTCGCATGAGGGAGTTTGTGGTGAGGGCATGCATCATTACCTCATATCATTGTTGCATTAACAAGATTATCTAGGACATGTTTGATTGTATTTCTCTATCATTACTGCTTGATTGAATTGAAACCATGTTAACCTCTACTGTATAGTTTCCACTGAGTTAGATACTCACTCCCACATTAAGGGACGGTGTTGGCCACACCAATCAGTCCCTATTTTAGTTTTAGATGATAGCGATGCTTGTGAAGCAGAGCCGGACTTGATGATGATGAGGAGGATTCCTCCTATATACAGGTTCTGATCGACGGGATTACAGGGTTACTGATTAGATGTCAATACACTTGGTATTTTGCCTTTTATTTAAACACCCATGTATATTCTTTTCTTTCCATTTTCGGAGTATACATGTATTAGTTAACCTGGTAACATGTTCACACTCTGGAGACTTACAATCAATTATATATTTTATATATTTATCACAGTCTTCCGCTTGAGAAATTTGATTATCTCCGGAGTATGATATGTTGTTTTGGCTTAATCCTACTCATGTTTTCTGCACTAATATGAACAACATTCATCCATCATTGAAAATGTTGCATAAGTGATGTTCTGAAACTCGGGAGTTGAGTTTATGCTTGACCCCCGATTTTTTGGATGTTACAGATGGTATCAGAGCATGATTTGGATTAAACTGGACCTGGGTTATGGTCACACACTGCCCACTGATGCCAATTTAATGTAGGAGGGTACGAGAACAATCTAGAAACAAGTTTAGGACCCCCAGTTTGTTTGTTGGTGAAAGTTTACTAGAAACACTCACCGAGATCGAGTCCATACACACTTCTAATCACACACAAGGACCCCAAATCACTTCTAGACAGTCAATTGATGGGTATAGACCGCATCTTATTCCATTCTAGCCGTTAGAAATGCTACTTTTAAACAGAGATCAGATTAGCTCCGAAATGACCCGAAACGGCTCAAATCGGAAGAGGGGGCCAAACGAACATGTTTCAGAGGGTTCCAAGGGGGGAACCTAACTTTTTTTGACCTAGGAAAGGGTGAGGACCTTGCCCATTTGGTGAGGCCTCACCAAACTGTCTAGAGAGCTACGATGGCATCATCGGTTCGGCGAGGGCTCGCGGGTCGGCGGGATAGTCGGGCCAGGCCACCTGGGCCGATGAGGTTTGGGGTCTAATGGGACCCTATGGTATAGGGTTCGACCCCTATTTCATCTCCATTCTACCACTTCCTTTACAAAGTGACCCCCCAAGCTCTCCCTTTCCTTCACAATTTCTATTTTTTTTTCTCTCAAACCGCTCCTCCAATCACCCATTCCGTCATTTTCTGATATAACCTACACCCCTCTATCATTTACAGCTATACTCACTCCCCACCCTCTCCGTTCTCTCTCGTTTGGGCTTTACATTCTCCCTTCTTGGCTCAAAATCGTGTAAGCTCTCAACTCATCCCATTTCTTCCTTTTCCCTTCTTCAATCTCTGTCTTTAAGGCCTATTTCATTCCTCTTTCGAACCTAGATCCGTGGAGACCCACAGATCTCAGTCCTTCCCTTCATTTTCTTCATTTTTTATGGCTCTTTATGAGCTAGTTACAGTCATCTTCTCGGTCTTTATGTATTATCGTCGGGCGAGACCAAACACAGTAGCTTAGTCCATAAAACAGTGACCAACTAGTGCTAGGACATCTAGAGTTTTAGACCTAGAGTTAGTACTTCTAGATTTCAAAAGATCCGATAGGGAATCCAATACCAATTAGACAATCGTGACCTTAAGTGATAGAACAATTCCTAGTATTAGAAATGGTATGAAACCATCTGGCGTATGAGCTTAGAATTTGGATTACAGTTAGTGAGTTATAGACTAGGCTACCAGTGCTATTAAGTAGTGTAAAGATGGGCTATACATTAAGGAATAGTAGGTTCGATTTGGTTGAGTGAGATCTCATTCCTTTGTTGGATTCCCTTGATACGTATAAGCATCCTTAATAACTCTTAGGAAAGATGTTTCAATTTAGAGACTACTCATGCTTAGAGAAAGCTTATATATCCCTCGGATTGAACGCCAGGATAAACCAGCATGCCCCTTAGAAGTGCCCTCCCAAGGACTTATTACAATCGGGAACGTGGAGTAAAGGAACTGTATATAAGCGATGTATTCGCAGTTTGAACTGAATTCTTAATCTTGGTAGTAACCAATAAATCCACTGCTCTGATCAAGCAGAAGATCGGCATCGACTAGGATTAAGAACTGATACGACAAATTTTTTGTCAAAGTCTAGGCAGAAAGTCTAGGTATCTGGCTCAGACCTATTACACAACTTTCCTTCCGTGTTGGTCTGACTACCTATAACCAAAAGTTATTACTTTTTTCTTGAAAAATGTTAAGGACATATAGCCAGTAGACTAGCCAGTAGAGGATTAGATATCTTGCCACCAACTCACAAATCAACGGCTCATTTCTATAACCATAGGTACCAATGCCATAGAATGCATCATTAACAAAAGAAGACCAATGTAGTGAGAGGTTGTTTCTCATTTCATGTCAAGAATAGGTCCTAAGTTACACCTCATTTCGATATACGGATCGAGACATAGATTCTTGAACCTTAAGTAGAACTAAGTTTTAAAGGGGGTAGAACGTATTGAGCCCAATCTACTTAGGATTATCTAATATAACCGTTGGATCAGAGTAGCGCAGCGGAAGCGTGGTTGGCCTCTTCCCCACTAGCCCAGGATCGAAGAAGTTGATTTAGGTTATACGCAAGGTTAGGTCCTTAAATAGGATTTGAACCTTCCTTAGAATGTCAATACTAAAGTCTCTCTAGGGACTCATTACCCTTAGCCAATTTTGAGGATGAAATTATGTTTTAAGGGGGCTAGATTGTAACACCCTGAATTTTTTACCAACCTGGGGTTAGACGTCCTTAAGCAATGAGTCAACCATATCACTCTCAGACCTCAATTCTAAAGCCAAAGAAATCATTTAGGACTAAATTCTTTAGAAATTTAATGTGAATTAACTAGCGCTAAACTAGATTACCTGTAAAATTAGCACCAACCACTTTAAATACTATCTTTAAGACCCAGAACCTATAGAATCATTGACGCTACCTTACCCTGAAATTCAGGATCAATCTCTAAACTCAGTTGCTCTCGGGAGCACTTTAAAACTTCGTATCGGACCTGGACCGCACGTCGAAAGTCTGATAGCGATGAACTTAGACAATTACAACCGCCTAGTTGGACTTGACTATCATCTCAAAAATCAAGCCCAAACGATGCTTTGGGACAATTTCCTTGAGTCCGGAGTGAAGAGTGTGAGAAAATGAAGATTTTTAAGAAATTAAATATAATTTTAATAAATCTGGCACGTGTCACTTGCGCGCTATTTTTAAGCATTCTGACCGTTAGATTTCGGCCAAATTTACCCTCGGATCAGGATAGGTGGCCCTTACATGTCATAGCACTTGTGGCCCTGATCTAGTTTCGGTGACCGCTAAACTGAAACTGGTTCGCCACGGTCGATCTAGAAACTCGAATGGACTGAAAACTTAGCTTGACCTAGATCCAATATTAGAGAGCTTAAGTCCGACCGCATTTAGTAGCAAGACCTTTAGAAGTGCTCCGTTAGATCGGAACAGACCCGATTTGGTTATAACTTAAGTATACCTTGACTTCAAGTCTGTTTTCGTCGTGTTTGGGCTTATAAAAAGGGCCTTAAGCCCTCAATCTCTCATCCCATACGAATTTGAGAAGCCCTAGGAGAGAGAAGAGAGAAGAGAGAGAAAGTGTAAGACCCGTATCCTAGCTTGTACTGTTCCATAGGCTTCCGCAGTCCTTCCGGTTGAATTCCGGCAACTCGCGATTTATAATCGGCAATCGCGTGCGACCTTGAGTCATATTCAGTATTCCAGAGTCAGCTCGACCCGAGACTTATACCCTAGCGACCGCACCATCGTCGCAGTTCTGACGTCGCGTATTACGCACCGAGGTGATACCCAGGCTAGAAGATGTGGGCCCGCATTCAGTTCGAGAAAACGTCGTGCATTTGTAATCCAAAGAGAATCTCTACAACATGTCAAATCAATCTCATCAATCCCATCAATTACCACATCATGTCAAGTACAACCACCCCTTCCCTAAAGTCAACTCTCTCTCTTACAAACCCATCCCTTACATGTCAAGTACCCATCACCCATCACTCACACCCATCCCTCTCTCTCTCTCTCTCCCTCTCATTCTCTCTTTCATCCTCCAAGCAAGAAACCATCCATGGCTTCCATGGAGAAGCTAGGTGTGACCCACCTTCCTACCATCAAATCCAACCCTTGGATCATCATCTCAACCATTAAAAATGTCCTCTTAGAGCTCTAGAGTGCATAGGCAAAAGAAGGAATAGGCGATCAAAGGTGGGTGCTTCCTTCTTTCTTTCTCTCTCTTTTTCTTCCTAGTTTGATGGCCTGTTACTGAAATTCTATGATGATCCATGCCGTCCATTTAAGAGGGCCACCTGCTGTCGACATTTTGGGCTCACCCGTTGTTGGACTGCCGTCCAAACGGATCACCCAGCCTGTCCATTTTGGACAGGCCCATTGAAGAGAAAACACAATTGTCAGCCGGTCCGTGTGACCCACTGCAAGGTATACATTTTACATCCACACTGTCCATCTGGACGGTGCTGGGTGGAGCGCACCGTGATGCATGTGCCGTAATACACATCATCTGTCCCTGGGACGGTGGGACCCACTCTACACGTGTGGGATCACCACCGTCCAGGAAAGTGAACCCCACCTTAGAAAATGGTGAGACCCACCTGATGTATTGTTTCTCCAGGTCGTCGATCTGTTCTATGGACTACACCCCGATGTATTTATCACATTTGCACCGTCCAGTAGATCTAGACGGTGGGCCACACTGAGATGCATATGTTTTACATGTAGACCGTCCATCCACTCTGCTGGTGGGCCAGCTGCCAGCAGACAGCAGTTACAACTGCTGCTGTAACGTCAGCGGGCTGTGGGGCCCAACTTTATGATTTGTTGCATATCCTAGCCATCCAGCAAGTCTGGACGGTGGGTACCCACCTTGATGTTGATTCGTACCGTCCCATTCGTGGGGCCCACGTCGCTAGCATCTAGTGGATAGTCCACTGCATGTCTGCCCGGACAGATCCAGATGAAGGAAAATTACAAATGTTGGCTTGATGCGTGTGGGCCCACTTTGATGGCACATGTGGCCCACACATACATGGGACCCACCTGCCATGTGGACGTGCAGCTGTATAGTTGCTGCAATCTAGACCATCCGTTAAAGGACGTCCAGAGCTGCACGTTGATGTATATATGTTATATAATATAATAATATATATGCTCTGACATTGATATGTGATATAATAATATAATATATATAGATAGATATATATATATATATATATATATATATATATATATATATATATATATATATATATATATATATATATATATATATATATACTAACATATATATGGTGGGCTACGTGGGACCCACTAACGCATGGTTTTTTTTTTATATCCATCGTCCATCCTTTCTTTTACTGTGAGGACCACCGTGATGTTTGGTGCAGATCCCCATCGTCCAGACTTCTGGACGGTGGGATGATCATGAGGTGTGCGTTACACCCAACCGTCTATCCATGTGTGGCCCCACTCGCTGCACGTGTATAGCATCCACACCGTTCATTGTGTGCAGTCCTACCGTGATGTGTTGGTAGCCACACCGTCTATTGGGTGAGACGTGCAGAAACCACCTGCTGTATGTATTTTATGTTCACCGTCTAGTTGGACTAGACATGGGACCCATCTTCTATACACGTGTTGTAAGACCCGTATCTTGGTCCATACCTTTCCGTAGACTTCCGCGATCTTACCGATCGAATTCCGGCAACCTTCGACCCTTAACCAATATCGACGCGCGACCCTGATTCATGTGCCGACAATCCGAGTCGACTCAACCCGAGACCAATACCATAGCGACCGCGCCGTCGTTGCGGTTCCGATGTCGTGACTCGCGCGCCAAGGTGATACCCTGGTCAAGAGTTGTAGACCAACGTTCGGTGCGAGAAAACGCCGCGAGTTACAAAACCTAAGGGAATCTCTACGATGTGTAACATCAATCACATCAATCCCATCAATCAATCAATCCATCAATCCATCACATGTTAAGTACACATTACTTTCACCCCTTTTCCCAAGCAACCACAAAAGTCTTCAAATCCCATACCTCTCTTACACAAAAGCCTCAAAAGTCAAGCTTTTCTTACACCTCCCATACCTCTCTTACACAAAAGGCCACAAAAGTCAAAGATTTCTTACACAACCATCACTCACCACATCCATCCATCACTCTCTCTCTCCCTTTACAATTCCTCTCTTCCTCATTTGCAACAATCTCCAAGCAACCAAAAATTCTCAAGCTCCATACGTATGGAATTTTCCAAGTATCCCTAAGCTCCAAGTGGCCCACCTTCCTACCCCATCATCTCCCATCTCAACCCTCTATTCCTCATCTCATCCATTGAAGTTGAAGCTAAGGTGCTAAGGAACCCCTAGGAGCAAGAAGATCGGACGGTGGGTGCCTCTATAGGGTAGTTTCTCTTTGTTTTTATGATGGGCCAAGTGAGGCCTACCGATCCATGGTGTGGATCTCACTTGGGACCCTAAGTTGTGGCCAATGGACCACTTGGATCATTATGATCATTCCATGATGGGGCCATTCTCCATGGACCCCATCATGATGTTTATTTCTTTAAGAAAGGTCATCTAGACCGTCCATATCGGTGGGGAATGGATCTCCACCGTTGATTTTCATTTTCGATGGTCCCATGTACAAAGGGATCTGTTTATTGTATAGTTTCTTACAAGGGAGGGCCCATAATGTCGGGGTCCCTCCATCACAAGCGTGTCCCACTCTCCATGTCTCTCTCTCTCTTTTATTTCTTTTTATTTTGTGTTATTTTATTTTATGTGATGAGGTTGTGTGGCCCACTTGAATGGACCCCACCTTGAGATTTATTTTGTCCAAGTTTTTATTCAAGTGGGGCCCACCTTATATGTTGTACCCTCGTCAAACATCTGTGGTGGCCCACTTCATCAGGGCCCACCACAATACATTTTTAAGATAGCCACACCGTCCAGCGTCTTGGACGCTGGACATCCCTGTACAAAAAAAAAAGGAAAAAGAGAAGCTTGTGGGGTGGTCCCCTTGTGTAGGCCCCACCTTGATGTATATATTCGATCCAAGCCGTCCATCCCCTTACCCACAACATTTTAACCGTTGAGAAAAAGAATGAGGCTGACGTGATCATCCAGTGGGCCATAATATCAGAAACTTGGGTGGTTACCCTTAAAGATACTTCCTGATGATTCTATGCGTCCAAAATTCTCGAACTTTGGACTCATTTTGTTCTTCTCGAGTTGTAGAGTCCCGTGGTTGGGATGGATCTTCTAAACTTGGGTCCCACCTGTGAAAAACCACAGGAAAATAATATTTCAAATTTATTTTTTTTTTCAACAGCAGCAGCAAGACTGCTGCTGTCAGAACAGATGCTGGCGCGTCCTGCGTCGTTCAGCGGGCGGACGGATGCAGGGGCCCACAGCCTTGCGTGTGGGCCCCACCATAATGTTTATTTGTCATCCAACCTGCTCATGAGGTGGGTCACCCCAGTAGTGGGTCCCCCTCCAAAAATGAGACAGATCCAAAACTCAGGTGGCCCACGCCACATGAAACAGTGAAACTGGAAATTTACCATTGAAATCTTTATGGGGCCCACAGAAGTGTTGGACCAAGCTGAAATTTATGTTTTCCCTTCATCTAGGCCCGAGGGACCTTATGAACGGACTGGATGGCATCTAAGCAATTCAGTGGGCCCCACATGGGACCCACAATGATGTATGTGTTATAAGACCACCGTCCAGGTGGACGGTGGCACCCACCTTACGTATGAGTTGCCTCCACCGTCCAACGGACGGTGGGGCCCCTTTGTGATGTATGTGATCTATCCGCACTGTCCACTGGACAGTGGGACCCCGCCATGATGCATGTGATGCATCCGGACCGTCCATCCACTTGAAAAGATCATTCTAAGGCCTATGGGTTAGGCCCATTTGGACTGTAAAAGGCTTATGGGTTAGGCCTATTTTCTTTATTTGAGGCCTATGGGCTAGGCCCATTTGGATTGTAGAAGGCCTATGGGTTTAGGCCCACTTGATATGTTCCAAGTCCATAGGACTAGGCCCTTTTGATGTATTCTAAGGACCATGAAATTGGACCCATTTGATGATAATTTTAAAGCCCATGAAAGTAGGCCCATTTGATATATGTAAGGCCTAGGGGTTTAGGCCCACTTTGATATGCATGCAATGTCTAAGGGTTAGGGCCCATTTGGCGTACATATGGGATTCAATTGGTGTGCCCCATTCGTTACCTTTAAGACCCATGAGTTAAGCTCATTTGATGCAGTCCTAGGCCCATGGATTTTGACCCATTGCAATGCACATAAGACCCATCGGTATGACCCATTTATGTGGCCCATTTGATGAATAGAAGGCCCATAAGATATGACCCATTTGATATATATGTAAGGTCCAATGGGAAGAACCTACGGTCCATTGCAATGTGTAAATCTATTACAGACTAAGTACCGATGTTTACAAAGATCGTGCCTTGGGAGCAATGTTGGTTTGACGTCCACATTGCGAGTGTAATGTTGGTTGGATGTCCACATTACAACTCTCCTTAGGGCCCATTATTGGGCCGTACTTGCTATGTATAGGCTGTCTAGGCCCATCTGCATCGTAAGAATGGTTCATCACTCATTTACATGTTTAGTATAGTTTCATGACCCATGATCATACGCATCATATGTATGCTTGATATGAGGATTGACTGATCATATCATATGCCTTCGGACAGGTTGTTTATAGGCTCCTGGTTAGGCAGTGTTGCCCTACATGAGCGCATGATACGCGCAGGATTTGTTGCATGATTGGATAGCGTGAATCATGCATTTCGTATTTGTATGACATGGGTATTGTACGCCCTAGCGACATCAGGGCCGTAGCCTCCACAGACGCATCGTGGTTGGCAGGATTGGATACCAAAAATCATGTTCTACATGGGGTGCTATTGATATCACTGGGTGAAAGTCCCTAAACCCTTATGGTACCAAGAGGTTGCTCCAGCGTCTAGACCGAGTGGGTAGATGAGCGTTGTGTGCCGATTATCAGACGGTTACGCTCTCCACTGTGTCATGGTCGGTTGGAAGGGGGTGCGGCCTTACCCGCCCGAGAGTAGGGGGCAATGCTAGGCTGAGTTTGACTAGCTCGAGGAATGGGTCCGCTATCGACGAGTCGCGCCTGGTATTGGCAGACGGATAGTGTGGTCTCTTCCACTTACCTTATTGTGCGTGATGTGGCGGCAATCTGGTTTAGAGTGTACTAGACCCCGGTGATATCCCATATTTAAGTTGTATTGATGTGTGGACATAGATGAGGATCCATACGCTTGAGTTGCATTGCACATCGCATGGCCTTGGGATGGCCGATACCATTCATGTCTTGCATCGCGTAGCCTTGGTACGACTCATGATATTATGGATCCATCTGCATATTTTGCATTACTCTGACATTGCATGTTCATATTACTACCTTGCGCACACACTTTTACCACCCTCTAAGCTTTCTATAAGCTTATGCACGACCGTTGCATGCAGGTGACGTTGGTTCGCAGCAGCGCTGAGGCAGGAGCACATTGCAGATCGTTTTGGAGTTTTTATTCTTTACCATTGTATTTCCCTTTATGCTCATTGTACTTGTAAAGTTTTTGATCATAGTGAAAATGTAATGGAGTTCTTGGTTGTTGTTTGTGGGTTATGTCATTGGTTATGCTTATTACGAATCAAACTGACATTGAAAATCCTCCTCGTAGCATCCCAGGATCGGAACCTGGAGAATGGGCGCTAGGAGCCGAGAATGGGGTTCTACGGAGGCTGTCGGCGTCGGATTCGGTGATCAGGAATTTTGTGAGCCCGATTTCTGAGTTTGGGGGGTGACACGTGTCCCATCCTACCCGCTTACACATATGGACACCCACCTGATGAGGGTGTTGTAGTCAGACCGTCCAGCAAGGACGGGACCCACCTTGATGCGTAATCTGCACCGTCCAGACCGTCCATCTGGACACTGGACGGTATGTAATACTATATATTATATATATTATATGTATAATATAATATAATTCATATTAGATATTATTGTTGGTGGGCCCCACGTGCGACCCACCTTGACGTATGGAAATACCCACACCGTCCAACAGTCATTACACCGTCCAGATCAGGGTCTCGCCCTGCACATGTAAAGCCCCATACCGTCCATTTGTTCTGACGGCATCTGGACAGTGTTGTGGGACCCACCTGGATAGTGTGTTTGATCCAGCCATCCACCCAAATTGGATGGTGATGGATGGGGTTCTCTTGATATATGTATTCTATACATGCCATGCATCCATCTCAGGATGTGGGGCACGCCACGATGTATGTGTCCTCAACATCGTCCATCTGTTTATCCAAACTTTCTAGCTGTGTAGACGTGGACCCAACGTAAACTATGTGATTTATCTGCACCGTACACGGTGCTGTGGGGCCCTATATTGACGTTTGTATATTTTAATCCACACTGTCCAATGTTTGGACGGTGTTGGACAGGTTAGATGGCACTGTGGGCACCAACCATGATGTATATTTTGATCCACACCATCCAGAATGTCTGGACAGTGCTGTGGACCCCACACTCAATGTATGTATTGTATATCTACACCGTTCAGTGGTCTGGATGGTGGTGACCACCTTGATGTATATTGTAGCTCATCCACGAGGCCCATTAGTGCGGCCCATTGATACAGCCCACTTGACCACATATGAGGCCCATTGATGCGGCCCGTTGATGCGGCCCACTTGGCGTCTATGAGGTCCATATGATGGGGCCCGACTTAATGAACACGAGGCCCATTATGATGTGTATTAGGCCCTTATCATGCGGCCCATCGTGATGTGTATTAGGCCCATCGATATGGCCTATTTGATGTATACGAGGCCCATTAGTGCGGCCCATTAATGCAGCTCACTTGATGTATATTTGAAGCCCACGTGAATGTATTTGAGGCCCATGTGCAGGGCCCATCTGTCATGTATTCTCAACCCATATGTTGTGGCCATTGTGATATATTTCTGGCCCATATGCTATGGCCCATTGTGATGTATTCCCGCCCAAATGATGTGGCCTATTACGATGTATTTGTGGCCATTTAGCAAGGCCCACCTATGATGTATATTTGTGGCCATGGTGTTGTATATTAGGCCCCTGTGTAAGGCCATGGGCCCACTATATGTTTGGCCCTATGAAGGCCACTCCTTGGGAGCAATGTTGGTTAGATGTCCACATTGATGGGCAATGATGGTTGGATGTCCACATTGTGACCTTCCCTTAGGCCTTGTTAGGGCCATTCTCATCATTTCCTTAGTGGGTTAACCCAAATAAGTGGGCCCCATTCGCCGTAGACGGATGGCTCCGTGCTATCGGATTTGATATAACCACAGCTGAGTGTCGATCTTTATACTATGGTTGATCAGCTGATCATCTATGGACCCCACTTTGTTTATCTGCTGATTCTTGGTGCCGTTTATCGAGGCCGATGCCGATTATCATCCATGAGTATCGGTGCTTATTAGCGAGGCTAACTATTGAGGCTGATTATCGTGACCGATTACCGATCGTGGCCGATTGTTGATTGATGTGGCCAATTGCTGACTCTACTTGTCGTGGCCAATTAACCGATTACTGATCGAGGTGATTATCGTGACCGATTACCGATCGTGGCCAATTGTCGATTGACGTGGCTGATTGTCGATTCTGCTTGTCATAGCCGATTGACCGATTCTGATTATCGAGGTTGATTATCGATCGAGGCCAATTATCATGGCCAATTGTCATGGCTGATCGCCGATTCTGATTGTCGAGGCCCAATGTGATGTGTATGCGGTCCGTATTTGAGGCCCGTTGTGATGTGCATCCAGCCCGTGTTTAAGGCCCAATGTGATGTATATGAGGCTTATGTGATGAAGCCCACTGTAATGCATTTGAGGGCTAGGCGACGAAACCAATTATAATGTATGTTAGGCCCATGTGAAAGGCCCATCGTGATGTGTATTAAACTCTTGAGTGAGGCCCATGGTGTTGTATATTTGGCCCTTGTGTGAGGCTATGAGTCCAGTATATGTTAGGCTTAATGTGAGGCGTTCCTTGGGGGACAATGTTGATTAAATGTCCACGTTGTCGATGTCGATTGTCAATGCTTGCTATTGATACCGATTATGAGTATGTGACTGCATAGCATCATGATACATGCCCATACGCATCATCTGCATGTTTGTTATGAGATATGATTGACCATTGCATATGTCATAGTACTGGTTGTTATGAGACTCCCTGATAGGTGGAGATTGTCTCACATGAGCGCACGATATGCGCAGGATTGATGCATGATTGAATTGTATGACTCATGCATCTTGTATTGTGTGTTGTGATTACTATATGTCCTAGCGACATCAGGGCTGTAGCCTCCACAGACATATCATGGATGGCCAGATGGGATACCGAAAATCTGTTCTACATGGGGTGCTATAGATATCCTTGGGTGAAAGTCCCAGAACCCTCTTGGTTCCAGAGGTTGCTTTAACGTCTAGACTGAGTGGGTAGATGAGCATCGAGTGCCAATTACCAGATGGTCGTGCTCTCCACTGTCTCGTGGTCGGTTGGAAGGGGGTGCGGCCTTACCTGCTTGAGAGGAGGGGGCAACGCTAGGCTGAGTCTGACTAGCTCGAGGAATGGGTCCGCTATTGACGATCCGGGCCCGATATTGGCAGGCGGATAGTGAGGTCTCTTCCACTCACCTTGTTGCGCGCGATGGGGAGACAATCTGGTTTGGAGTGTAATAGACCCTGGTGATTTCTCAGAGAGGAACCATACTGATATGTGGACTTATCGAGTAGGAGTTGCATGCTCATTCATTCATTCATTCACTATCCACTTGGGCTGGTGGTGCGCAACTAATTGTTGTGTACCTTCGTTATGGCAAGAATTTCGATTGGGCGCTCTACCAACCTGAGATCAGGAGTTTACCACGTTGAGTCTGACTATCCAAATTTAGGTGTGGGACTGATTTGGATAGAATTCCATTGTGGCGGACCCCGTAGCCTACAATATTACGTACTATCATCCCGACTTCACACTCTAGCTTGGTTATTTCATTGGCATCACATATTGCATTACATCTGCAGGCATATGGCATCTTGGGTTTCTATTTCTGCACTTATATGGCCTAGATAGATTTAGCAGGATTTGTATATTGCATTACATTCTCGACATCCGATATTTGGCTCTTTATGACTCCTTATCGCATAACTGTTCTATATTACGTATTCTGATATTGATTGACTTATAGACTTGTTCATACTTCCGCTTACTCTGTTATCATATGATTTATATCTTGTCAGTATTTCTGTGTATCCTGATAATTCCTGATCTTGTTAGTGTTTCTGTTTATTCAGGCATTGTATGGTTTGTGGATTACCAATTTTCTGGTATTGTATGATTATGTCATTGTATTGAATACTTGACACTTACCTTGTGCACACACTTACACCACCCTCTAAGCTTTCTATAAGCTTATGCACGAAAGATGCGTGCAGGTGATGTTAGGTTGCAGTCATGTTGAGCTTGGAGCCTGCAGCGGTCTTCTGGAGCTTGATTTTCGATTTATGTATTTTTTCTTCAGCATTGTACTCAAATAATTATATTAGTGGATATGTGATGATGATGTTGTTTTTTTGTGATTTGGGTAATCTGGTGGTTATGCTTATTACGATTTAAATGTATATAAAAAAAAAAAAAAATCCTCCTTGTAGGGCCCCAGGATAGGAATCTGACGTGTGAACGCTAGGAGCTGAGAATGGGGTACTATGGAGGCTGTCGGCACCGGATTCGGCAAACGAGTTTCCTGTGAATTCGATTTTCTGGTTTGGGGCATAAAAAGGGAGGGAGAAGTTGGGGTTTTCTCCTGGGATTCTTCCCTGCTGCTCCACGTTCCAAAGTCATCCACCTGCATCGCTATTCTGGCGATTTCAACTCCATTCTTAGGTAAGAAATCCTAACCCTAACCTGTTTTGCAGCCTAGGATAGTTGGAGTGATGTTGTAGCTAACTTATTTCATGTCTTAGGTTGCATATCCGCCGTTGACGAAGACTTATCGTCTGAATCACCTCTTATATGCATTTTCTGGTTTAAGGTGCGGACTATATACGCTTAGGTTATGGTTTTCAAGACTTTCAATGTTAGATAATGATTTATTCTTGCCTACGATGCTGTTTCACATGTATAAAGTACTGTCCGTTTTGTTTTTAGTTATACGTTAACTATGTTGAATATACTGTATTCCTCGTATTTGTAGAAAATACCGTATACGTATAAAATTCAGATTTGGGTTTGCCATGATTAACTGTCGTCTATGTATGCTAGACGTATGTGTAATAACTCCAGGGCTAAAGGTTTAGTCCAAATACATGATATGCCAACATATGATATGTATTTAGTATGTGTAGCCCAAGTGTATGTAAAAAAGACTGAATGAGTATAGACTTTGTATTCGTGCTTTCCATGACAATCTGTCGTGGATATATGATTGGCGGCTACCCTTTGATGAAAGGATTTTTCCTATTACGTATGCTAATGAATACATAATATGTATGATATAATGTGTAATCTAAGTGCTTGTATAAATGCCTAAATGAGTTAGTAGTTTGTAAAATGAGATTGTTAAGGTTGTTGAAATATGATTCCCGATCATGTTAACTGTGGGTATGATTTCCTCCATGGATTGGTTAACCTAGATGAATCATATTACATGTGCGTATGATTTCCTTCATGTATTGTATTTACATTTAAGTTATACTTCATGAACATTCATATGATGGTAGGATATGAATCATATGCATGTATTTGAGCTTGTTTGTGATTGGGGCTGTACTACAGTCCAGGCAATCGGTAATCGTACTCCAAATGGTGGTTGAGGTCGTTTCTGCCACACAAGATGAGTTTAACGAATCTGAGTTGTACTTGGGATGTTCAGCAATGGTTAGGCCGCACGGAGTGCTTATGCATTCCATGTCGATCAACTCAACGTGTGCTTGGCCTAGTTAATCTTATCAACTAACCCGATTGACCAATGTTTGTTCACCATGTTTGGTAGCAACTGTTTGAATCTAAGACACCGAGCTTACCAGTGAAACTCCCGTTAACCTTGGTACCGTGATCCCCTAAGAGTCATGATCCGAGCATGGTGGTATGGGACACCGTGGTTGTGCTGTCAGCCTACGTTGGGGCCACAAACCTCCCCGTAGTGACCAGTGAGCACCCTACTCTGAGCAGATTATGGTGGTATGGGACACTATATTCTTGCTGTCGGCCTACACTGATTGGTGATGAGCCCTCTGTAGTGACCTAGAGTTTATCCTGACACTGCACAGGGGCAACGAGTCCTGATGTAGTCTTAAGGATATAAATAGGCCTGTATTGATAAGGTGATGGGGGAGAGGAGCAACGATTGCACGCAACAGCCCTGACAGCCCTTGCAGCGACCTAGAAATGTAACATTGTATGAGATATCGTAAGACTGATGACCCTAGAATGTGTCAATGTTGAAAAATGATACAAGGGAGGTGTCTTAGCTTCCCAATCCTGCTGTATGAAAAGGACTAATAAGAACTTGGTAATCATACTCATGACATCGCACTGCATGTGCCATTGGTGTTGGTGTGAGAGCACAGTGGTAGTGATTCATGCCGCGATCGTTAAATGATGTCGCATGAGGGAGTTTGTGGTGAGGGCATGCATCATTACCTCATATCATTGTTGCATTAACAAGAGTATCTAGGACATGTTTGATTGTATTGCTCTATAATTACTGTTTGATTGAATTGAAACCATGTTAACCTCTACTGTATAGTTTCCACTGAGTTAGATACTCACTCCCACATTAAGGGACGGTGTTGGCCACACCAATCAGTCCCTATTTTAGTTTTAGATGATAGCGATGCTTGCGAAGCAGAGCCGGACTTGATGATGATGAGGAGGATTCCTCCTATATACAGGTTCTGATCGACAGGATTACAGGGTTACTGATTAGATGCCAATACACTTGGTATTTTGCCTTTTATTTAAACACCCATGTATATTCTTTTCTTTCCATTTTTAGAGTATACATGTATTAGTTAACCTGGTAACATGTTCACACTCTAGAGACTTACAATCAATTATATATTTTATATATTTATCACAGTCTTCCGCTTGAGAAATTTGATTGTCTCCGGATTATGATATGTTGTTTTGGCTTAATCCTACTCATGTTTTCTGCACTAATATGAACAACATTCATCCATCATTGAAAATGTTGCATAAGTGATGTTCTGAAACTCGGGAGTGGAGTTTATGCTTGACCCCCGATTTTTTGGATGTAAAAGATGGTATCAGAGCATGATTTGGATTAAACTGGACCTGGGTTATGGTCACACACTGCACATTGATGCCAATTTAATGTAGGAGGGTACGAGAACAATCTAGAAACAAGTTTAGGACCCCCAGTTTGTTTGTTGGTGAAAGTTTACTAGAAACACTCACCGAGATCGAGTCCATACACACTTCTAATCACACACAAGGACCCCAAATCACTTCTAAACCGTCAATTGATGGGTATAGACCGCATCTCATTCCATTCCAGCCGTTAGAAATGCTACTTTTGAACAGAGATCAGATTAGCTCCGAAATGACCCGAAACGGCTCAAATCGAAAGAGGGGGCCAAACGAACATGTTTCAGAGGGTTCCAAGGGGGGAACCTAACTTTTTTGGACCTAGGAAAGGGTGAGGACCTCGCCCATTTGGCGAGGCCTTGCCAAACTGTCTAGAGAGCGGCGATGACATCGTCGGTTCGGTGAGGGCTAGCCAGTTGGCGGGCTAGTCGGGCCGGGCCGCCCGGGCAGACGAGGTTTGGGGTCTAGTGGGACCCTATGGTATAGGGTTCGACCCCTATTTCATCTCCATTCTACCACTTCCTTCACAAAGTGACCCCCCAAGCTCTCCCTTTCCTTCACAATTTCTATTTTTATTTTCTCTCAAACCGCTCCTCCAATCACCCATTCCGTCATTTTCTGATATAACCTACACCCCTCTATCATTTACAGCTATACTCACTCCCCACCCTCTCCGTTCTCTCTCGTTTGGGCTTTACATTCTCCCTTCTTGGCTCAAAATCGTGTAAGCTCTCAACTCATCCCATTTCTTCCTTTTCCCTTCTTCAATCTCTGTCTTTGAGGCCTATTTCATTCCTCTTTCGTACCTAGATCCGTGGAGACCCACAGATCTCAGTCCTTCCCTTCATTTTCTTCATTTTCTATGGCTCTTTATGAGCTAGTTACAGTCATCTTCTCGGTCTTTATGTATTATCGTCGGGCGAGACCAAACACAGTAGCTTAGTCTATAAAACAGTGACCAACTAGTGCTAGGACATCTAGAGTTTTGGACCTAGAGTTAGTACTTCTAGATTTCAAAAGATCCGATAGGGAATCCAATACCAATTAGACAATCGTGACCTTAAATGATAGAACAATTCCTAGTATTAGAAATGGTATGAAACCATCTGGTGTATGAGCTTAGAATTTGGATTACAGTTAGTGAGTTATAGACTAGGCTACTAGTGCTATTAAGTAGTGTAAAGACGGGCTATACATTAAGGAATAGTAGGTTCGATTTGGTTGAGTGAGATCTCGTTCCTTTGTTGGATCCCTTGATACGTATAGGCATCCTTAATTACTCTTAGGAAAGATGTTCCAATTTAGAGACTATTCATGCTTAGAGAAAGCTTATATATCCCTCGGATTGAACGTCAGGATAAACCAGCATGCACCTTAGAAGTGCCCTCCCAAGGACTTATTACAATCGGGAACGTGGAGTAAAGGAACTGTATATAAGCGATGTATTCGCGGTTTGAACTGAATTCTTATTCTTGGTAGTTACCAATAAATCCAATGCTCTGATCAAGCAGAAGATTGGCATCGACTAGGATTAAGAACTGATACGACAAATTTTTTGTCAGAGTCTAGGCAGAAAGTGTATGATATGCTGTTTTGGCTTAATCCCACTCATGTTTTCTGCACTAATATGAACAACATTCATCCATCATTGAAAATGTTGCATGAGTGATGTTCTGGAACTTGGGAGTGGAGTTTATGCTCGACCCCCGATTTTCAGGATGTTACAGTATTGGACATTGAGATTTCACATCTGAACATCTACTCCAATTGGTTCTTCTGGGCTGCTACAAGAGGAGAAATCCAGGTATTTTATAATTCTGTAAAATTTTCATTCTTTTGGTTGTTGTTTGGAATTCGCCAGAAAAATTCCATTTATTGGTTATCTGAGGAGAGCCAGAAAACTCAGAATAGTGTGGGTTTTTGGATTGTGTAAGCCCAAGTTAAAAGACACAATTGTTTAAGGTTTTAGGTGAACTTGTGAAACCTATTTTGATAGTGAACGCTAATATCCCAGTGTGAGGATATTAGGAGTGGAGTAGCATTCTATGGTCACGATTCGACCTTCGACCAGTCGCGAAACCACGATTCCAACTCCAGCAAATAAATCAAAGGTCACACGACTAGTCGTGTGAGGTCCGCGACCAGTCGTGGACGGCCTTCGACCATTCGTGGACTACTCACGACCGGTCGTGTAACGGTTTTATCCAATCGCGCCCGAAAATTTAAAAATCTATTTCTTCTTCGACTAGTCGTGGTGACCCTGGGACCAGTCGAAGACGAATTTCTCCAGCTATAAATAGAACACGAATTTTAGAGTTATTTATCGAAAATTAAGTGAATTAAAAGCTCCACTCTGAGATAAGTTTGTGTCTATTCTTAAGCTATATTGTGCATAATTCAATTTTCTTTTGTTAGTTTTTTTCTATTTGATTTGATTCTATATTCCAATCTGATTTGAAAAGAGGAAATATTATTTTCCTTCTTCTGAGAATTGAAATTAAATAGAGCTAGCCCATTCTGATTTAATTTTAAAATCAATTAGAACTTAGAACCATTATAAAGTGAGTATTGGATATGAACTCTTCGTGAATATCATCAAAATTGTAGCTTGAACTAGCTAGAGGAGTTCATCGTCGTGTCTCGAAGTATAGCTGTGATGTTTCGAATAGATACAACAAGATACAAGACACATATAGAGGGTTTTGACACATAAAATTTGACAAACAAAGAGGATTCATACCATAGTACTTATAATCTCCCCCTTTGTCAAATTTGTGACAAAACACACTACTATAGTTCACATAGTTCAAAGCATGCACAAAATATAATAAGAGAAGCATGCACCAATAAAGAATCATGCACCGATTGTCATTGACATGAGATAACCATGGCATGCATAATGTATCTGAAAGCTTACAATCTCCCCCTGAGTAGTACTCCTACCAATCATCATATTCATCATATGTGTACACAATTATCATCATCAATCATTAAGTACACAATTCTGTCCGTTTTTGTCAAAAATATGACAAAGGAAGAATCAAAAGCAAGATAATTAATAGAGGAGTCAGAATATCATAAAACGTTATCAAGGCAAGTCAAAGAACTCAGTCACACAACCAAAGAGAAAGTAAATTCGTATAGTTATTACAAACCAAAGAGTAAAATTCTCAATCTGATCCAGAAGAAGGAGCAGGTATGGTTGGATCAATTTGATGAAGTCCTTTTTGTAAGCGCCTAAAATACTTGCGCATACTTTTGAATTGGGCATTTTGGCCAACATGCATTTGTTCTACCTTTTCCTCTAATGCACTCAGACGTGCATCCAAATTAGATGGCTCATAGTCAGGATCATTCGCAGAGTCAGAATCAATTTCATTAAAAATATCATCCATATTGATATCATCTGTAAGAGGAGCATCACCCTCTTCATCATTCCCGGCTTCAGCAGCAACTCCACCCGCACCAATATCAACTTGTCCTCGAGCCAAATCCAACTGTATCTCGAGCCAAATCCAACTGTATTTTGTTTATGTTGGAGTTGTTGAATATAAGGTGTTGGATATGAGCCTCTTCAATAAGCATAGCTACCAACATGTGAGTTGCTAGCACATTCATCAGATACCCAAATGGAATATCACTATGACCCGGATGAATACGAAATTGAATGATAGAGTAACAAATCAAAGAGGGTAAACAGATATTAACACCAGTAGCGATTGAGTACAAAACGCGAACCATAAGCAGAGTCAACTCATTCTTGTTTCTAGAGCGGGGATATAGATTAGAGGTGAAGATACGATGCAAGACTCTGTATCTGGATAAAAAATACCTAGTTGCGAGGGCATTCCCAGTACGATTCCATGGTGCATCCATGTCACACAAAGCTCTAGTAAAAATGCATTTTTCAAATTCTGACACTTTCTCAGCAAGTGTGCTAGGATGAATACCATCATCATTTACAGAAATATCCATGAGGCCTGAGATTAAATGTCGATCACTATGAAAAGGCCCTTCTCTTGTAGCAATAGAGAAAGTTAATTATTCAGTATAAAATTCAACAATGCACGCAACTATGGCCTGCGCTATGGACTGGTATGCCGGCCCGCCCCAGCGTATAATATTTTCCCATCTTACAGACTGAAGGAGAGGAAAAATATTGAAAGGAGCAATATGATTGAAATCAATGGCCTTTTCTATAATTACATTGCGCATACGTAAATCACGAACATACGATGGATCATCTTCGGCAGCCCTAAGATGTCGTCTTGGGATAACATTAGATCTAGAAGATGAAGCACCTCTAGAATTCTTCTTTTTAGCTCTAGGATCCATTTTCTTGAAGAAATACAATAAATTTCAAGAAAATGAAAATGGGTTTTTCTAGAATCAGCAAATGAGGAAGAAAACTCAAAAATCTTGAAGAAAGAGATGAAATAGATAACAATAATCATGAAATTGAAGAGAAAAGACAATGAATCTAAGAGAAAAGCAAGAAAAATGCTCTAACCTGAAGGAATCGAACACAGGGGTTCGACTAGTCAAAGCTTGGCTCGTTGGAGAGGAGGTTAGAATGAAGAGGAAGAAGGTTTTCCCCAAAATAAACCCATCAGCGCGCTACACGACTGGTCGTGGGTCGTCCTCGACCGGTCGTGGCATGACTGGTCGAGTACATCCTTGACTGGTCGTGTACCATAAAAAAAATATAATTTTTCATCAAAATTTGAAATAAAAATCATTAATATATTAATATATATACAATATACTACTGAGATACATAATCAATCATTTTAAATTGCACATACTAAGATTAAATTTTAATTTGTTAAACCTGCTTTTGTCGAGCGGTTTAGTGAATATGTCAGCAAGTTGAGTCTTAGTAGGAATATATTCTGAGGATATTACTTTTTCTTCTACTAATTCATGAATATAATGAAATCTAATGCAATGTGCTTAGTACGTGAATGCTGGATTGGGTTTTTTTGAAATATTTATCGCACTGGAGTTATCACAGTATAGAACCATTGAGTCCTGTGCGATACCATAATCACTCAACATTCTTTTCATCCAAACCAGCTGTGTGCATACATTTCCAGCTGCAATATATTCAGCCTCAGCAGTTGAGAGTGATATGGCACTTTGCTTCTTGATAAACCAAGAAACCAAGCAGTTTCCAATGTAAAAACAACCACCACTGGTTGATCTTCTATCATCGATATTACCAGTCCAATCAGCATTTGAATACCCAGCCAATTGAACACTAGTATCATAAGGATACCAAAGACTCAAATTAACTGAACTTGCGACATATCTAATAATTCGCTTAACAGCAGTTAAGTGTGATTCTTTAGGATTAGACTGATATCTAGCACAAATTCCAACACTTGAAGCAATATCAGGTCTACTTGCAGTTAAGTAAAGCAAACTACCAATCATGCTACGATACAACTTAGGATCTACATCTTTACCTGTAGAGTGTTTTGAAAGTCATAGAGTTGTACTCATAGGAGTATTAAAATTCTTACCTTTCTCAAATCCGAACTTCTTAATCAAGTTCAAAGCATACTTGGTTTGAGAAATAAAAATTCCATCAGGTTGTTGTTTTACTTGCAACCCTAGGAAATAATTTAATTCCCCAACCATGCTCATTTTGAATTTTGATTTCATTAACTCTGCAAACTCAACAGTCATGTTAGTACACGTTGATCCATAAATAATATCGTCAACATAGATTTGAACTATTAAAATATCATCGTTATGCTTCTTAATAAAAAGCGTCTTATCGACACTACCCATTTGAAAATTGTGACTCAGTAAAAACTTTGTCAATTTTTCATACCAAGCTCTGAGAGCTTGTTTCAAACCATAGAGAGCTTTTTTAAGACGATATACATGATTAGTGAACTTAGGGTGTTCAAACCCTGGAGGTTGTTCCACATATACCTCTCCATGTAAATCGCCATTAAAAAAGGCACTCTTTACATCCATTTGAAAAAATTTAAACTTCTTAAAACATGCAATGGATATAAAAAGTCTGATAGATTTAAGATGGGCTATAGGGGCAAAGGTTTCATCATAATCGATGCCTTCAATTTGTGTGTACCCCTGTAAACCTAGTCTTGCTTTATTTCAAATAATATTTTCAAGTTCATCAGACTTATTTTTGAAAATTCACTTTGTTCCAATTATGTGTTTATCTTTAGGTCTAGGAACAAGATACCAGACATCATTATGAACAAATTGATTAAGTTCTTCCTGTATCACAAATATCCAGTTTTCATCAGAAAGTGTTTCTTTTACGTTTACCGGTTCAATTTGGAATGTAAAACATACGTAATTGCATATGTCTTCTATTTGCCTACGAGTGCACACACCAGTGAGAGGGTTTCTAAGAATTTGAGTAGTTGGATGATCTTTAACAGTCCTTAATTCAGAATTAATTTCACTTGATGAAGTATCTGGTTTTTCAATTACAAGAACTTCATCATTGTCTGAACTAGGGACAGGTGTATTCAGGTGATCATCAATGACCACATTGATTGATTCTTGAATCACACCAGTCCTATTGTTCAAAACACGATAAGCACGACTGTTTAAAGAATATCCTAAAAATGTCCCCTCGTCACTTTTAGTGTCGAACTTTCTCAAGTTTTCACAGTCACGTAAAATGTAGCAATTACTGCTAAAAACATGAAAGTATTTGACAGTAGGTTTCTTTTCAAACCACATTTCATAAGCCATCTTATTATTTGATTTTCAAGTATAAACACGATTAATAATGTAGCAGACAATATTTATTGCTTCAGCCCATAGATTTCTAGGGAGCTTCATGCTATTCAACATAACATTTCCCATTTCTTGAAGCACTTTATTTTTTCTTTCTACAATACCATTTTGTTGTGGTGTTTTGGGCGTAAAAAATTCATGTGATATTCCCTGTTCGCTACAAAATTTTTCAAAACTGCTATTTTCAAATTCGAATCCATGATCACTACGGATCTTACTGACTTGAGAACATTTTTTAGTTTGGATTCGTTTCATGATCCTTTTCACTTCATCAAGGGTTTCTGATTTGTCTCTCAAAAATGAAACCCAAGTGTATCTTGTATAATCATCTACGATAACCAAGATGTATTTTTTTCTACCTCAACTTTCCATTCGTGTTGGTCCTATAAGATCCATGTGGAGAAGCTCGAGTGGTCTAGATGTGGCATTGGAGTTCACCTTTTTATGAGAACTCCTAGTTTGTTTACCGTACCGGCATTCACCACATATTTTGTCTATTTTTTGTAACTTAAGTAGACCTCTAATTAGTTCTCCTTTGCTCTATCTATATAAATTTTGGTAATGCACATGTCCAAGGTGTTTATGCCATAATTTTATTTCATTGGTGTGGACCATGTAACACTTTTGGTTAGATGAGCTACCATCACTTACTATATAGCATTTTTCAGAAGTTCGGTGACCAGTTAATATTACAGAACCCTTTCTATTTATGATTTCACAACCTTGATTGAAAAATTTCACACTATGGTTGTTATCGCATATTTGAGATATGCTTAAAAGGTTGTGTTTTAGCCCCTCAACATATAAAACATCTCTAAATAAAGGAAGGTTGTAAAGTTGAACCGTACCTTTGCCAATAATCTTGCAATTGCTTCCATCACCAAATGTGACTGACTCATCAATCATATTTTTAAGATCAGTGAATAAAGCTTTGTCTCCTGTCATATGTATGGAGCATCCACTATCTAGGTACCACTTTGAATGGCTTGTTGCTTTAAAAGCAGTGTGAGCAACCAAGCAGGCACCCTTAGGAACCCATTTCAGAACTGTTTTGGGTTTAGGAGTATAGTTGGTCTTCTTTTATTTGTAACTGTAAGAATGACCTACCGAGTTAAATTTCAAGAGCTCCTTGAGTAAATCAATTATCTTTCAGCTAGTGGGTTTCTATTCTGATTTTTGAAATTAACATGATTGCTTTTCAGTTTTTGAAAAGTTTTTGTATTTTTAGAAAAACCTTGATAAGTATTTTTCTCTTTTGAGTTTGAGGCTTCTCCTTTCACAAATTTGAGAGGAGTATCCTTCTGTTTAGGAGGTATATTCTTATCATAGACCAACCCGGATCGATCGCCACATTTTCTTGATCCGGATAATAATTTTTCTAATTTTGGATCACCTTGGGCATATCTCCATATGTCTTTCAAACTCAGAAGAGAAGATACTTCATTCTTAAGTTTCTCATTTTTAGATTTCAAATCTTCTATCAGGGAAGTTTTGAATTCCAAATCACATTTTTCTTTTTGAAGTTTAAGTTTGACAACAATTTTACAACTTTCCTTATATAAGGCATTATAAGCATCTTGAAGATTTTCTTCATTTTCATGATCACTATGCATATTTTCTTCACTAGTTAAATCATCGTGATCTGAGAATGTGAAATTGGCTAGAGTCATAAGGGCTTTTACATCATTGACCGACTCGGTTTCAGAATCTTCTGATTCAGAAGAGGCTTCAGAATCAGATGATTCGTCCCATGTAGCCAACATACCCTTCTTCTTGGGTTTGTCCTTTTTAGGACATTTATTTGTTAAATGCCCATATTCTTGGCAGTTGTAACATTGACTATCTTTTAAAGATTCCTAGGTTCGAGATTTTGGTTTAGATCGTTTCTTTTCGTTTGTCTCTTGGAAATCAACCATTTTCTTACTTTTGAAAATCTTGTGAAACTTTTTAGCTAAAAGCTCCATATCATCTTCTGAATTTTCTAAATCCGAGTTTTCTTGAGAAATATCTTTAGAAGATGTTAATGCAATAGATTTACCTTTAGGAGCTTTAAAATTCAATTCATAGGTTTGTAAAGAACCAACTAGTTCTTCTACCCTCATGTTATCTGTATCACGAAGTTCTTGGATCGTGGTTACTTTAAAGTTGAACCATTCAGGAAGTGAGCGTAGTATCTTTGCACATACTTTACTTTTTGGGATTTTGTCGCCAATACCCCACATTGAGTTTACAATGTCATTCAGTCTAGTGTAAAAGTCTATAAACATTTCATTTTCCTCCATATAAATTTCTTCAAATTTTGTTGTGAGGAGTTGGACTTTAGACTTCTTGACAATTGATGTACCCTCGTGTGTCATTTCTAATATATCTCAGGCTTGCTTTGCAGTATCACAGGATATGATTCTTTTGAATTCATCCAGTGATAGTGCGCAAGTGATAGCATTTAGTGCTTTAGCATTGGCACTATTCTCACTTTTCTGAAGTGTAGTCCATGAGAAATAAGGAGACACTCTCATTGTTTTTGAACCGTCGGTTCCAGTTACTTTAGTGGTAAGGGGTTTCCATTCAGTCACTGTGGCTTGCCACACACTCTCATCCAATGATTTGAGGAAGATCCTTATTCTGGCTTTCCAATAAGCATAGTTGGAGCTATCAAATGGTGGAGGCCTAGTGACTGAAAGGCTATCGAAATTTGACATCTTTTTATATAGCTTAGATCGTTAGCTCAGGAAACAAATCCAAATAAAAGTAATAAGAACGAGCTATTAGGCTCTGATACCACTTGAAATGACTAAGCTATATGTCCTAGAGGGGGGGGGGGGGGGGGGTGAATAGGACTATGCTAAATTAAAGTTAAATACAGTGGATTAAAATGAAGAAATAGCCTTACAAATTAAATCAATTCACAATGCTGAAATAAAATCAATCCCAATAAACAAGCATTGAGAAGTTGATACAAATTCAGTTCTAAGGACAACCTTACACCATAATTAACAAGGGCTTATGGTAGGACAACCTTATTTCTATAACGTCTTTTGAATCAAAAAATCAATTCGAAAATAAATAGCAAAGGAATTGTAATTTTAAGAATTGATTATTCTAGGGATAACCATGCACCATAAAAATGGTAGGGCAACCTTACTAGAATAATTACTGAAATTGAAGCATAGATTGATAAAAGTATAGCACGAGATAAAATACTGAAATAAATCTCTAGATTATTACAACATTCTCCACACTTGCTTGAAATGTAAATAGTTACAGCATTCACATCCACATGTACATTCCACAAAACTGAATGATGAAAAATAAGGAATTAAGCAAGTAATCAATCCATAAGACAAAGAGTTATAATGGTTCGCCTGTGTGTACACCAACTGTTTTACAACAGCCACACAGAATGCTACTCCACTCCTAATATCCTCACACAGGGATATTAGCGTTCACTATCAAAATAGGTTTCACAGGTTCACCTAAAATCTTCAATAATTGTGTCTTTTAACTTGGGCTTACACAATCCAAAAACCCACACTATTCTAGGTTTTCTAGCTCTCCTCAGATAACCAACAAAAGAAATTTTTCTGGCGAATTCCAAACAAAAACCAAAAGAATGAAAATTTTACAGAATTATAAAATACCTGGATTTCTCCTCTTGTAGCAGCCCAGAAGAACCAATTGGAGTAGATGTTCGGATGTAAAAGTTCTATGTCCAATACTCACTTTATAATGGTTCTAAGTTGTAACACCCTAAAAATCGGGGGTCGTGTAGAAACCCAACTCCCGAGTTCCAAACCATCACTTATACAACAAATATGATTATGATTCAATGTTGTCTGAGTTAAAGCATTCACATGAGTAAGATTATACCAAAACTACAATTCATACTCCAGATCCAGTGATAAAACGCAAGCGGAAGACTGAAAAATATATATATCACTGTACGAAAATAAAATAATCTCAAACTGTCTCCAAAGTATGTATACATCACTGAGTCTCATATACATGTCATAAAGCAAGAAATAAATGTTAAGTGATAGTCCACTAGCATGTCCCGCCGATCCAGGCCACCTACGTAAAATCGTCGGAGAACTGCATATACGAGAACTCATCCTGATCCTCGTAGTAATCCGGCTCTGCGTCCTGAATCGCCTCATCACCTGCATCTAAAACAGGGTCTGGTGGTGTTGTAAATACCTTCCCGTAACGTGGGAGTGAGTGATCAACTCAGTGGAATAATAGAGCAAAGATTAGCATGTTATCAAATCAATTACGCGTTAATAGTAAAGCAAACAATCAACCATCCCTAGGTACTGATGTTAATGCAAGCATGAAATGACATGATGGATGCCCTCACCGACATACTCCCTCATACGGCACCATCTTACGCCCGCGACATGCTTGCGTTCCTCAATGCTCCACATCTTCCAGGCACATGCAATGTGATATGGATAATGATTACCGAGTTATTATTAGTCCTTTCATTCAGCAGTATTGGGAAACTAAGATACTCCCCTTATATCAATCCCAACACAGATCCTGTCTAGGGTCGTCACTCCTAGAAATCTCATACGATGTTGTATTTGTAGGTCATTGCAAGGGCTTCCAGGGCTGTTGCTCGCACTCGTTGCACCACTCCCCCATCACCTTATCAATACAGGCCTAATGTACTCTTGTCGATACGGAAGGGTCGTCGCCTCCCGTAGGCTCAGAATACGCTCGCGGTCACTACAAAGGGCTCGTCACCAATCAGAGTAGGCCGACAGCTCGAATGTAGTGTCCCATACCACCACAATCGGCTCACCAGTCATAGGTGCTCACTGGTCCCTACGGGGAGGTTTGTGGCCCCAGCGTAGGCCGACAGCTCGACCACGGTGTTCCATACCACCATGCCCGGCTCATGAGTCTTTATGAATCAGGGTACCATGGTTAATAGGGTTTCCAATGGTAAGTTCAGTACCCTAGGTTCAAGCAGTTATGACTCATACAGGGTGAACATACAATGGCCAGTCGGGTTATTTGACGGGCTCGACTAGTACGAGTGCATCTCAAGTCGAACGACATGAAGTGCATGAAACACTTCGTGTGGCCTAACCACTACCGCCAACTCAAAACACGACTCGCGTTCATCAACGCGTCCTTCGTGGCAAATAGAAGCTAACCACGAATTCAATCCATTACCGACTACCTGGACTAACTTATAGCCCCAAACACTTGAATATCAACATCAGTAATCATATGAGAGTAACAGAAATGAAATACAACAATGTAAGCATGTTGACACATGTTATAACATACAACTTAAGCAAATCATCCAACACATGTATTTCATGTATATAATGAAATCAATACATATAGCCAACATGATGAAAATCATTTACATCAGCATATTACTTGAGAATTCAATCTCAAAACTCATTCACAACACCATCTACTCAATACATACTAATATAAACATTTATACAAACACTTAGCCTACACACTTTAGTTTACATAGCGTATGTCGACTCAAAGTGCGCATTTGAGCGAATCTCTTCGCCAAACAGATCATGCACACATTCCTAATATCCTAACACGATAAATAACCATGGCAAACATTTCAGCAAAATGTGGATGTAAACAGTATTTCTTACAAATGACTAAAATGCCCTAAATCTCATATTTTCCATACGTTTACGAAACGGAAAACGGATAGCATGTTCTACATGTCAAACGGCGTTGCCGTCGATAATCTACTATTAAACGACATTGAAAGCTTTGAAATCAGTCAATCAAAGCGTCTAAAATCCTCACCTTTTGCCCTAGATGCGTATCAGTTCGAATAGGATGTATATGCTTCGTCACTGGCATAAATGCGACCTAATGCACAAGATACATAAGCTATTTCGATAATGAATCAAAGAAATCCCTAAAATAGCAAGTGGTTAGGGTTTTCTTACCTAGGAGTGCGTTGGAAATCACCGAAAAAGTGATTGGGATGCGGTGCTTCGATATGAGCGAAAGCTGGTGCAAGTGGAGGGAAATCTCTCCCACAAGTCTCCCACTTTCTCTCACTTTCTCTCTCTCTCTCTATCTAGGGTTTGTTATAAATTCGGATGGGAGGGTTGTGAGAGAGTTTAAAGCCCTTATATAGGATAAAACATAACCTAAATAGACTTGGGAACAAAGTATACTTGGGTTATAGCCAAATCGGGGCTGTTTCGATCCAAAAGAGCGTTTCGGGAGGTCCCCTAGCCGAACGCGATCGGACTTAAGCTCATGATTACTGGATGTTGTCCACACCAAGTTTTCAGTCCGGTAGAGTTCCCAGATCGCACGTGGCGGTCCAGTTTTAGTTCAGCGGTCATCGTACCTAAATCAGGTCTACAAGTCTCATGATATGAAAGAGAAATTTTTCCTGATCTGAGGGTGAAATTTGGCTGAATTCTGACGGTCAGAACGCTTAATAATAACGCGCAATGACACATGCCAGATTTGAAATTAATTTCCTAAACCTTTAGCCATTTCTCACTCTCTTCAGTCTAGGCTCAATGAAATAGCCTCAGAACATCAGTTGGGCTTGATTTTCGAAACGATTGCCAAGTCCAGGTAAGCGGTCATAACCTTCTAAGATTGTAGATATCGAACTTCCGATGCGCGGTCTAAATCAAATACGAAGTTTCAAAGGGTTCCTGAGAACAAACCGGTTTAGAGTTTGATCCTGGATTTCAGGGTAATATAACGTCATTGATTCTACGAGTTTTGGGTCTTGCAAAACGTATTTAAAGCGATCAGTGCTAATTTCGTAGGTAATCTAGTGTAGCGATGGCTAATTCACGTTAAATTCTAAAGAATTAGGTTCTAAATGATTTCTTTGGCTTTGGAATTGGGTTCTGAGAGGTTACTAAGGTTGGCAAAAATCTGGGGTATTACATAAGTTCTAATTGATTTTAAAATTAATTAGACTGGGCTAGTTCTATTTGATTTCAATTCCCAGAAGAAGGAAAATAATATTTTCTCTTTTCAAATCAGATTGGAATATAGAATCAAATCAAATAGAAAAAAACTAACAAAAGGAAATTGAATTAGGCACAGTATAACTTAAGAATAGACACAAACTTATCTCAGAGTGGAGCTTTTAATTCACTTAATTTTTGATAAATAACTCTGAAATTCGTGTGCTATTTATAGCTGCAGAAATTCATCTTCGACTGATCCTAGGGTCACCACGACTAGTCGAAGGAGAAACAGATTTTTGAATTTTTAGGCGCGATTGGATAAAATCGTTACACGACCGGTCATGAGTAGTCCACGACAGGTCGAAGGCCGTCCACGACTGGTCGTGGACCTCACACGACTAGTCGTGCGACCGTTGATTTAGTTGCTAAAGTTGGAATCGTGGTTCCATGACTGGTCGAAGGTCGAATCGTGACCATCCCACGACTAGTCGAGCAGACTCCAGGACTAGTCGTAGACGAACAGAAAAAATCTGATAATTTGCAACAAAACTTTGACTGGTCTTGAAATTTCTAGGATTGGTCGAACCAATGCCAGGACTAGTCGAACAAGGTCCAGGACTAGTCTTAGAACAGACCAAAATCATTTATAGAAGATATATGAATTATGTATCCAAAATGACCTACACTAAAGGTTAACCTTAGGTCAATCAAACCTTACCAAGGACATTGAACCTTCATTAACTTAGACATTGAACTTTACGAAGCTTAAGTTCTTCTTGATGTAGTTCAAACACTTCACAAGCTTTGAAGTCACCATCAGTATGAGTTGTGCTCAGTTCCCTATCTTATGCTAGAGTCTTGAGCTTGAAAATATGAACTTTGAGTCTTGAACATGAACTCTTCGTGAATATCATCAAAATTGTAGCTTGAACTAGCTTGAGGAGTTCATCGTCGCGTCTCGAAGTATAGTTGTGATGTCTCGAACATATACAACAAGATACAAGACACATATAGAGGGTTTTGACACACAAAATTTGAGAACCAAAGAGGATTCATACCATAGTACTTACAGTTAGTAGTTGGTACGATGTACCTGTATGTGGGTTGAGATATGATTCTCAACTACATCAATGATGTGTATGATTTCCTCCATGTATAACTTATTCTGATGTTTGCTTGATTATGAATTGAATGTGTGTGAATTCATGTTTACAATGCACTTCAGAACATGTTCATTTGATTGTATAATTTGTAATATTGATCCATTACTACTTTGACGATCTCATAGGACATCATGTTGTATTTGAATGTGTTTGGGGCTATGATATAGTCCAGGTAATCGGTAACAGCCATTGAACTGGTGATTGAGGTTAGTTATGCCACGCAGGATAAGTCTGACGAATCTGAGTCGTACTTGGGAGGTTCGACAATGGTTAGGCCACACAGAGTGTTTATGCATTCCTTGTCGATCAACTCAATGTGTGCTTGGCCTAGTTGAGCTTATCAACTAATCTGATTGACCGATGTATATTCACTATGTTTGGTCTCTACTGTTTGAATCTAAGGCACCGAACTCACTAGTGAAGATCCCATTAACCTTGGTACCGTGATCCCCTAAGACTCATGAGCCGGACATGGTGGTATGGGACACCGTGGTGGAGCTGTCAGCCTACGCTGGGGCGAAGAGCCTCCCCGTAGTGACTAGTGAGCAGCCTACTCTCGTGAGCCGATTATGGTGGTATGGGACACTATATTCGTGGTGTCGGTTGTAACACCCTGAAAATCGGGGGTCGAGAAGAAACCTAACTCCCGAGTTCCAAAACATCACTTATGCAACATAGATAATGATGAATGCATGTTGTCTGTAGAATGGCATTAAATAAGATTAGGACTAAGCCAAAACAACATATCATACTCCAGAGACAGTTAAATTAGCAAGCGGAAGACTGTGATCAATATATAAAATATATAAATGATTGTAAGTCTCCAGAGTGTGAACATGTTACCAGGTTAACTAATTACATATATACTCCAAAATAGAAAGAAAAGAATATACATGGGTATGTAAATAATAAGCAAACCGCCAAGTGTATTGGCATCTAATCAGTAACCCTGTAAACCCGTCGATCAGAACCAGCATATAGGAGAAATCCTCCTCATCATCAAACAAGTCTAGCTCCTCTTCACAAGCATCATCATCACCTGAAACTAAAATAGGGACTAGTTGGTGTGCGCAACACCGTCCCGTAACGTGGGAGTGAGTAGCTAACTCAGTGGAATCATAGAGCAAAGATTTACATGTTATCAAATCAATCAAGCGATAATGATAAAGTAAGTAATTCAAACATTTCTAAATACTGTGATTAATGCAAGCATGAAATGACATGATGGATGCCCTCACCGACATACTCCCTCATGCGACACCATCTTACGTCCGCAACATGCTTTCTTCGCTCAGTGCTCCACATCTTCCAGGCACATGCAGTGCGATATGAATATGATTACCGAGTTGTTATTAGTCATTTTCATACAGCAGGATTGAGAAACTAGGGTACCTTCCTTATATCAATACCCAAACAATGATCCATTCTAGGGTCGTCAGTCCTAGCATATCTCATACGAAGTACGGTTCTAGGTCACTGCAAGGGCTACCAAGGCTGTTGCACTCACTCGTTGCACTGCTCCCCCATTACCTTATCAATACAGGCCTAGTTTATATCCTTAAGACTGCATCAGGACTCGTCGCCCCCATGCGGTGTCAGGATAAACTCAAGGTCACTACAAAGGGCTGCTAGGGCTATTGCTCGCACTCGTTGCTCCACTCCCCCATCACCTTATCAATGTAGGCTGACAGTAGGAATATAGTGTCCCATACCACCATAATTTGCTCAGAGTAGGGTGCTCACTGGTTACTACGGGGAAGTTTGTGGCCCCAGCGTAGGCCGACAGTTCGACCACGGTGTCCCATACCACCATGCCCGGCTCATGAGTCTTAGGGGATCGAGGTACCAAGGTTAGAGGGGCTTTCCAATGGTAAGTTTAGTACCCTAGGTTCAAGCAGTTATGATGAATACAAGGTGAACATACAATGGTCAGTCGGGTTACTTGATGAGTCTGACTAGCACGAGCGCACGTTGAATCGACCGACATGAAGTGCACAAGCACTTCGTGTGGCCTAACCACTGCCGACGACTCTAGTACGACTCGGGTTTGTCATACACATCCTTCGTGACGAATAGAATCCAACCATGAATTCTAAACTGTTACCCACTTCCTGGACTAGAGTATAGCCCCAAGCACATGTAATGTAAATCAGTAATCATATAAGAGAGATAAAATTGAAATACAAGTAATTCCAGCATGTTATCAGCATGTTATAACGTACATCATAAGAAGTTAACCATACACGAGTATTTCATGCCCAAGGTAATCAATTCAAATACAACAAGCATGGAGGAAATCATGTGCATCATCAAAGTAGTTGAGAATCCAGTCTCAACGCTAATCTACAACACCATTTACTCAATACTTACTAATATATACATTTATACAAACATTTAGACTACTCAACTCCAACGTACTTGACGTATGTTGATTCCCACATATAATATGACAGATCCTTATATCAAGGAGTTGTCTAATACAAAACAATCATGTTCTTACATTCAAAACATATGGCAGGCATAAATCATATTGATTTAGGCATTTCAATAAACACTTAGTCTACACACATTAGTCTACATAGCATATGTCGACCAATATGTGCATTAGGACGAATCTCTTCGCCAAACAGATCATACACGTATAACTAGTATAGGTACGCGATAAATACTCATAGCAATCATACCGGCAAAATACGTACTTATACCATATTTCCTATAAATACCCAAAATATCCTAAATCTCATATTCTTCGTACGTATTCGAATTGAAAAATGGACAGCATGTTCTACATGTCAAACAGCATCCTTATCAGCAATCTACCATTAAACAGAATTGAAAGCTTTGAAAACAGGTAATCTAGGCGTCTTAAATTTGCACCTTACGCCGTAGAAGCGTAATGAATCGAACAGAAACTGTACGCTTCGTCAACGCCTGTATGACGACCTATAGCACATGATACATCAGCTACTTCGCTACTTGTATCGAAGGAATTCCTAAAACAGGTTAGGGTTAGGGTTTTCTTACCTAGAACAAGTTGGAATCGCCAGAATAGTGATGCAGGTGGATGGATTTGGCACGTGGAGTAGCAGGGAAGATCCCAGGAGAAAGCTCCAACTTCTCCCTCACTTTCTCTCTCTTTTCTCTCTTCTCTCTCCAAGGGTTTCTCCAAATTCGTATGGGTTAGAAAGCTAAGGGTGTAAGGACCTTTTATAAGCCCAAACATGACCAAAATAGACTTTAAGTCAAGGTATACTTGGGTTATAGCCAAATCGGGTCTTTTTCGATTCAACAGAGCATTTCTGGAGGTCCTGTTATCAAATGCGGTCGGACTTAAGCTCTCTGACATTAGATCTAGGTTAGGCTGAGTTTTCAGTTTGATAGGGTTCCCAGATCACACTTAGCGGACCAGTTTCAGTTCAGCGGTCACTGAGACTTGATCAGGGATTCCAAGTACACTGACCTGAGTGGGAAATATTTCCTGATCCAAGGGTGTATTTGGGTCAGATTCCGATGGTCAGAACGCTTAAAAAATGTCAGGCAAGCGACATGTGCCAGATTTATTTAAATTGAATTAATTTTCTAAATATTTTTCTTTTCTCACTCTCTTCACTCCGGACTCAAAAAAATAGTGTCAGGACATCAGTTGGGCTTGATTTTCGAAACGATCGTCAAGTCCAACAAGGCGGTCGTAATGGTCTAAGTTTATCGCTATCGGACTCTCAATGCGCGGTCTCGATCCAATACAAAGTTTCAAAGGGTTCATGAGAACAAACAGGTTTAGAGTTTAATCTTGGATTTCAGGGTAAGGTAGCGTCAATGATTCTATAGATTTTGGGTCTTACAGATTGTATTTAAAGTGGTTGGTGCTAATTTTGCAGGAAATCTAGTGTAGCGCTGGCTAATTCACATTAAATTTCTAAAGAATTAGGTTTTAAATGATTTCTCTGACATTGGAATCAAATTTTGAAAAGCTACCAAGGTAGTATGGTTGACCCATTGCCTAAGGACATTTAACCCCATGTTGGCAAAAAATCTAGGGTGTTACATCGGTCTACACTGATTGGTGACAAGCCCTCTGTAGTGACCTCGAGTAAATCCTGATGCAGCATATGGGCGACGAGCCTTATTGTAGTATCCAGGATATAACTAGACCTGTATTGATTGGTGACGAGCCCTTTACAGCGATCTAGAACAGTAATATCGTATGAGATTTCCTAGGACTGACGACCCTAGAATGGATCATTGTTTGGGAATTGATATAAGGGAGGTGCCTTAGCTTCCCAATCCTACTGTACGAAAAAGACTAATAAGAACTTGGTAATCATGCTCATAACATCGCATTGCATGTGCCGTTGGCGTTGGTGTGAGAGCACAGTGGTAGTGATTCATGCCGCGATCGTTAGACGTTGTCACTAGAGGGAGCTTACGGTGAGGGCATGCATCATTATTTCATATCATTCTTACATTAACAAGAGTATCTAGGACATGTTTGATTGTATTGCTTTATCATTACAGCTTGATTGAATTGATAACATGTTAACCTTTGTTGTATAGTTCCACTGAGTTGTTCACTCACTCCCACGTTACGGGATGATGTTTGAAACACCAACTAGACTCTGTTTTAGTTTTAGATAATTGCGATGCTTGATAAGTAGAGCCAGACTTTATGATGTTGAGGAGAATTTCTCCTATATGCAAGTTCTGATCGACGGGGTTACAAGGTTACTAATTGGATACCAATACACTGGTATTTTGCATTTTATTTAAGCACCCATGTATATTCTTTTTTTTTTTTCATTTTTAGAGTATACATGTATATAATTAACCTGGTAACATGTTCACACTCCGGAGACTTACAATAAATTATACATTTTAAATATTTATCACAGTCTTCCACTTGCGAAATTTAACTATCTTTGGAGTATGAGATGTCATTTTGGTCTAATCTCACTCATGTTTACTGCACTAATATGAACGACATTCAATCATCATTATCTATGTTGCATAAGTGATGCGTTGGAACTCGGGAGCTGAGTTTTTGCTCGACCCCCGATTTTCAGGGCATTACAAGATGATATCAGAGCATGATCTGGATTAAACTGGACCTGGGTTATGGTCACACACCGCACGCTGACGCCAATTTAATATAAGAGTTTAGAATTCCCAGTTTCATCTTTTGGTGAAAGTTTACTGAAAACGATTGCCGGGATCAAGTCCGTGCACACTCCTAATCACACATGACGACCCCAAATCACTTCCAAACGTCAATTGAATGGTTTAGATCGTGTTTCAATCCATTTCAGCCATTAGAAATCGATAAATCTCAATATGTATCCGTTTTGTTCCGAAACAATCCGAATTGAGTCAAACTGAAGTAACGGCCCAATTGGGGCTATTTTAGAGGGACCCAGGGTGAGACCCATGTCTTTTTGGACCTAAGGAGGGGGAGAACCTCGCCGGGAGGTCGAGAGAGTGGCGAGGCCCTCACCGGTTCAACGAGGCTTCGCCGACCGGCGGGCTCGGTCAGGCTGGGCCGTCGAGCCGATGCACTTAAGGGACTTGTGGACCCCACTAGTCCATGGTTCATTGATTAATTCACAAAACCCACCTCCAAGCTCTCCCTTTACTTCAAAATAGCCTATTTCTCTCTCAAATTGCCCTTCCAATCTTTTTTTCTTCATTTTCCTTCAAACCTCACATCCTTCCACCGTCCTCAGCAATACCCATCTTCCAACTCTTTCATTTCATTTATTTTGAGCTCCTAAATACCCCATTTAAGTCTCAAATTCGTGCAAACCAACTACCCATCTTATTTTATCATTTTTTTTTCTCAATATCCCCTTTCTTTGAGCCTTTACAACCTCTTTGAGGCTCAAATCCATGGAGACCCCAAATAGCTCATTCCTTTCTTTCCCTTTCTTCACTTTTTCATGGCTCTTTTGAGCTAGTTACAGCCATCTTCTCGATCCCTACGCTTCTACCGATGGGTGAGACCAAACACTCTAGCTTAGTCCATAAGCAGTGACCGTCTAGAGCCGGTACTCATAGATTTTGAAAGATCTGACAGTACAGGAAATCCTAATATATTAATAACGTAAATCCTAGGCCCTCCTTAGCTGGTATGTGCATATGTGAAGTACTCAAGTGCAATTAAATTCAGGTTCGGGCAACTCAATCCGAATCAGGCAACTTTTGATCCTAAGCGATATAACAATTCCCTGTAGTAGAAATGGTATGAAACCATCTAGCGTATAAGCATAGACTTTGGATTGCAACTAGTAAATTATAGACTAGGCTATTAGTTATATTAAGGATGGTGAAAGACCAAATATGCTAAGACAAATGAAAGACAACTGAATATACTAAGGAATAGTAGGTTTGATTTAGTTGGAGTAGGACTTCATTCCTTCGATAGATCCCCTTAATACTCAAAGGCTCCTTTAGTAACTCTCAGAAGCTTTCTTGACTTAGAACTAGTCATGTTCGGGGAAAACTTATATATCCCTCAGATTAAATGCTAGGATAAACCAGCACGCCCCTTATAATTGCCCTCCTAAGGACTTATTACAATCGGGAATGCGGAGTAAAGGAACTGTATATAAGCGAAGTATTCGCGTTTTGAATCAAATTCTTAATCCTAGTAGTTACTAATGAATTCAATGCTCTGATCGAGCAGAAGATCTGGATCAACTAGGATTAAGAATTAATACAATAAATTTTTTATCCTAGCTAGGCAGAAAGTCTATGTATTCGGCTCAGACCCACTACACAACTTTTCTTCCGTGTTGGCCCGACCACCTACAACCAAAAGTTATTGCTTTGCCTTTGGGAAGTGTTAAGGACATATAGCCAATAGAGATTAGACATCTTGACGCAAGCTCACACCCATCCCTAGAATCAACCACAAAAACCATCATTTTTAACTCCTTTCTATAATTACAGGTACCAATGTCATAGTACGCATCATTAACGAAGGAAGACCAATCTAGTGAGAGGTTGTTTCCCATTTCATGTCATGGGTAGGTCCTAAATTACACCTCGTTTTGACATACGGATTGAGACGTAGATTCTTGAGCCTTGAGAGTAGAAATAAATTTTAAGGGGGATAGAGCATTATGAGCCCAATCTAGTTAGGTTAGCTAATACAACCGTTAGATCAGAGTGACAAAGTGAAAGCATGGTTGGCCCCTTCCCCACTGGCCCAGGATCGAAGGAAATTGATTCAGGTTATACTAAGGTTAGGTCATTAAATAAGGACTGAATCTTCCTTAGAATGTCAATAGTGAAATCTTTAAAGGAGAACAATTAGGACTTAAGTGTTGAACCTATTCATATTGAATCATAGGCCTAACAATGGGAACCGTGGCCAAGACTCCAAATAGATAAGGAAATAAATTATAGCAAACCATCAAGGTATAAGCGAGAGATAAAGAGTAAGGTTTTAAGGAGGATAGACAATAATGCACCAGACTAGTATAGATGTATATACCCCACCATGTATATAAACTTGAATCAGTAAAGTTTAGGCAAAAGGCATAATAGATGTATATACCCCACCATAATAGAAGGTTCACACCATAATAGTATAGATGTATATACACCACCAGCAATGTGACTAGTATAGATGCATATACCCCACCATAATAGACTCTTTACTCATTACCCTTAGCCAATTTTGGGGATGAAATTATTTTTAAGGGGGGTAGATTGTAACACCCCAGATTTTTTTCAACCTGGAGTTAGACGTCCTTGGGCAATGGGTCAACCATAACACTCTCAAAGATCAATCCTAAAGTCTAGAAATCGCTTTTCAACCTATTTCCTTCAAAATCTCACCTTTCACCACCTCATTCTTCAAATTTCCCCAACTACTTTTGTATTAGACACAAATCCTAAAGTTTAAATTGTGAATAACTATACTTAAACTAAAACTTACTATAAATGGTACATATATGAATAAAATGGGATTTTGACTATTGAATTCTTAGAATCTCATAATGTAGATAGGATATTTGGATAGATTAGCTTTTCTTACCCCAAAATCATATATTTTACGTCACGTAACTCATTCCAGTTTACAAATGAGGCCCGATAAATGCCTCGATGGACTCATGGGCCCAAACGGCTCAATTCGGGGGCACCCGAGGTGGGTCCCACATGTTTTTGGCATCCCCTCGGGAGGGGGGGGGGGGGGGGGAGGACATCGCCCCTGGGGCGAGCCCTCACAAAAAATTCCAGTAACCAGTGAGGGACTCACCGGTTTAGCGAGGCCTCGTCCGTATAGCAGTCAGGTAGCCCGGTTTCTACATTTTTTTGGCACATTTTATCCAACTTTGAAAAATCATATCTCCCTCGTTATAACTTTGATTTAGGTGACTCAAAACCAGATCAAAGATAAATGAAACTAGTTTTATATAAAAATATATGAAAAATAAAATAAAATATGTAATATAGTCTAAAGTAGGTCGTTGTGACAACTATCTGAAAATCACTTGTTGGACAGCTGCTGCTTCAGGAATTTTTAGAATTTTTCTACAACATGAAATCTTATGAAATTTGGTGGAGATGGGGTAAAGTTGATGATGAACTACTAAAAAAATAATAAAAATAATATAATAATTAAGAGTTCCCAAAACGGTGTATAGAATGGCCCTAAGATCGTATTCTGCCATAATTAGGGTAGAATTTGGTTAAGTACTAAACTGAATACTTAGTAGAATTAGCTTGAACCACTTTTAATATGAAATACAAGAACCAAAATGAGTAGGACCACTAATTCTATATTATCTAGAAACCTAGGATCAATCTCTAAACCTAGTTGCTCTCTAGAGCATTCGAAAACTTCGCATCGGACATGGATCGCACGTCGAAAGTCTGATAGCGATGAACTTAGACAGTTATGACCGCCTATTTGGACTTAAAAATCACCTCAAAAATCAAGCCCAAATGATATCGTGAGATAATTTTCTTGAGTTCGGAGTGAAGAGTGTGAGAAAATAAAATTTTTAAAGAAATTAAATAAAAATTTAAGTAATCTGAGTCGTGTCACTTGCGCATTATTTCTAAGCATTCTGACCATTGGGTTTTGCACCAAATTTAGCCTTAAATTAGGGAAGGTGGCCCATTTATGTCAAAGCACTTGAGGCCCTGATCGAGTTCCTGTGATCGTTAAACTGAAACTGGCCCACCACGGATGATCTGGAAACCCGATCGGATTGAAAACTTAACTTGCTTAAGATCCAATACTAGTAAGCTTAAGTCCGACCGCATTTAATAAGAGGACCTCCAGAAGTGTTCCGTTGGATCAGAAAGAGCCTGATTTGGTTATAACCTAAATATACCTTGGCCCTAGGGCTATTTTCATCGCTTTTGGGCTTATAAAAATGGCTTAAACCCTCATTCCTAAATCCCATACGAATTTTCAACCCTAGCTAAGTTAAGAGAGAGAAAAGAGAGAGAAATAGAGAGAGAAGTTATGTTCCTGGGATTCTTCCTGGTTCTGAGCGATTCTTCCTGGGATTCTTCCCAACTTTATTATGTGCCTAATCCACCTATCTGTATCATTATTCCGACGATTCTAATTCTGTTCTTGGGTAAGTTAATCAAAACCTAACCTATTTTGAAGCTTAGAATAGTTGAAGTAAAGTTATAGCTAACCTGTTTCATGCCTTAGGCAGCGTATCCGCCGTTGACGAAGACTTACCGTCTGAATCATATTCATTTCGCATTTATTGGTTTAAGGTGCGGACTATATACGTTTAGGTTATGGTTTTCAAGACTTTTAATGTTAGATAATGATTTATTACTGACGTGGATGTTATTTCACATGCAAAATGCGATGTCCGTTTCGCCTTTCAGTTATATGTGAACTATGTTGAATATACTGTATTCCATGTATTTGTAGAATAGCCTGTATACATATAGAATATGAATTTGTGTTTTCCATGATTAACTGCCATCTATGTCTGTTAGATGTAGGTGTAACAACTCCTGGGCTAAAGGTTTAGCCCAAATACATGATATACCAACATACGATATGTAGTTAGTATGTGTAGCCTAAGTGTTTATAAAAATGACTGAATGAGTGTAGACTTTGTATTCGGGCTCGCCATGACAAACTGTCGTGGATATATGATTGTTGTATGGGTGACAACCCTTTGACGAAAGGATTTGCCCTAACACGTATGCTAATTAATACACAATATGTATGATATAATGTGTAGAGTAAGTGTTTGTAAAAGTGTCTAAATGAGTTAGTAGTTAGTACGATGTACTTGTATGCGGGTTGAGATATGATTCTCAACTACAACAATGATGTGTATAATTTTCTCCATGTATAACTTATTCTGATGTTTGCTTGATTATGAATTGAATGTGTGTGAATTCATGTTTACAATGCACTTCAGAACATGTTCATTTGATTGTATAATTTGTAATATTGATCCATTACTACTTTGACCATCTCAAAGGACATCATGTTGTATTTGAATGTGTTTGGGGCTATGATATAGTCCAGGTAATCGGTAACAGCCCTTGAACTGGTGGTTGAGGTTAATTACGCCACGTAGGATAAGTCCGACGAATTTGAGTAGTGCTTGGGAGGTTTGACAGTGGTTAGGCCACACGGAGTGCGTATGCATTCCATGTCAATTAATTCAATGTGCGCTTGACCTAGTTGTGCTTATCAACTAACCCGATTGACCGATGTATGTTCACCATGTTTGGTCTCTATTTTTTGAATCTAAGGCACCCAACTCACGAGTGAAGATCCTGTTAACCTTATTATCGTGATCCCCTAAGACTCATGAGCCGGGTATGTGGTATGGGACATCGTGGTCAAGCTGTTGGCCTACGCTGGGGTGAAGAGCCTCCCTGTAGTGACCAGTGAGAACCCTACTCTCGTGAGCCGATTATGGTGGTATGGGACACTACATTCATGCTGTCGACCTACACTGATTCGGGACGAGCCCTCTGTAGTTACCTCGAGTATATCCTGACACTGCATATGGGCGACGAGCCTTATTGTAGTATCCAGGATATGACTAGACCTGTATTGATTGGTGACGAGCCCTTTAGAACGATCTAGAACAGTAATATCATATGAGATTTCCTAGGACTGACGACCCTAGAATGGATTATTGTTTAAGAATTAGTATAAGGGAGGTGCCTTAGCTTCCCAATCCTGCTGTATGAAAAGGACTAATAAGAACTTGGTAATCATGGTTATGATGGAATTCCACTCTCTAAAGATTTTCCTATTAGGAAGATAGAGTGATTCCAATCATCTATGCATTCAAGGCATCTCAGCTTAATGATCTATTGAATATCAATGATGAGGGTGGATTGGAGGATGAGCTCTCTGAGAGAAAGGGCTTAAGATAAATGATATGAAGTTTAAAACACTTAGAAGCACTCTCTTCTTTCTCTAGCAGCAATAAACACTAACCTCTCTATATATAGGCAAAAGGTTCCAACGGATATAAAACGGCCACATTTATGACAGAGTTCGATATCATCGAGAAAGAGTCGATATGATCGAGCGTATACTCTCGATTGTATCAATGATCCACTCGATGGTACAAAGTTCATGTCATTCTCTTTTGAAACCTTTTGCCGACTGGTCGATGGGATCGAGACACACATCGATGTTATCAGATTTCGAACTCCGATTCCATCGATAGATGGATCGATCTATCGACAAGTGAAAATAAGAGAGACAAGCCTTGATGAATTTCAAGTTCTAAAGATATGATCGGGGAACAGCCGATGTCATCGGAATTTGAATGTCGATGATATTGAAACTTTATCGATAGGATCGATAAATCATATAGATTTAACAATAAGCACGCTGGTCAGTTTGTGCCAGATTCAATCCAATCGACCAGGACTCAATGATATCGATATTAGAATATCGATTTCCTCGAATGGCCCCCGATCAACATTTTAAAACACCCTGAAATTTATACTGGAGGAAATATGCGCCTACTATCGATATGATCGAATGACTACTGATATGATCGATATTTGAGTTCAGATTGAATCCAACAGTTATCGATACATCGAAGCTTATAGTAGTTTTCTTTAGAAAAATAAGGGCACCGAAAAACTGTCTGTCGATATTATCGATCCACTTTCGATGGGATAGATATTCGAATATCGATGATATCGATTGAGATTTTGATATATCGATAAATCGTCCAGATGAATGTTTGATTGCTGGACGCTTTTTATCCTCACTCGATTGTATCGATTGAGATGCCGAGGACATCGACAGAGCAGGTCGATCATATCGAAATGGGAATCGATATAATCGACAGGGTAAGAAAAACTTGAAGATTTTTCTGTTTGGTAAAAATTTTTCTTACACTAAAACCCTAAGGTGTTCTACTTAGTTTTAAGGGTTTTAATCACCTGGTGTTTTGGGACATGGGATGTGAGGCTATGATTTAGCTGTGGTGAGCTTCCACACATCCAGTTGAGGCAGACACTTGATTAGATCTTCTTGTTAGGCGCTTTTGTTCAACTGACTCAACTTACACCTTAATTGACAAACCAGGGCACTTGCAGGTGCACTTTCAATCTCCCCCTTTGTCAATTACGTGAAAAAATTCCCAAAATACCCTAGGAAAATATCTAGACAGATACATCCTAAATTGTGTGTATATACATTAACACAAATTTACAAAATCTAATCACCCATGTACACAACCAGTAATTGCTCCCCCTAACTTCAGAACTCCCTCTTTCTTGTTGCGGCTGCTCCCCTTAACACCTGCAACATACACGAGCACAAATATCCAATTTTCCACAGGGGCGTTTGTAATTTTTCTCCCCCTTTTTGTCAGTCATTGACAAAGATACAGTAAGTCATATTGACTGAATAGTTTAAGCATATGGGAGAACCACTAGATATAGATGACCAAGGGTGAACCCATTTTAAAACATACAGCACTATTCATGAGATATGAATGCATACATAGACAAGTATCATAGTTATAGATCAGGTAGAATATTCAATAGAAACACATGCATTTCATATCAGATAGGGCAGAAAAGATAGATTGTGATACCCTGTCATAATCAATATATCCATGAACCATTTGAAAACAGAGATCACATAAACAGGGATGAGACTATGAAGCAGTTAGCAATGCAACCCATGTTCAAACCAGACAAACCAAGACACATTCAAGTTATAAGATGTAACACCCCGGATTTTGGCCAATCTGGGATTTGACGTCCTTAGGCAATGGGTCAACTAAGCACCTGAAAAATCGCTCAGAACCCAATTCCATCGCCAAAGAAATCACTTAGGATTAATTCCTTTAGAAACTAAGCATAAGTTAGCTAGCGCAACGCTAGAGTAGCTGGGAAATAGTCTCTGATCACTTTAAATACGTTCTACAAGACCCAAATCGAGTAGAACCAATGACTCTATAATACTCTAAAAGCTCGGATCAAACTCTAAGCAAGTTTGTTCTCTGGACCACTTTGAAAATTCGTATTGGATCTAGACCGCATGTCGAAAGTCCGATACCTACTATCTTAGACCGTTAGAACCACCTAGCTGGACTTGACAATAATTTCGAAAATCAAGTCCAACCGACATTCACAGGCTATTTCATTGAGCCTGGACTGAAGAGAGTGAGAATAGGGACAGATTTAGAATTTGAAATTCAAATCTGGCACACGACTTGACGTGTCAGTTTTAAGCATTCTGACTGTCAGAATTCAGCCAAATTACACCCTCGGATCAGGAAATATTTCTATTTCATATCATGAGACTTGCAGGCCTGATCTACGTGCGGTGACCCTGAACTGAAATTGGACCGCCACGGGCGATCTACGAACCCTGCTGGACTAAAAATTTGATATATGTTAGATCCAGTATGCATGAGCTTAAGTCCAATCGCGTTCGGCCAGGGGACCACTAGAAATGATCTTTTGGACCGAAACAGCCCCGCTTTGGATAAACATCAAGTGAACTTTGTTCCAGAGCCTATTCCGGGCATTTTTAGACTTATAAAAGGGGTTGAAACCCTCACTCCTCTCTCCCATCCGAATTTGAGATAAACCCTAGATTGGGAGAGAGAAAAGGTGAGAGTTTGTGAGAGAGAGTAGGAGAAAATTTTTCTGCCGTTGCACCACCTATTGCAAGTGCCTAAGCAACACACTTCAATCACCTAGCCGGTGATTCCTCCGCATTTTCAGGTAAGAAAATACCCTAAAGTTTCTGATCTAGTGTTCCTTCGTTTCCGTAGCGAGATAGCTGATGCATCTTGTAAAACAAGTTGTCTAGTCGCCGTAGACGAAGCGTATACGCTCCGTTCGAAACGATACGTTTATAAGGAAAAAGGTGAGGATTTTAGATGCTTTGATTGACTGTTTTCAAAGCTTTCAATGTCGTTTAATAGTAGATTATCGATGACAACGCCGTTTGACATGTACAACATGCTGTCCGTTTCTTGTTTCGTAAACCAATGAAGAATATGAGATTTAAGGCATTTTAGTCATTTGTAGGAAGTACTGTTTTTATGCATATTTTGCTAATGTGATTGACAAGGTTTATTGTCGCATTAGAATGTTAGGAATACGTGCATAATTAGTTTGGCGAAGAGATTCGCCTAAATGCGCACTTCGGGTCGACATACTATATGTAGACTTAAGTGTGTAGTGTAAGTATTTGTATAAATGCTTGTATTAGTATGTATTGAATTAAATGGTGTTATGAGTTAGTTTGAGATTGTTTTCTCAATTAATATGCTGATGTAAATGATTTTCTATATGTTAGCTAAATGTATGATTTCATTACATGTATGGAATGCATGTGCTTGAAGATTCGCTTAAGTTGTATGTTATAACATGTGTTAACATGCTCACATGGTTGTATTTCATTTCCAATACTCACACATGATTTGCTGATGTGATTCCATATGTTTGGGACTATGCCTAGTCCAGGCAGTCGGTAACTGAGCGAATTCATGGTTGGCTTATCTTTGCCATGAACGACGCGTCGATGAACGCGAACCGTGTTTTGGAGTTGGCAGCAGTGGTTAGGCCACACGAAGTATTTTACGCACTTCATGTCGTTCGACTTGAGATGCGATCGTGCTAGTCGAGCCCGTCAAGTAACCCGACTGGCCGTTGTATGTTCACCCTGCATGAGTCATAACTGCTTGAACCTAGGGTACTGAACTTACCATTGTAAACCCTGTTAACCATGGTACCTTGATCCACGAAGACTCATGAGCCGGGCATGGTGGTATGGGACATCGTGGTCGAGCTTTCGGCCTACGCTGGGGCCACAAACCTCCCCGTAGTGACCGGTGAGCACCTAGTCTCGTGAACAGATTATGGTGGTATGGGACACTATATTCTTACTGTCAGCCTACACTGATCAGGCGACGAGTCCTTTGTAGTGACCGCGAGCGTATTCTGAGTCTACGGGAGGCGATGACCCTTCAGTAGCAGTGAGAGTACAGTAGGCCTGTATTGATAAGGTGATGGGGGAGCGGTGCAACGAGTGCGAGTAACAGCCCTGGCAGCCCTTGCAGCGACCTACAAAATATGCATCGTATGAGATTACTAGGAGTGACGACCCTAGACAGGATTTGTGTTGGGATTGATATAAGAGAAGTACCTTAGTTTCTCAATCCCGCTGTTTGAATGGACTAATGACAACTTGGCAATCATATCACCATTACATTGCATGTGCCTGGAAGATGTGGAGCACTGAGCGGGATGCACGCATGCCGCGGGCGTTAGATGGTGCCGTATGAGGGAGAACGTCGATGAGGGCATCCATCATGTCATGTCATATTACATTAACAATAGTATTAGGATTGTCTAATTTACTGCTTTACTATTATCGCATGATTGATTTGTGAACATGCTAATCTTTGCTCTATGATTCCACTGAGTTGATCACTCACTCCCACGTTATGGGATGGTGTTTGCAACACCCACCAGACCCTGTCTTAGATGCAGGTAATGTAGAGATCCAGGAGGCAGAGCCGGACTATGATGAGGACCAGGACGAGTTCTCATACATGCAGTATCACGACGGTTTTGCTTAGGTGACCTGGGTTGACGGGACTCTTTAGTGGGACTATTTTGAACATTTTATTTTAGTTTATTTACATGTATATGAGACTCAATGATGTATTCATACTTTAGTGACAGTCGAGATCTACTTTGTTTTTCCATACAGTGATATATATATTCTTTAGTCTTCTGCTTGCTTTTATCACTGGATCTGGAGTATGAATTGCAGTTTTGGTATACTTTTACTCATGTGAATGCTTTAACTCAGACAACATTGAATCATAATCATTTTTGTTGCATAAGTGACGGTCTGCAACTCGGGAGTTGAGTTTATACACGACCCCCGATTTTCAAGGTGTTACAAGTTGGTATCAGAGCATGATTTGGATTAAACCGGGCCTTGGTTATGGTCACGCGACATACGCTGTCACTTTCTTTAACTTAGGAGGGTGCGAGAAAGGTCTAGAAACACTTATATGATCGCAGATTCACCAATAGGCGAAGTCTATTCATATCGATCATGCGATTGAGTCCGTAACGCATCTAGGGTCGCGTGAAGCGACATAAGTAGCTCCTAAGTTGTAGGTAGTTGGGTTGAGATGTTCTTTGAACGATTTTAAACCGGTAAAGGTGAATCATTGGGCTGTGGGACCCACCTACCTCGTCGCCTGATCAGTGTAGGCCGACAGCAAGAATATAGTGTCCCATACCACCATAATCTGCTCATGAGATATAGGTGCTCACTGGTCACTACAGGGAGGTTTGTGGCCCCAGCGTAGGTCGACAGCTCGACCACGGTGTCCCATACCACCATGCCTGGTTCATGAGTCTTCGTGGATCAAGGTACCATGGTTAACAGGGTTTACAATGATAAGTTCAGTACCCTAGGTTCAAGCAGTTCTGACTCATGCAGGGTGAACATACAACGGCCAGTCGGGTTACTTGACGGGCTCGACTAACACGATCGCATCTCAAGTCGAACGACATGAAGTGCGTAAAACACTTCGTGTGTCCTAACCACTGTCGCCAACTCTAAAACACGGCTCGCATTCATCGACGCGTCGTTCATGGCCAAGATAAGCCAACCACGAATTCGCTCGGTTACCGACTGCCTGGACTAAGTATAGTCCTAAACAATTATGGAATCATATCAGCAATCATATGAGAGCATTGGAAATAAAATACAACCTTGTGAGCATGTTAACACATGTTATAAACTACAACTTAAGCAAATCTTCAAGCACATGCATTTCATACATATAATGAAATCATGCATTTTGCTAACATGTAGGAAATCATTTAAATCAGCATATTAATTGAGAAAATAATCTCAAACTAATTCATAACACCATGTAATTCAATACATACTAATACAAGCATTTATACGAACACTTACACTACACACTTAAGTCTACATATAGTATGTCGACCCGAAGTGCGCATTTAGGTGAATCTCTCCGCCAAACTAATTATGCACGTATTCCTAACATTCTAATGCGACAATAAACCATGTCAATCACATCAGCAAATTATGGATGAAATCAGTACTTCCTACAAATGACTAAAATACCCTAAATCTCATATTCTTCGCCGGTTTACGAAACAGGAAACGGACAGCATGTTGTACATGTCAAACGGCGATGCCGTCGATAATCTACTATTAAACGACATTGAAAGCATTGTAAACAGTCAATCAAAGCGTCTAAAATCCGCACCTTATCTCTTATAAATGTGTGAATTCAAACGGAGCGTATACGCTTCGTCTACGGCGAATAGAGAACCTAATTTACGAGTTCTATCAGTTTACATGCTATGGACGGAAAGAATCCCAAATCAGCAACTTATTAGGGTTATTTCTTACCTGAAAACGTGGAGAAATCACCGGCTGAGTGATGGAATCGTGTTGCTAAAGTACGTGCAACAGGCGATGCAAAGGCAGGAAAATTCTCTCCTAATCTCTTTCACAAACTCTCACCTTTTCTCTCTCCCAATCTAGGGTTTTTCTCAAATTCGGATGGGAGAGAGGAGTGAGGGTTTCAACCCCTTTATAAGGCTAAAAATGCCCAAAACAGGCTCAGGAACAAAGTTCACTTGATGCTTATCCAAAGCGGGGCTGTTTCGGTCCAAAAGATGATTTCTGGTGGTCCCTTGGCCGAACGCGATTGGACTTAAGCTCATGCATATAGGATCTAGCACGCAACAAGTTTTCAGTCCGGCAGGGTTTGTAGATCGCACGCGGCGGTCCAGTTTCAGTTCAGCGGTCACCGCACGTAGATCAGGCCTGCAAGTCTCATGATATGAAATAGAAATTTTTCCTGATCCGAGGGTGTAATCTGGCTGAATTCTGATGGTCAGAATGCTTAATACTGACATGTCAAGTCGTGTGCCAGATTTGAATTTCAAATTCCAAATCTGTCCCTATTCTTACTCTCTTCAGTCCAGGCTCAATGAAATAGTCCGTGATTGTCGGTTGGACTTGATTTTTGAAATGATTGTCAAGTCCAGCTAGGCGGTTCTAACGGTCTAAGATAGTAGGTATCGGACTTTCGACGCGCGGTCTAGATCCAATACAAAGTTTCAAGATGGTCCAGAGAACAAACCAGCTTAGAGTTTGATCCGAGGTTATAGAGTATTATAGAGTCATTGGTTCTACTCGATTTGGGTCTTGTAGAACGTATTTAAAGTGATCAGGGACTATTTCCCAGTTACTCTAGCGTTGCGCTAGCTAACTTATGCTTAGTTTCTAAAGGAATTAACCTTAAGTGATCTCTTTGGCTATGGAATTGGGTTCTAAGCGATTTTTCAGGTGTTTTAATTAACCCATGGCCTAAGGACGTCTAATCCCAGGTTGGCCAAAATTCGGGGTGTTACAGCTTATCTTTGCCACGAACGACGCGTCGATGAATGCGAGCCGTGTTTTGGAGTTGGCGGCAGTGCTTAGGCCACACGAAGTATTTTACGCACTTCATGTCGTTCGACTTGAGATGCGATCATGCTAGTCGAGCCCGTCAAGTAACCTGACAGGCCGTTGTATGTTCACCCTGCATGAGTCATAACTGCTTGAACCTAGGGTACTGAACTTACTATTGTAAACCCTGTTAACCATGGTACCTTGATCCACGAAGACTCATGAGCCGGGCATGGTGGTATGGGACACCGTGGTCGAGCTGTCGGCCTACGCTGGGGCCACAAACCTCCCCGTAGTGACCAGTGAGCACCTAGTCTCGTGAGCAGATTATGGTGGTATGGGACACTATATTCTTACTGTCGGCCTACACTGATCAGGAGACAAGTCCTTTATAGTGACCGCGAGCATATTCTGAGTCTACGGGAGGCGACGACCCTTCAGTAGCAGTGAGAGTACAGTAGGCCTGTATTGATAAGGTGATGGGGGAGCGGTGCAACGAGTGCGAGTAACAACCCTGGCAGCCCTTGTAGCGACCTACAAAATATACATCGTATGAGATTACTAGGAGTGACGACCCTAGACAGGATCTGTGTTGGGATTGATATAAGAGAAGTACATTAGTTTCCCAATCCTGCTGTTTGAATGGACTAATAACAACTTGGCAATCATATCACCATTACATTGTATGTGCCTGGAAGATGTGGAGCACTGAGCAGGATGCACGCATACCCCGGGCGTTAGATGGTGCTGTATGAGGGAGAACGTCGTTGAGGGCATCCATCATGTCATGTCATATTGCATTAACAACAGTATTAGGATTGTCTGATTTACTGCTTTACTATTATCGCATGATTGATTTGTGAACATGCTAATCTTTGCTCTATGATTCCATTGAGTTGATCACTCACTCCCACGTTACGGGATGGTGTTTGCAACACCCACCAGACCCTGTCTTAGATGCAGGTGATGCAGAGATTCAGGAGGCAGAGCCGGACTATGATGAGGACCAGGATGAGTTTTCATACATGCAGTATCACGACGGCTTTGCTTAGGTGACCTGGGTTGACGGGACTCTTCAGTGGGACTATTTTGAACATTTTATTTTGATTTATTTACATGTATATGAGACTCAGTGATGTATTCATACTTTAGTGACAGTCGAGATCTACTTTGTTTTTCCATACAGTGATATATATTCTTTAGTCTTCCGCTTGCTTTTATCACTGGATCTGGAGTATGAATTGCAGTTTTGGTATACTTTTACTCATGTGAATGCTTTAACTCAGACAACATTGAATCATAATCATTTTTGTTGCATAAGTGACGGTCTGCAACTCGGGAGTTGAGTTTATACACGACCCCCGATTTTCAGGGTGTTACAAGTTGGTATCAGAGCATGATTTGGATTAAACCGGGCCTTGGTTATGGTCACGCGACATACGCTGTCACTTTCTTTAACTTAGGAGGGTGCGAGAAAGGTCTAGAAACACTTATATGATCGCAGATTCACCAATAGGCGAAGTCTATTCATATCGATCATGCGATTGAGTCCGTAACGCATCTAGGGTCGCGTGAAGCGACATAAGTAGCTCCTAAGTTGTAGGTAGTTGGGTTGAGATGTTCTTTGAACGATTTTAAACCGGTAAAGGTGAATCATTGGGCTGTGGGACAACCACAACCCCAACATTCAATCGCCAGGGCTTAAAAACCCCGTTTCACTTAAATCCTTCGAGATTCTTCCTCTCACCATTCCAATCTTCAATTATTTCTTATCCTTTTCATGTGAGGCATCAATCCTAATGTGAAAATGATATAAAATCATACTTCGACAAAATTTTATGATGAATAGTAAAATTTTATAAAAAATAGCCATAAGGTCATTCTAACTTTGCTTTCTTTAGCAACTAATGGGCTAGACGGATGTATTAGCTCCTTCTACCCCAAAATCATATGCTGCATGATAGGGAATTGTATTCAGGAATGTATATTGGCCCCAGAAATCCCTTAATACATGTTTGGACCTATATAGGGCAATATACAATGAACCAAGGTGGGGACCATACATATTTGGGGTCCCTGGACCATGGGGGACCAGACCCATGTGGTCCCACCGATCGACCAGAGGAACGGTCAGCGATGCCATCGCCGGCCACTGTGGCCCACTTGATGTAAGTTTTGGGATCTGGGGGTATTTTGGGTAGTGTACACCCCCCATGTGTGGTTCATCCATAGAAAACCCCAAATAGGGGTACTTCCTTCACAACCAGCCCCATCCCTTGCCCCATTTCACGTTTTTCTGCTGCCCTCCTCCAAACCGTGGCTTCAAATCATTCCTAAACCCATTCCCTACTGAAAACGACCACACTTCATCACTCCAAAGTGATTTGCAGCCCTCCCTCTTGCAGATCTCATCGTTTGGAGCTCCTAAAACTCCTAAATCGAGCTAAAATCGTGTGGAGCTCCATTCCCCTTTATAGTTCTCTTTTTCCTTTGAAAATCCAGCCTTTGGGAGCTTAATGCATCCCTCTACAGGGCCTAGATTTGTTTCAGCCCATTTGGATAAAAATTTCTCCGCATTTCCTCCGCTTTCCATGGCTATTGTTAAGGCTATTCTAGCCTTTTTTCTCCCTTTCCATTGTCCTCTCTCTCGTGTCCCTTTTATTTGATCCTCAGACTCGTGTAAACGTGCATACCCATCCCATTTCTCTACGATCTTCGCTTACTTAATTACTGTTTTAAGGATTTTTATGTTTTGTTGTTGTTAGGTTTAGTAAAGTCAAAGGTAGAAAATGTGTTTGTGTTAATGGTTTGGCCTTAGCATAGCCGAAGGTGTTCCTGTCATAATCTATGTAGAACTTTATTCCATGTATTGTGACAAATTTTGTTGAATGGATTGCATGCCGTTTCGTTCGCTGTAAGGTCTCGTCCCTAGTTTGGGTGTATCCTATGGTTTCCACTGCCATGTTGTAAATCCCGGGATTAAGCCTACGAAATTAATTTTTATCCCACCCCACCCTCCTACCAAGCATGCCACTTTCAATCCCACCATGGGACTAGGAATGTCGTTCCATTTAATATAACTAAACGCTACTGGCCACATAGGCCCTTGGCGTTTTGGACCTAGTATTAGTACTCCTAGATTTGAAGGATCTGACTATATAGGAAAGCCAATTCTATTTAGATAATATTGACCCTAAGCAATAGAGCAATTCACGGTATTAGTAATGGTATGGAACCATTTACTGTATAATCTTAGGCTTTGGATTATAGTTACTGAGTTACAGACTAGCCTACTAGTTACCTTAAGTAGTGTAAATCCTGTATGTGCTAAGGAATTGTAGGTTAGATTTGGTTGAAGTAGAACATTATTCCTTCGATGGATCCCCTTATGACTTATAGACTTCTGTTGTTGCCCATAGGAAGGAACCATTCACTCTCAGGGAACATTTATAAATCCCTCAGATTGAACTTAGAATGTACTAGCACGCCCCTTAAAATTGCCTTCCCCAAGGGCTTATTACATTCGGGAACGCGAAATAAAGGAAATACAATTATCAGCGAAGTATTCGCGGTTTGACTTGACCTCTTAATCCTGGTAGTTACCAATAAATCCAATGCTTTGATCAAGCAGAGGGTCGACATCGAATAGGATTAAGAACTGATACGAAGAATTTTTTGTCAGAGTCTCGGTAGAGGGTCAATGTATCCGGCTCAGACCCACTACACAACCTTTCTTCTGTGAGGGCCCAACCACCTACAACCAAATGTGATCACATTGTCTTTGGGAAATGGCGAGGACTTAAAGCCAGTAGAGAATTAGACATCTTGCTACCAACTCATACCTGCCCCTGAACTTAACCACAATAGAGCTTAGGCTCATCTCTATCGCCATAGATACCAATGCCATAGAAGGCATCATTAGCAAGGGAAAATCACTGTAATGAGAGGTTGTTTCCTAATTCATGTCAAGGATAGCCCCTAAGTTGCACCTCGTTCCGATATACGGAGCGATGCAAAGATTCTTGAGCCTTAAGTAAAACCAAGTTTTAAGGGGGGTAGAACGTGCGAGTCCAATCCAATTAGGTCAGCTAAGGCAATCGTTCGATCAGAGTGGCGCAGCGGAAGCGTGGTTGGCCTCTTCCCCACTGGCCCAGGATTGAAACATTTGAGTTAGGATATACGTACGGTTAGGTCATTAAATAGGATTGACCCTTCCTTACAATGTCAAGATTGAAGTCTTGCTAGATACTCCTTACCCGTCGCCAATTTTGGGGACGAAATTGTGTTTTAAGGGGGGTAGATTGTAACACCCCAGATTTTGGCCAATCTGGGATTTAACGTCCTTAGGCAATGGGTCAACTAAAGCACCTGAAAAATCGCTCAGAACCCAATTCCATCGCCAAAGAAATCACTTAGGATTAATTCCTTTAGAAACTAAGCATAAGTTAGCTAGCGCAACGCTAGAGTAGCTGGGAAATAGTCCCTGATCACTTTAAATACGTTCTACAAGACCCAAATCGAGTAGAACCAATGACTCTATATTACTCTAAAAGCTCGGATCAAACTCTAAGCAGGTTTGTTCTCTGGACCACTTTGAAAATTCGTATTGGATCTAGACCGCATGTCGAAAGTCCGATACCTACTATCTTAGACCATTAGAACCACCTAGCTGGACTTGACAATCATTTCGAAAATCAAGTCCAACCGACATTCACAGGCTATTTCATTGAGCCTGGACTGAAGAGAGTGAGAATAGGGATAGATTTAGAATTTGAAATTCAAATCTGGCACACGACTTGACGTGTCAGTATTAAGCATTTTGACTGTCAGAATTCAGCCAAATTAGACCCTCGGATCAGGAAAAATTTCTATTTCATATCATGAGACTTGCAGGCCTGATCTACGTGCGGTGACCGCTGAACTGAAATTGGATCGCCACGGGTGATCTACGAACCTTGCTGGACTGAAAACTTGATATATGCTAGATCCAGTATGCATGAGCTTAAGTCCGATCGCGTTCGGCCAGGGGACCACCAGAAATGATCTTTTGGACCGAAACAGCCCCGCTTTGGATAAACATCAAGTGAACTTTGTTCCCGAGCCTATTCCGGGCATTTTTAGGCTTATAAAAGGGGTTGAAACCCTCACTCCTCTCTCCCATCCGAATTTGAGAAAAATCCTAGATTGGGAGAGAGAAAAGGTGAGAGTTTGTGAGAGAGTAGGAGAGAATTTTCCTGCCGATGCACCACCTGTTGCAAGTGCCTAAGCAACACACTTCAATCACCTGGCCGGTGATTCCTCCGCATTTTCAGGTAAGAAAATACCCTAAAAGTTACTGATCTAGTGTTCCTTCATTTTCGTAGCGAGATAGCTGATGCATCTTGTAAAACAGGTTGTCTAGTCGCAGTAGACGAAGCGTATACGCTCCGTTCGAAACGATACGTTTATAAGGAAAAAGGTGAGGATTTTAGACGCTTTGATTGACTGTTTCCAATGCTTTCAATGTCGTTTAATAGTAGATTATCGACGGCAACGCCTTTTGACATGTACAACATGCTGTCCGTTTCTTATTTCGTAAACCAACGTAGAATATGAGATTTAGGGCATTTTAGTCATTTGTAGGAAGTACTGTTTTCATGAATATTTTGTTGATGTGATTGACATGGTTTATTATTGCATTAGAATGTTAGGAATACGTGCATAATTAGTTTGGAGAAGAGATTCGCCTAAATGCGCACTTCGGGTCGACATACTATATGTAGACTTAAGTGTGTAGTGTAAGTGTTTGTATAAATGCTTGTATTAGTATGTATTGAATTAAATGATGTTATGAATTAGTTTGAGATTGTTTTCTCAATTAATATGCTGATGTAAATGATATTCTACATGTTAGCTAAATGCATGATTTCATTACATGTATGGAATGCATGTGCTTGAAGATTTGCTTAAGTTGTATGTTATAACATGTGTTAACATGCTCACATGGTTGTATTTCATTTCCAATACTCTCACATGATTTGCTAATGTGATTCCATATGTTTGGGACTATGCCTAGTCCAGGCAGTCGGTAACTGAGCGAATTCGTGGTTGGCTTATGTAACATCCCGAAAATCGGGGGGTCGAGTAAAAACCCAACTCCCGAGTTCCAAAATGTTATTTATGCAACAAAAATGTGTATGATTGAATGTTGTCTGTGTTAATGTATTAAACATGAGTGGGATTAAGCCAGAACAACATATCATACTCCAGAGACAGTTAAATTAGCAAGCGGAAGACTGTGATAGTATGTATAACGTATATAAACTATTGTATGTCTCCAGAGTGTGAACATGTTACCAGGTTATATACATACATGTATACTCCAAAAGTAAACAAAATGAATATACATGAGTGCACTAAAAATATAAAATGACAAGTGTCAAGGCATCTAATCAACCTCCCTGTAATCCCGTCAATCAGAACACGTATAAAGGAGGGATCCTCCTCATCATCATCAAGTCTAGCTCCACCTCGCAGGCCGCGCCATCATCTGCAATCACAATAGGGACTGGTGGGCATCCGAAAACATCATCTCGTAACGTGGTAGTGAGTGATCAACTCAGTGGGATAAGAGAGCAGAGATTAGCATGTTATCAAATCAATCATGCGCTAATAGTAAAGCAGTAAATCAAACAATCCTAATACTGTTGTTAATGCAATATGACATGACGTGATGTATGCCCTCACCGACGATCTCCCTCATACGGCACCATCTTACGACCGCGGCATGCAATCGACCCTCAAGTGCTCCACATCTTCCAGGCACATGCAATGTTATGGTGATATGATTTTCGAGTTGTTATTAGTCCATTCAAACAGCAGGATTAGGAAACTAAGGTATTTACCTTATATCAATCCCAATACAGATCCTGTCTAGGGTCGTCACTCCTAGTAATCTCATATGAAGTATATTTTGTAGGTCGCTGCAAGGGCTACCAGGGCTATTGCTCGCACTCGTTGCACCGCTCCCCCATCACCTTATCAATACAGGCCTACTGTACTCTACTGCTACTGAAGGGTCGTCGCCTCCCGTAGACTCAGAATCCGCTCGCGGTCACTACAAAGGACTCGTCGCCTGATCAGTGTAGGCCGACAGCAAGAATATAGTGTCCCATACCACCATAATCTGCTCATGAGATATAGGTGCTCACTGGTCACTACAGGGAGGTTTGTGGCCCCAGCGTAGGTCGACAGCTCGACCACGGTGTCCCATACCACCATGCCTGGTTCATGAGTCTTCGTGGATCAAGGTACCATGGTTAACAGGGTTTACAATGATAAGTTCAGTACCCTAGGTTCAAGCAGTTCTGACTCATGCAGGGTGAACATACAACGGCCAGTCGGGTTACTTGACGGGCTCGACTAACACGATCGCATCTCAAGTCGAACGACATGAAGTGCGTAAAACACTTCGTGTGTCCTAACCACTGTCGCCAACTCTAAAACACGGCTCGCATTCATCGACGCGTCGTTCATGGCCAAGATAAGCCAACCACGAATTCGCTCGGTTACCGACTGCCTGGACTAAGTATAGTCCTAAACAATTATGGAATCATATCAGCAATCATATGAGAGCATTGGAAATAAAATACAACCTTGTGAGCATGTTAACACATGTTATAAACTACAACTTAAGCAAATCTTCAAGCACATGCATTTCATACATATAATGAAATCATGCATTTTGCTAACATGTAGGAAATCATTTAAATCAGCATATTAATTGAGAAAATAATCTCAAACTAATTCATAACACCATGTAATTCAATACATACTAATACAAGCATTTATACGAACACTTACACTACACACTTAAGTCTACATATAGTATGTCGACCCGAAGTGCGCATTTAGGTGAATCTCTCCGCCAAACTAATTATGCACGTATTCCTAACATTCTAATGCGACAATAAACCATGTCAATCACATCAGCAAATTATGGATGAAATCAGTACTTCCTACAAATGACTAAAATACCCTAAATCTCATATTCTTCGCCGGTTTACGAAACAGGAAACGGACAGCATGTTGTACATGTCAAACGGCGATGCCGTCGATAATCTACTATTAAACGACATTGAAAGCATTGTAAACAGTCAATCAAAGCGTCTAAAATCCGCACCTTATCTCTTATAAATGTGTGAATTCAAACGGAGCGTATACGCTTCGTCTACGGCGAATAGAGAACCTAATTTACGAGTTCTATCAGTTTACATGCTATGGACGGAAAGAATCCCAAATCAGCAACTTATTAGGGTTATTTCTTACCTGAAAACGTGGAGAAATCACCGGCTGAGTGATGGAATCGTGTTGCTAAAGTACGTGCAACAGGCGATGCAAAGGCAGGAAAATTCTCTCCTAATCTCTTTCACAAACTCTCACCTTTTCTCTCTCCCAATCTAGGGTTTTTCTCAAATTCGGATGGGAGAGAGGAGTGAGGGTTTCAACCCCTTTATAAGGCTAAAAATGCCCAAAACAGGCTCAGGAACAAAGTTCACTTGATGCTTATCCAAAGCGGGGCTGTTTCGGTCCAAAAGATGATTTCTGGTGGTCCCTTGGCCGAACGCGATTGGACTTAAGCTCATGCATATAGGATCTAGCACGCAACAAGTTTTCAGTCCGGCAGGGTTTGTAGATCGCACGCGGCGGTCCAGTTTCAGTTCAGCGGTCACCGCACGTAGATCAGGCCTGCAAGTCTCATGATATGAAATAGAAATTTTTCCTGATCCGAGGGTGTAATCTGGCTGAATTCTGATGGTCAGAATGCTTAATACTGACATGTCAAGTCGTGTGCCAGATTTGAATTTCAAATTCCAAATCTGTCCCTATTCTTACTCTCTTCAGTCCAGGCTCAATGAAATAGTCCGTGATTGTCGGTTGGACTTGATTTTTGAAATGATTGTCAAGTCCAGCTAGGCGGTTCTAACGGTCTAAGATAGTAGGTATCGGACTTTCGACGCGCGGTCTAGATCCAATACAAAGTTTCAAGATGGTCCAGAGAACAAACCAGCTTAGAGTTTGATCCGAGGTTATAGAGTATTATAGAGTCATTGGTTCTACTCGATTTGGGTCTTGTAGAACGTATTTAAAGTGATCAGGGACTATTTCCCAGTTACTCTAGCGTTGCGCTAGCTAACTTATGCTTAGTTTCTAAAGGAATTAACCTTAAGTGATCTCTTTGGCTATGGAATTGGGTTCTAAGCGATTTTTCAGGTGTTTTAATTAACCCATGGCCTAAGGACGTCTAATCCCAGGTTGGCCAAAATTCGGGGTGTTACAGCTTATCTTTGCCACGAACGACGCGTCGATGAATGCGAGCCGTGTTTTGGAGTTGGCGGCAGTGCTTAGGCCACACGAAGTATTTTACGCACTTCATGTCGTTCGACTTGAGATGCGATCATGCTAGTCGAGCCCGTCAAGTAACCTGACAGGCCGTTGTATGTTCACCCTGCATGAGTCATAACTGCTTGAACCTAGGGTACTGAACTTACTATTGTAAACCCTGTTAACCATGGTACCTTGATCCACGAAGACTCATGAGCCGGGCATGGTGGTATGGGACACCGTGGTCGAGCTGTCGGCCTACGCTGGGGCCACAAACCTCCCCGTAGTGACCAGTGAGCACCTAGTCTCGTGAGCAGATTATGGTGGTATGGGACACTATATTCTTACTGTCGGCCTACACTGATCAGGAGACAAGTCCTTTATAGTGACCGCGAGCATATTCTGAGTCTACGGGAGGCGACGACCCTTCAGTAGCAGTGAGAGTACAGTAGGCCTGTATTGATAAGGTGATGGGGGAGCGGTGCAACGAGTGCGAGTAACAACCCTGGCAGCCCTTGTAGCGACCTACAAAATATACATCGTATGAGATTACTAGGAGTGACGACCCTAGACAGGATCTGTGTTGGGATTGATATAAGAGAAGTACATTAGTTTCCCAATCCTGCTGTTTGAATGGACTAATAACAACTTGGCAATCATATCACCATTACATTGTATGTGCCTGGAAGATGTGGAGCACTGAGCAGGATGCACGCATACCCCGGGCGTTAGATGGTGCTGTATGAGGGAGAACGTCGTTGAGGGCATCCATCATGTCATGTCATATTGCATTAACAACAGTATTAGGATTGTCTGATTTACTGCTTTACTATTATCGCATGATTGATTTGTGAACATGCTAATCTTTGCTCTATGATTCCATTGAGTTGATCACTCACTCCCACGTTACGGGATGGTGTTTGCAACACCCACCAGACCCTGTCTTAGATGCAGGTGATGCAGAGATTCAGGAGGCAGAGCCGGACTATGATGAGGACCAGGATGAGTTTTCATACATGCAGTATCACGACGGCTTTGCTTAGGTGACCTGGGTTGACGGGACTCTTCAGTGGGACTATTTTGAACATTTTATTTTGATTTATTTACATGTATATGAGACTCAGTGATGTATTCATACTTTAGTGACAGTCGAGATCTACTTTGTTTTTCCATACAGTGATATATATTCTTTAGTCTTCCGCTTGCTTTTATCACTGGATCTGGAGTATGAATTGCAGTTTTGGTATACTTTTACTCATGTGAATGCTTTAACTCAGATAACATTGAATCATAATCATTTTTGTTGCATAAGTGACGGTCTGGAACTCGGGAGTTGAGTTTATATACGACCCCCGATTTTCAGGGTGTTACATAAGAGTTTATGACAGTAGCGACCCACACGGGGTATGGACAACCAAGAAGCCACTTTGTCGTAGTCTGTAAGTCAGCAAGTTATCACACACATAAATATGATCACAGGGCATTCAAAAAGAACCATATGCCAAGGTATTCTAGAAGAATTTTCAATGTGTGATAAATGAAAGGAATCCCTGGACAAGCTTTATAGAGAAGGTAGACTATTCAAAATTTGTTCCGTAGCATGTTGCAGAGACCCCAATATTTATCGGACACCTGAAAGATAGGCTTCCCAGTCATCAAGTTTCTTCATCATATAGGATTGACCATCCAGAAGTCTTTATAAATTATCTTGCACCTGGATACCCTGAATTGCCATGGCTTGAGATTCCCAAGGCCTGAGGTCTGATTGGTTTTTCCAACACAAGATACTTTGTCATAGAGATTCAGACTCTGGTTGTCTTTATAATTGAACCATAGACATGGATGTGAAAAATCATGAGTTGGTGGCAGACCGAATTGTCATGAAAGCTTAGACAGAAGGCATGGAAATGGAATTGTAGTGATGGATTCTTCTGTGGACACTCAGATTAACTGACGTAAGAGACGAGTTAGTAGGCATAGAGGAATTCCAAGATGAATATCATACAAAATATTAAGTATGTATGGAGAGAGATAATTGCTCGAGATTTCACAAGGACAGACATTTGTGCTCAATATACTGTGAAGGATCTTGTAGGTAGGATCAAGATACTTAACATGGAGGATATTCTTTAAATTCTTGGGAATTGCAGTACCATTACACAGTGATCGAGTAACTTCTCCCCATACACTGAGTCCATTCATATTTCGATCAGATACAAATATTTCAGTGATTCCTATGTCAACCATTCTACTTATCAATTTGGGTGTGATGTATTCGACTCGATTGACAGCCGCAACTGAGATGACTGGAGGATTGGTATCAACATTGAAGATTAAGCTCATAAACTAATGTACCAGATTGTGTTGAAATGTTCCCCCAAGATCACCACATTTTCCCATCCGATCTATTTTAGAAGATCGATGATCCTAAATGGTTTAATACTCTCTATATGAACCGTTCGTTCTACCACAAGTTTTAAGTTGAACAGAGAGGAGGAGGCGATTGCATCCTACGTACCTTTCTTCCTTTCAATTGATGCATGTTATGGACAAAGTGATCCTTTTTCTTTAGATATTTTGACAAAAAACTATGCTGAGAAATACAGTTCCAAAATGAGATTTCAGATCTTTCGATTTTAAGAGTTCTGGGAAGACTAATCGTCTCGACGTTTCAGCTACTCGGAGAGCCGTCGATGATATCGATTTACCAGTCGATGTGATCGACATTTATAAGTGGCCAATCAACACTCATATCGAAGGTGGATCTTCTCAAGTTTTTCTTTAGTCTGAAGATTGTTCATATACAGAATAGTATCTTATTGAAGTTCCTAGCAGAAAATATCAGCAAAATTTCGTATAACTTTTGTACATTGAAAAGTATAAACATTTGGATGTTTATGTACAAAAAGTGAGATGAGAGGCCTCAGATTGTTTCTTTGAAAGCTAAGAAAAATTGCATCATTTTAGCAGGTATTCAGATTTTTGATGCATGACCTGCACTAGTTTCTTCACTCTTAGTGTCTCTCAATATTATTCCGTTCTTTTCCAAGAATAATGTAGTAGTGGTTATTTGTGTGAAGACCCTTCATAATTGATTTTTGAAAGGGCCTAGCTATATGCCCTAGAGGGGGGGTGAATAGGGCAATGCCAAATAAAACTTATAACAACGGAATAATAAAAGATATAAAGCACAATGCTGAATATAAAACAATCACAATAGCATAAAATAAAGAGATTGATACTTTATCAATTCTAAGGACAACCGTACACCAAAAACCAAAGGTTTATGGTAGGACAACCTTATTTCTAGAACGTCCTTTGTATCAAAAATCAATGAGGAATAATAAGCAAGAAAATCAAAATAACTTGCAGAAAATAAATCCTAAGTTATTACGACATTCATCCACACTTGCTTGAAGTGATTACAACATTCATCCACAAACACTCTCCACAAAAAAAAAAATGAATAAAAGAATGAAAGAGTAAAACACATCCACAACACAACGATATATAGTGGTTCGCCTATGTGTACACCAACTGTTATCCAACAGCCACACAGATTGCTACTCCACTCCTAATATCCTCACACAGGGGATATTAGCATGCACTATCAAAATAGGTTTCACAGGTTCACCTAAGACCTTCACAATTATGTCTTTGATCTCGGGCTTACACAATCCAAAAACCCCACAATCTGAGTTTTCTGACTCTCCTTAGATGACCGATACAATGAGACTTTTCTGGCGAATCTCAAACAAAAACTAGAGAAAGTAAATTACAAAACATGTAAAATACCTGAATCACCTTTCGAAGAAATTCGGTAGAACCAATCGGAGTAGAAGTTTGATTCAATGTTCAAAGTCCAATACTCACTTTAAGAATGGTTATAAGTCTAATTGATTTTAAATCAAACGGGCTAGCTCTATTTGATTTTGAATCCAAGAAGAAGGAATATTAGAAATTTCCTTTTTCTAATAAGATTGGAATGTAGATCAAAATCAAATAAGAATAAGCTAGTAAAAGGAATATTAAATAAGCACAAAGCAGCTTAAAATAAACACAAACTTATCTCAGAGAATATTCTAAAGAATGCTTGAATAGAATTGATTTGAAGTACTAAAACTCTGAAGTTCGTGCTCTATTTATAGCCTAAAAAATCCCGTCTACGACTGGTCTTAGGAACCTAGGACTGGTCGTAGCTCCAAATATTTTCGAAAGATTTCCTTGGGATAAGATTTTCTGTTCCATGACCTGTCCTGGGGGGTCTACGACCGGTCGTGGGCCACCTACTACTGGTCGTGAGACACCTACGACCGGTCATAGGACCCCAAAAATGGTTGCTAGAGTTTGAGTCGTAGGGCTACGACCGGTCGAAGGATGAGTCGTAGAACTCACAGGACTGGTCGTAGGATGTTCAAGACTGGTCGTAGGACAGCCAGAAAGATCTGAAAATCTTCAACTACCTAGGACTGGTCCTGAAAAACTTAAGACTAGTCGTAGTAAAGCTAGGACTGGTCTTAGAACAGTCCAAACAAGAATAATAAAGTATATGAGTTATGTATCCAGAATGACCTACTGTAAAGCCCAACCTAAGGTCAATCTAAGGTTAAACAAACCTTAAAAGTGAGATGGACATTGAAAGTCTGTACACTCAGATGACCCTTAAGAGAAGCTTGAGAATATACAAATCTTGTAGTAGGCCTTCTTGAGCTTGATCTTGACTTGACAAAGTCTTCTACTAAACTTGAACTTGATCGAATCTTGAACATACAAACTTGAAGACTTCAATACTTGAATTCTTCATCCATGCCTTGAAAACTTTCTTCATTTAAGATCTTGTCTTGAAATGCGATGACTTGATTGTAATGAATAGTCTTCAATTATAAACCACAAGATGTATAAGACATAGATATAGGTTTTGGCACCACAAAATTTGACAATCAAAGGGATATGAAATCATAGTATTTACAATCTCCCCCTTTGTCAAATTTGTGACAAAACACATCGCATAAAAGATAATAAGGAATCATGAGCCATGAAATCACAAAATACTCTACTCCCCCTGAGTAATAAGAGTATTGCTCATATAATCAGTACACAACATAAAAACCTCAAGACTTCAATCCACATATCCTTCTCAATCAATCAATTTAAACAAATTTACTCCCCCTTTCCATACTACTCCCCTTTTAGCTTTAGCTTACTACTCCCTCTTTTTGTCACAAAATGACAAGGGAAAGGCACAATAGGAAGAGGAATAAACAGATAATAAGAAAGAGATATGAAAGGACATAATATAATCCTGAATCATCAAGTCATAACCCATAATCCAAAATATAATATCCAAAAGACATTGTTATCAAACCATAATCCATAATACATATCCAAAATAAAAAAGATAATGTGATACTATCCAGAAGATAATTCACCTAATCTGACCCAGAGGAGGGAGCAGGGATAGTCGGATCAATCTGGTGTAACCCCTTATTAATGCGACGAAGATATTTTTGCATGTACTTAAATCGCATATCATGGGCTATATCCATATTATCAACCTTTTCTTCCAATGCACGAAGGCGTGCATCAAAACCAGATGGATCATATTCTGGATCATTAGGTGAATCAGTTTCTATATCATCAAATAAGTCATCCATATTAACATCTTGTTGTGGAAGATCACCAGCTTCCCCTTCATTTCCAGCATCACCACCAACTCCACCTTCATCAATTTAGCCAGGGAGCAGATCCAATTTCATCTTATTAAGATTGGAATTGTTGAAAATAAGATGAGAAATTGGTGCCTCATTAACAGGTTTATCGATAAGCATGTGAGTGGCTAAAGCAGTTATAAGACAACCGAACGGAATATCACTATGACCTGGATGGAGACGAAACTGAATAATGGAATGACAAATCAAAGAGGGAAGACAGACCTTGGTACCAGAAGCAATAGAATGCAACACACGAACCATGAAAGAAGTCAACTCGGTTTTATTACCAGACCGAAGATATACATTTGAAATGAAGAAACGATGTAACACTCTGTAACTAGGTAATAGATACTTTGCAGGGAGCGCATTCGCTTTATGTATCCATTGCACATCAATTTTGCATAAATCTCGTGTTAACATACATTTTTCCGATTCAGATGGTTTGTCATATAAAGTATGAATCGGTATACATTCATCATTAACAGGTATATCCATAATACCTGATATCAAATGACAGTCTACTTCAAATTTTCTTTCTCTTGTATCAATTGAAAATGTTAAATTATCAAGAGAAAAATCAGAGATGCATGCAACCATCGATTGAGCAATGGACTGGTATGCAGGTCCACCCCAAAGTAAAATATTAGTCCAACCTACAGATTTAAGGAGAGGAATAACACCATATGGAGTAATGTGATTGAGATCAGCGGTATGCTTAACGATAATGTTATGGACACATAAATCTCTTACATCTTGAGAATCATCTTCGGGTGACCGAAGGTGCCGTTTAGTTATCGGTGCAGATCTGGATGAAGATGGATCACGGGATGTTTTCTTTTTTCCTCTAGCATCCATATTCAAAAAGATATTCGAAGAGCAAGCAAGATGCACAAATGAAAGATGGATTTTCTCTAGATCAGTAAATAGAGAGGAAACCCTTGAAAATCCCAAGAAGAGTTGAAATCAAGCTATACTATGAACAAATCAAAGCATAGAGAGCAAGAATCTTCAAGAAAAATGATGAAATAGGACTTACCTTAAAGAAAAACAAGAAATCCTATTACTGGTCGAGCCACGACTCGTCGTAGGTAGGAGTGAAAAAGAAGAAGAAGGGGATTTTTCCCAAATTATAACATGTTCATGAGTTCCACGACCGGTCGAGTGCTGTGCACGACCGGTCGTACCATGACTAGTCGTGTACATTCACGACCAGTCGAGTATCGACCAAAAATAATTTTTAATGCAAAAATTAAAATTTAAATACAAATAATACTAAATATAGTACACTATGATACATGCAAGCAAGAATATTCAATGTAAAATGCACATACTAAGATCAAATTTCAGTTTATTAAACCTGCTTTTGTTGAGCGGTTTAGTAAATATATTAGCAAGTTGATTTTCAGTTGATAAATATTCCAAAGAAATAACTTTTTCTTCAACCAACTCACGTATGTAATGATACCTAATGTCAATATGCTTAGTACGTGAATGCTGGATTGGATTTTTGAAAATGTTTATAGCACTGGAATTATCACAATGTAAGATCATTGAATCTTGATTAATTTCATAATCGCTAAGAATGTGCTTCATCCAAACTAGTTGAGTACATGCATATCCAGCTGCAACATACTCAGCCTCAGCAGTGGAGAGCAATATTGAGCTTTGCTTCTTACTGAACCAAGAGACTAAGCAATTTTCAATGTAAAAACAACCACCACTGGTTGATTTTCTATCATCAATATTATCGGCCCAATCAGCATCTGAGTACCCGGCTAATTGAACACTAGTATCAAAAGGGTACCATAGACCCAAATTTATAGAACTTGTGACATATCTAATAATCAGTTTAATAGCAATAAGATGTGATTCCTTAGGATTAAACTGATATCTCGCACAAATTCCAACACTAAATGCGATATCAGGTCTACTTGCAGTAAGATACAACAAACTACCAATCATACTGTGATATAGTTTAGGATCTATATCTTTACCTATAGAGTCTTTTGAGAGTCTTAATGTTGTACTCATAGGAGTATCAAAGTTCTTACCATTCTCAAATCCAAACCTTTTAACTAAATTTGAAGCATATTTGTCTGGGAAATGAAAATTCCATCAGGTTGTTGTTTTACTTGCAACCCAAGGAAATAGTTAAGTTTTCCAACCATGCTCATTTCGAACCTTGATTTTATTAACTCTGCAAACTCAATAGACATGTTAGAGCAAGTAGATCCATAAATAATATCATCAACATATATTTGAACCATCAAAATATCATTGTTATTCTTCTTAACAAAAAACGTCTTATCGACACTTCCTACTTGAAAGCTATGACTAAGTAAGAATTTAGTCAATTTTTCATACTATGCTCAGGGTGCTTGTTTTAGACCATAGAGAGCCTTTTTGAGACGAAATACATGGTCAGATAACTTTGTGTCTTCAAACCCTGAAGGTTGTTTAACATACACTTCTTCATGTAAATCACCATTCAAGAAAGCACTCTTTACATCCATCTGATATATTTTAAATTTTCTAAAGTATGCGATGGAAATAAAAAGTCTAATTGACTCAAGGCGAGTGACTGGAGTAAAGGTTTCATCATAATCGATACCTTCAATCTGAATGTACCCTTGTACAACCAGTCTAGCCTTGTTTCGTATAATATTTCCAAGCTCATCAGACTTATTTTTAAAGATCCATTTTGTTCTAATAATGTGTTTATCTTTAGGTCTAGGAACAAGATACCAGACATCATTACGAACAAATCGATTAAGTTCATCCTGCATAGCAACTATCCAATTTTCGTCAGATAGTGCCTCTTTCACATTGATCGGTTCAATTTGGGATGTAAAACAAACATAATTACATATGTTCTCAAGTTGTTTGTGGGTACGAACTCTAGTGAGAAGGTTTTCAAGTATTTGATTGGTTGGATGATCTTTAACAGTCCTTGGTTCAGATTCTTTTTGACTTGATGAGGTATCTTGATTGTTAATAATAAGAGCTTCCTCATCATCTGAACTCGAAGCTGGTGTATTCAAATGATCATCAATGACCATATTGATGGACTCTTGTATCACACCTATTCATTTATTTAGAACCGTATAAGCTCGACTGTTCAAAGAATATCCAAGAAAAATACCTTCATCACTCTTCATATCAAACTTTCCCAAATTTTCTCGATCACGCAAAATATAACACTTGTTGCCGAAAACCCGAAAGTATATGACAGTAGGTTTCTTTTCAAACCACAATTCATAAGCAGTCTTATTATCAGATTTACTGGTATAAACCCGATTAATAATATAACATGTGGTATTAACTACTTCAGCCCAAAGATTTCTAGAGAGCTTCATGCTATTTAACATAACATTAGCCATATCCTGAAGCACTCTATTTTTTCTTTCAACTATACCATTTTTTTGTTGTGTTTTGGGTGCAGAGAATTCATGTGATATTCCCTGATCGCTACAGAATTTCTCAAAACTACTGTTTTCAAATTCGGATTCATGATCACTACGGATCTTACTAACAAGAGAACCTTTCTCATTTTGGATTCGTTTGATGACCTTTTTCACTTCATCCAGGGTTTCAGTTTTGTCTTTTAAGAACGATACCCAAGTGAATCTAGTATAATCATCTACGATAACCAAGATGTATTTTTTGCCACCTCGACTCTCCAATCTGGTTGGTCCAATAAGATCCATGTGGAGAAGCTCGAGTGGTCTAGATGTGGTATTGGAGTTCACTTTCTTGTGAGAGCTCCTAATCTGTTTGCCCAACTGGCATTCACCACATATTTTGTCTACTTTTTGTAATCTGGGTAGACCATTAATTAGTTCTCTTTTGCTCAATCTAAATAAGTTCCGATAGTGTACATGTCTAAGGCGTTTATGCCATAATTCAGTCTCATCGGTATGGACCATGTAACATGATTGAGTAGATGAGTTTGCATCACTAATGATGTAGCAGTTTTCAGAAGTTCTGCGACCAGTTAATATAACAAAACCCCTTTTATCAAGTATCTCACAACCTTGATTAGAAAACTTCACATTATGGTTGTTATCACATATCTAAGAAATGCTTAATAGGTTGTGTTTTAAACCCTCAACATATTAAACATTCTTAAATAAGGAAAGGTTATAAAGCTGAACCGTACCTTGGCCAATAATCTTGCAATTTCTTCCATCACCAAATGTAATTGACCTGTCAGTCATATCTTTAAGATCAGTGAATAAAGCTTTGTCACCCGTCATATGCCTGGAGCAACCACTATCTAGGTACCACTTTGAATGACTTGTAACTTTGAAAAAGTGTGGGCAACCAAGCTGGCGACTTTAGGAACCCATTTCAGAACTGTTTGGGTTTAGGAGCATAGATGGTCTTTTTCTGTCTGTTGTTATAGGAGTGACCCATGGAGTTAGACTTTAATAGCTACTTGAGTAGATCAATTATTTTTTCAGCTAATGGATTTCGATTTTGAAAATTAAAGTTGACATGGCCACCTTTAGATTTTTGGAAAGACCTAGAATTTTTGAAAAAACCTTGATAGGTATTCTTTTCTTTTGAGGTCGAAGACTCTCCTTTAACAAATTTAGGAGCAATGTTCTTTTGTTTAGGAGATGTATTTTTATATAGCCCAACCCGGATCGATCGCCACATTTTCTTGATCTGGATAATAATTTTTCCAATTTTGAATCACCTTGGGCATATCTCCATGTTTCTTTCAAACTCAGAAGAGAGGCTACCTCATTTTTGAGTCTTTCTTTTTTGGATTTCAAATATTCAATTAGGGAGTTTTTGAAATCTAAATCAAATTTGGTTTTTTCAAAAGAATCAAAAATATGAGACTTTTCTAAAATAAGAGACTCATAATCTTCCTTAATCTTAAAAAAATTTTCTTTTTGTAATTTAAGCTTAACTGTAATTTTACAACTCTCTTTATAAAGGGCATTATATGCATCTTGAAGATCATCTTCATTATCGCAATCACTATTCAGATTTTCTTCACTAGATATATCATCATGATCTGAATAGGTGATCTTGGCTATAATCATAAGGGCTTTAACATCATCGCCCCGACTCGGTTTCAGAATCTTTTGATTTAGAAGAGGATTCAGAATCAGACGATTCATCCCAAGTAGCCATCATGCTTTTCTTTTCAGATTTGTCCTTTTTAGGACATTTGTTAGCTAAGTGCCCATACTCTTGACAGTTGTAACATTGACTATCTTTCAAGGATTTTCGAGTTCTAGGTTTAGATCGTCTCTTATCATTTGATTTTTGAAAATCAACCCTTTTCTTATTTTTAAAAATTTTGTAAAACCTTTTTGCTAAAAGCGCCATATCATCTTCAGTATTTTCTGAATCTGAAGTACTCTCTTGTGAAACATTTTTAGATGATTTGAGAGCAATTAATTTTCCTTAAGGAGCCTTAAAGGATAACTCATAGGTTTGAAGTGAACCAACTAGTTCCTCAACCCTCATGGTATCCGTATCACGAAGTTCCTGAATCGCGGTCACTTTAGAAATGAATCATTTAGGAAGTCAACGTAGTATCTTTGCGCACACTTTACTTTCTGGGATTCTATCACCAAGACCCCACATAGAGTTCACAATGTCATTCAATCTAGTGTAGAAGTCCATAAACATCTCATTCTCCTCCATATGAATTTCTTCAAATTTAGTTGTGAGGAGTTGGACTTTAGATTTCTTGACAATAGATGTTCCCTCGTGTGTCATTTCTAATACATCCCATGCTTGTTTTACATTTTCACAAGAGATGATAATGCACAAGTAATTGCATTTAGTGCTTTAGCATTGACACTATTTTCACTTTTCTGAAGTGTGGTCCAAAGGGAATAAGCCGTTACTTTCATAGTTTTTGAACCATCGTCATTAGCAACTTTAGTGATAGGAGGATTCCATTCATTCACGGTGGCCATCCACACACTTTCATCCAAGGATTTAAGGAAGATCCTCATCCTAGCTTTACAATAAGCATAATTTGTGCCATTAAAAGGTGGTGGCCTAGTGACTGATAGGCTTTCAAAATTTGACATCTTAATATAGCTTAGATCGTTAGCTCAGGAAATAAATCCAATAAATAAACAATAAGCACGAGCTATTAGGCTCTGATACCACTTGAAAGGGCCTAGTTATATGCCCTAGAGGGGGGGTGAATAGGAAAATGCCAAATAAAACTTATAACAGCGGAATAATAAAAGATATAAAGCACAATGCTGAATATAAAACAATCATAATAGCCTAAAATAAAGAGATTGATACTTTATCAGTTCTAAGGACAACCTTACACTAAAAACCAGAGGTTTAAGGTAGGATAACCTTATTTTTAGAACGTCCTTTGTATCACAAATCAATGAGGAATAATAAGCAAGAAAATCAAAATAACTTGCAGAAAATAAATCCTAAGTTATTAAAACATTCATCCACACTTGCTTGAAGTGATTACAACATTCATCCACAAACACTCTCCACAAAACTAAATGAATAAAAGAATGAAAGAGTAAAACACATCCACAACACAACGATATATAGTGGTTCGCCTGTGTGTACACCAACTGTTATCCAACAACCACACAGATTGCTACTCCACTCCTAATATCCTCACATAGGGGATATTAGCATGCACTATCAAAATAGGTTTCACAGGTTCACCTAAAACCTTCATAATTGTGTCTTTGATCTCGGGCTTACACAATCTAAAAACCCCACAATCTAAGTTTTCTGGCTCTCCTCAGATAACCAATACAATGAGATTTTTCTGGCGAATCTCAAACAAAAACCAGAGAAAGTAAATTACAAAACATGTAAAATACCTGAATCACCTTTCGAAGAAGCTCGGTAGAACCAATCGGAGTAGAAGTTCGATTTGATGTTCAAAGTCCAATAATTACTTTAAGAATGGTTCTAAGTCTAATTGATTTTAAATCAAACGGGCTAGCTCTATTTGATTTTGAATCCAAGAAGAAGGAATATTATAAATTCCCTTTTTCTATTAAGATTGGAATGTAGATCAAAATCAAATAAGAATAAGCTAGCAAAAGGAATATTAAATAAGCATAAAGCAGCTTAAAATAAACACAAACTTATTTTAGAGAATAGCCTAAAGAATGCTTGAATAGAATTGATTTGAAGTACTAAAACTCTGAAGTTCGTGCTCTATTTATAGCCTAAAAAATTCCGTCTACGACTAATCTTAGGAACCTAGGACTGGTCGTAGCTCCAAAGATTTTTGAAAGATTTTCGTGGGATAAGATTTTCTGTTCCACGACCGGTCTTGGGCGGTCTACGACCGGTCGTGGGCCACCTACGACTGGTCGTGAGACCCCAAAAATGGTTACTAGAGTTTGAGTCGTAGGGCTACGACCGGTCGAAGGATGAGTCATAGAACTCACAGGACTGGTCGTAGGATGTCCAGGACTGGTCGTAGGACAGCTAGAAAGATTCAAAAATTTTCAACTACCTATGACTGGTCCTGAAAAACTTAAGACTGTCGTAGTAAAGCTAAGACTGGTCTTAGAACACTCCAAACAAGCATAATAAAGTATATGAGTTATGTATCCAGAATGATCTACTGTAAAGCCCAACCTACGGTCAATCTAAGGTTAAACAAACCTTAAAAGTGAGATGGACATTGAAAGTCTGTACACTCAGATGACCCTTAAGAGAAGCTTGAGAATATACAAATCTTGTAGTAGGCCTTCTTGAGCTTGATCTTGACTTGACAAAATCTTCTACTCAACTTGAACTTGATCGAATCTTGAACATACAAACTTGAAGACTTCAATGCTTGAATTCTTCATCCATGTCTTAAAAACTTTCTTCATTTAAGATCTTGTCTTGAAATGCGATGAGTTGATTGCAATGAATACTCTTCAATCATAAACCACAAGATGTACAAGACATAGATATAGGTTTTGGCACCACAAAATTTGACAACCAAAGGGATATGAAATCATAGCACTTACAATTTTCCTGATCGATCTAGGATCTCGCATTCTTCTTTGTTGAATCTGACCACATTTCCATTATCACAGATTTGAGAGATTCTTAGTAGATTATGTGTCATGCCTTTTATGCAAAAAACATTCTTTTTTTTATATATAAAAAAAAATTGATTCCTTCTATGATTCCTTGTCTACTTACTTCAACAGTGGTTCTATCTCCGTAGGTGACTATCCCTTTATGAAGATCCTTATAGTTTGAAAGGAAGGACTTGTCACCTGTGACATGTCTTGAGGAACCACTGTCCAAGTACCATTTAGCCCTATTGCCTGATAAATGATCTGATTGAGTAACATGGCAATTTGTCTTTTCCTTAATCACTCGCTTTGTGACAGGAGTTTTACTTGTGGTAGATTTGTTCTTCTTATCAGATTTGTCCACATGACTTAACTGCTCCTTCATCCTGTCAACTAGCTCGAGTGGTGGTGATTGTATACTTCTTTTATTCAGTTCATAAATAGACTCCTCATTTTTATAACGAACTAGGATAGGTTTAGTGTTACTACTAGATGCAAGAGATTTTCCAAATGGCTGTGCATCATATTTAGTTTTTGTTCTAGTCTTACCATAACCTAATCCCTTTTTGTCCTCTTCATATTTTCTCATACCTTATAGTTTTCTAATTTCTCACCACTCTGGAAAAATTTATAGTTTATTTTGGTAATTTTTCTAGATTCTTCTAGATCGAGCAGGAGTGTATGTTTTTCATTTTGTAGGGGCATGTTCTTGTCTCTTAATTGCTCAAACTGCTTGTTTGGTTTTACTAACTCGAATTTAAGAAAGAAATTCATTCTTTCAAGTCTATCAATATTTGAGTGAGATTGCTGCAAATCATTAATCTGATGAGTATTGATATTTAAATTTTTATCCGAATCTGATTGCAGCAATTCCTTTTTGTTCTCAACTATTCTAAGTCTTTTGACCATATTAATGCTATGAATGTAAGGTTGATTGTAAGCGTCTTGTAATTTATTTTTCTTTTTATCTTCTTCTTCTTCAATTTCCTCATTATCAGACGGAGATGATTCAGTAGCTTGTTGTTCTTCTTTAGATTTTATTCGATTGATTGATGCAATGGAGATCATAAGTATTTTCAATGATTTCTGATCTCCATTACTTTCTGAGTCACTATTTTTTAAGTTTGACTCTTCTATATCATCCCATGTGGTGGCCATTGCCTTGCCCTTGATTTTTCTATTTAGGCATTCGGTAGATAGGTGTCCATACTCATGACAGGCATAACATTGTGGTTCTTTGGTCTGCTTTCCAATTTTTCCTGCAGGAGGTTTGTAGTTCACCTTTCTTCCTCTGGAAGGATGGCTGCGATTCTTCTGAAAGAATCTTCTGAATTTCTATGCTAGCAAAGCCACTTCCTCATCTTCATCTTCCTTTTCACTCTCACTATCCTCATGTTTTGATTTCTTTGAAGTTTTTAGGTTAGTATTTTTGGATTTTTGGGGTTGTGTGAAGTGTAGTTCAAAAGTTTGCAGGGAACCTACTAGTTCTTCTACTTTCATCTCATCAACATTCCTACACTCCTTAATTGTTGTTACCTTGGGATTGAACCGTTTCGGTAAGGACCTTAGTATTTTCATACATATTTTTAGTACCGGAATGTTCTCTCCCAATCCACCCATGGATTTACAAATGATATTCAATTTGGTGAAAAACTCGATAAATGTCTTATACTCTTCCATCCTGAGATTTTCGAACCGTGAAGTTAGAAGTTATAGTTTAGACCTCTTCACAGTGCTTGTGCCTTCATGAGTTCTTTCTAGTAAATCCCATGCTTCCTTGGATGTCCCAAACATACTTATTTTATTGAATATATCTTGGGACACGGCACAGTAGATGGCGTTCATTGCTTTTGCTTCAACAGTTCGCCATTCTTTGTCAAACGCCGTCCATTTTTCATTAGGTCTGGGTTTAGTGATTGTGGTTTCATTTTCAAGTACAATTTATTCAGATGGTATGACATATCTCTTTTCAACTACATCTCAAACATCATAATCCAAAGATCTCAGGAAGTAATGCATTTTAGCCTTCCAATATGCATAATTTGAACCATCAAATGCTGGAGGTCTAGTGACTGATGAGCCCTCTCCTTTGGCCATATTCCATAACTTCAATTAAGATCACTCTCTAGGCGGTGAAGCCCTTAAAGAGAGACCTACTCTGATACCAATTGAAATAACAGTGAAGATCGCTTGAGTTGAAGCAGGAATATGTCAATATGTCCTAGAGGGGGGTGAATAGGACCTTTTAAAGATTTATGATTTATATTAAAAATCCTATCACTCTAATCTTAACAGGTATGCAATTTTTAGGATTCCTCAAATGTAACTCTACTTGCTTCCAAGCCCAGTAGAGGATCCAATCATAAAACTATTCAATTTAATAAGCATGAGGCAGTTATAGTCTATGATGGATGTGACTGTGTGTGTAAAGTGTGAGCAGATATGAATGCAATTAACATAATCATGTAAATGTTCAAACACAAGAATCAATCACAGACACAGTTATTTTTATAGTGGTTCGAGTACTTGTCTACTCTACTCCAGGCTGCCACACTCAACCCTTGAGTGTACCGGATTTCACTGAGGTTTCCCATGGTTCACCTCAAACCTAAGGTTTTAAATCAGGTTCACCTTCAACCTTTACAACCTACACAAAGGCTGACTGTTTATGCTCTCACGAGCAAGGGCCTACACATAGCACCTGGTTTAGGCACACTGGCCAAGGATCTTACCCTAAGACCCTCACAGAGGTTTTACATGGTTCACCTCATAACCCAGAGTTTTACTGGTTCACTCTTAACCAAATGTTTATGCCCACACAGAGCAAGGGTCCACACAACGCACCCACACGTACACTCCCGCCGGAGGCCTCCTTTGAGGTCTTCAAAGGGTGAGCAACAGCTACGACCCAATCCTAAAAAGGAATGATCACAAGTGTCCTTTGGACTCTAAGTACTTACAGATAAGTTGATGAGTCCCTTTTAGTACAGTGAGGAAGATCTCCTTCTTGTTGATGAAGAGTCTTCAGCTCCCTTGATCTGCATCACAAAATATGTACCAATACTAGGCTTAAGGTCGAGTCAAGGTTATGATGGAATTCCACTCTCTAAAGATTTTTCTATTAGGAAGATAGAGTGATTCCAATCATCTATGCATTCAAGGCATCTCAGCTTAATGATTTGCCATTAAGGTAGTCGCTGGAGGATCCTTAAATGTGGAAGTTCATTCCCCAATCCACTCTATTGAATATCAATGATGAGGGTGGATTGGAGGATGAACTCCCTGAGAGAAAGGGCTTAAGATAAATGATATGAAGTTTAAAACACTCAGAATCACTCTCTTCTTTCTCTACCAGCAATAAAGACTAACCTCTCTATATATAGGTAAAAGGTTCCAACGGATATAAAACAGTCACATTTATGATAGAGTTCGATATCATCGATCAAGAGTCGATATGATTGAGCGTATACTCTCGATTGTATCGATGATCCGCTCGATGGTACAAACTTCATGTCATTCGCTTTTGAAACCTTTTTTCGGCTGGTCAATGGGATCGAGACACACATCAATGTTATCGAATTACGAACTCTGATTCCATAGATAGATGGATCAATCTATCGACAGGTAAAAATAAGAGAGACAAGCCTTGAAGAATTTCAAGTTCTAAAGATATGATCGGGGAACAGCTGATGTCATCGAAATTTGAATGTCGATGATATCGAGACTTTATCGATAGGATTGATAAATCATATAGATTTACCTATAAGCACACTGGTCAGTTTGTGCCAGATTCGATCCAATCGACCAGGACTCGATGATATCGACATTAGAATATCGATTTCCTCGAATGGCCCCCGATCAATGTTTTAAAACATCCTAAAATTTATGTTGGAGGAAATATGTGCCTACTATCGATATGATCGAATGACTGTCGATATGATCGATATTTGATTTCAGATTGAATCGGATAGTTATCGATACATCGAAGCTTATAGTAATTTTCTTTAAAAAAATAGGGGTGCCGTAAAACTGTCTGTCAATATTATCAATCCACTTTCGATGGGATCGATATTCAAATTTCGATGATATCGATTGAGATTCTGATATATCGATAAATCGTCTAGATGAATGTTTGATTTTTGGATGCTTTTTGTCCTCACTCGATTGTATCGATTGAGATGTCGAGGACATCGACAGAGCAGGTATATCATATCGAAATGGGAATCGATATACTTGACAGGGTAAGAAAAACTTGAAGATTTTCCTGTTTGGTAGAAAGTTTTCTTACACTAAAACCCTAAGGTGTTCTACTTAGTTTTAAGGGTTTTAATCACCTGGTGTTTTGGGACATGGGATGTGAGGCTATGATTTAGCTGTGGTGAGCTTACACATATCCAGTTGAGGCAGACACTTGATTAGATCTTCCTGTTAGGCGCTGTTGTCCCACTGACTCAACTTACACCATAATTGACAAACCATGGCACTTATAGGTGCACTTTCAGTATCTAATGTGGCGAAACTAGTTCGGCCACCCCCTCAGGAATCGTTGCTGATTGCCTGGACTACGTAGTAGTCCCAATCATACTCAGATGTAATAGGCAGTCACATATATTAATCATATCAGCATTTAACGAATAATTCAAGCATAATTCTCATTGAGCATTTTATTGAACATATTGAACATGTAGTTATACATATGTATTTCAACTAAAAATTTTTTAATAACAATTTGCATTACATGAAAGAAACTATAACTGTGGACAAGGTAGTTGAGAATCCTACCTCAACACCCTTGTTGGAAGCAATTTATCATACACTTTTTCATTCAAACATTTTATCAAACACTTAGACTACATAATACCATATATACAAACTAAATTAGTTATAGCATATATTTTGGCAAATCCTTTCATGAAGGAGTTGTCATACATATAACACACATGTATTCTATATTAATAGTCATGGCAAGCATAAATCGTAATTTCACTTTCATTCAAACATTTCCACAAACACATGGGATGCATTTTATATTTACATAGTTCTCACACATGTATGATTTATAGAATTCATAGCAAGTAAGATCATATGGTGGCAATCAAGTCAAACATAAATCATTGCTGACATTGAAAGCCTTGAAAACCATAACCTAAACATTTATAGTCCTCACCTTTCGTCAGTTTGCTTGTTATGAACTCGGTTGGTACACTACGCTTTCGTCTACAGCACAACGGCTACCTAAATCACGAACTAGGTTAGTTATTTCCTTGTTTCCTCTATTTGAATCCCTAAAACAATATTAGGGTTAGGATTTCTTACCTAAATTGTATTTGGAATTGACAGTGTAGTGAAATGGGAGAGATGATTTGGTTCGTGGTGTAGTGGGAGTGAATCCCACCAACAAACTACAGATCTCTCTCTTCTCCTCACTCCTTTCTCCTCTTTGCTCTCTTGTCTCTCATAGGGTTAGAGAATTCGTATGGAATGAGAGAGGGGTGGTTTAAGGGCATTATATAGGCCCAGAACTGATGTCAATGGCCCCATGACCATGGTATACTTAGGTTATAGCCAAAGGGTGTCTGTTTCGAGCAAACAAGACTCATCTGGAGGCCCATTTCTCACCTAAATCATGGAGTAAATTCCCTGTCAATGGATCTACGATAGGACTGTGTTTGTGGTGTGATCTGACAAACAGATCGGTCGTGAGGGACCCGAATCAAATCAACGATCGTTGTTCCTCGATCAGGGCCACAAGTATACCGACATGTGTAGGAAAATTTTCCAGATCCAAGGGTATAGTTTGGTCAGAATATGATGGTCCGAAGTCTTCAATTTTACCCGTAAGTGAATGGTCCAATTCACTTAAGCTTGAGTTTATTTTCTAAAGATATTTACGTTTCTCATACACTTTGCTCAGGGCTCAAGTTGTACATTTCTGGATACTATTTGGGCTCGATTCCCGCGATACTTGTCAAGCCCAGTATCGCGGTCATAACCTTATATTTTCACAGTAATTGGACTTTTGACGCACGATTCAGGTCCGATACAGATTTTCAATGTGCTCCCAAGAGCAACTGGGTTTTGAGATTTCTCCTAAGTCTTTATGAAATGTTGAGTTAGTGATTCTAATTATTTTGGGTCTTTTAGTTTGTATAGATAGTAGTTCAAGATAATCTGCCAATTAATTTAGCTTAGTACTTAATTAATTTTTATCTAATTTCTAAAGGATTCGGTCATTAAGGATTTCTGCCTGAGGTGGTACTCGGGTCTTTGTACGAATTTTTTCAAGACATTACATAGGATGGTCAGGTCCACTCATCATGGTCCAACAGACGTTTAATCGCATCTTCTGGATCCGTCTCATAATTGAAATTCATTAACTGATGACCCAGAGGTGTCTTAGATCACTGCTCATGATCTAATCCCTTAGTTATAAGTTGTTGACAAAACTACAATGTTAGTCTCGTTTATTGGTGAAACCTTGGGATTCTAATATCATCTCTAAATTTCATCACCCCCTTACTGGGTCAGAGTGTGTCAGAGTGTGTCATGATAACCTATTACTCCAGGTCCAGTTTAATCCAATTCGTGCTCTAATACTAACTTGTAACGTCCTGAATTTTGAGGGTTGAGCAGAGCTCTATTCTCGAGATTCTGAACATCACTTATGTCTTGTGGATGATGGTATCCAGATTTCTTTCCTGCTAATGAGTTAAGTATGCATGGGATTATACTAAATAACACATCATACTTCGGATTTAATGAAGTTAAGCAAATACTTAAATCTAAAAACATATCTACGTAAATATGTACACATTCCATAGAATTCTTTCCAGAGTATGAATCTACGACTAGGTTTAATATATACATGTATAAGTTCAAAATGAGCAAAACGTGCTATTTGACTAAGCCAAGATTCCTAGCATTCCTACGTAACGGTACATGGCCTACATCGACCCTCCTGAGAGTTGGAAGTAGGAGAATTCCTCCTCATCGAAGAATTCCTGCTCCAGAGCATAGACGTCGTCTGTACCTGCATCTAAATCAGTGTCTGGTTGGTGTTTTAAAATACCGTCCCAGAATGGGAGTGAGTGATCAACTCAGTGGTTTTATAAGGAAAAGGTTACACATGTTATCAAGTCAATCAAAGCAGTAATGATAAGACAATCATAAACAATCACTTCCTAACTATTCTCTTTAATGTAGGAATGAAGTGCAAGTAATGATGCATGCCCTCACCCATCAATGCTCCCTCAACACGTGACTCCAATTGCCTGTTTCGCATATGATAACACTTCCTCAAATGTACAACTCCAATACCTTTTTGCCATATTCTAATTAATGCAGTGTAATACATGGTCATGTTAACCAAGTGATTAATTATGCTCATTCATACAATAGGTTTGGGAAGCTAGGTTATCTCCCTTTTTAATATGGACCCAAATCGAACATTAGGAATCGGACAATCACAGTGGTCCTACTCTTATGTTCTGGATCTATCTAGGTTCGTCACTCCTAGAGAAACACATACGATAGGTAAGTTGTAAGAAGTGGTACTCGCGGTCACTACCGGGAGGCTCGTCACCCCAACATAGGCTGACGACAAGAACACGATGTCCCATACCACGATGCCTAGCTCATGAGTCTTGATGATCATCATACATTGGTTAAAGATAGATCTTTACATTGGTGAGGGGTATCTTAGATTTAAACAGTTGCGTCCATACATGGTGAACATACAATAAGTCAACCGGTTCGTTAGGCAAGCTCGATTGGTACAAGTGTATGCCGACCTAATCAACATGGAGGGCATAAGCCCCCCCTGGCCTAGCCACTATTAGCAGTCGATGTACGACTCGGATCTTTGAAGTTTACCTGAGATGACATACTAGTTCGGTCACCACAAACATGGGTGTTTACAGATTACCTGAACTATGATTGTAGCCCCATTCCCATTTACATGCTACTAACACCCACGTGTAATTCATATCCATATTTGACAATGAAATAGCGGTGAATACGATTTAGTTGAGGTAGGAATATGCCAATGTCCTAGAGGGAGGTGAATAGGACTTTTTAAAGTTTTTACAATATATTTTAAAATATCGTAACACTAATCCTATAAATATGCAATTATCAGGATTACTCAAATGTAACTCTACTGGCTTCCAAGCCTGGTAGAGGATCCAATCACAAACTATTCAAGAGACAAGAATATATAACCTAATTTATGATGGATATGACTGTTTAAGTGTGTGAGGTGTGATCAGGTATATAGAATTGAAAGCATTGAAATAAATGACACACATGAAAAAATAGTAATCGCAAACACAGTCATTTTTATAGTGGTTCGACTACTTGTATACTCCACTCCCGGTAACCGCTCTCAACCCTTGAGTGTAGCGGATTTCACTAAGGAGGTTTCACAGCGGTTCACCTCTAACCTAAGGTTTTAAATTAGGTTCACCTTCAACCTTTACAACCTACACTGAGGTTGACTGTTTATGCTCTCACGAGCAAGGTTCAACACATCGCACCCACTTTTAGGCACACTGGCCAAGGATCTTCCATAAGACCCTAACGGAGGTTTTATGTGGTTTACCTCTAACCCGAGGTTTCACAGCGGTTCACCTCAAACCTAAGGTTTTGACTGGTTCACATTCAACTAGATGTTTATGCTCTCCACAGAGCAAGGGTCCACACAATGCACCCACCACATATACTCCTGCCGGAGGCCTCCTTAAGGACTTCAAAGGGTGAGAAACACCTTAGAACCAATCGTACAAAGGAATGATCAAAGGGTTCTCTGGACTCTAGATACTTACAGATAAGTGGATGAGTCTCATTCAGCACGTTAACAAAGATCTCTGCCTTGTTGATGAAGAATTTTGTGTTTCCTTGATCTGCAACACAAATGATGTACCAATATATGGCGGTGGGTTGGGTCAAGGTTATGATGGAATCCTACTCTCTAAATGTTTTCTTATTAGGAAGATAGAGGGATTCCAATCATCTAAGCATTCAATGTATCCCAGCTTAATAATTTACCATTAAGGTAGTAGCTGGAGGATCCTTAAATATGGAAGTTCATTCCCCAATCCACTCTATTGAATATCAATGATGTGGGTGGATTGGAGGATGAACTCCCTTGAGAGAAAGGGTTTTGGTTAAATGATCTAAGGTTAAACACTCAAAAGCACTCTCTTCTTTCTCTGTCAGCAACAAAAGCCAAGCTCCCTTTATATAGGCAAAAGGTTTCGATGGATATAAAACGGTCACATTTATGATGAAGTTCGATATCATCGAGTGAGTTTGATATCATCAAGCATATACTCTCAATTGTATCGATGGTCTGCTCGATGACACAACTCAATTTCATACGCTTTTGAAAAACCTCTTAACAGCTGGTCGAGCGAATCGATACTCGTGTCGATGTCATCGAATCTCGAACTCCGATATTATCGATGCAAGTTTCGATTCCTCGACATTTGAAAATGAGAGAGACTTGCTTTGAAATTTTTCAGGTCATCAGATATGATCGGGAGATACTCAATATCATCAGAATTTGAATGTCGATGATATTAAAAGTCGCGTCGATGCATCGATAAATTCAAAGATTTTATCAGTGAGCTTGCTGGACAATTTATGTCTAATATTGATGTAATCGATCCGCCCTTAATATCATCGATATTTGAATATCGATTCTATTGAGTAACCCCCGATTAGAATTAAAAGCCACCTGAAAAATGTTGTTGAACAACTTCATGCCCATGACTGATATAATCGAGAGTCAATCGATATCATCGAGATTTGAACTCCGATGGTATCGATGATGACTTCGATATATCGAAGCATATATGATATTCTTAAGAAAAAATAGGGCGCTGGATCTGCCTGTCAATATTATCGATTCTCCTTCAATTGACTCGAGATTCAATTATCGATCATATCAATTTGCATATCGATATATTGGTAATTCCGTCTAGATGAATATGTGGTTGATGGACACTTTAAGTCCTCATTCGATTTTATTGATTAAGCTTCCGAGGACATCGACAGTGCAGGTCGATCATATCGAGACAATCGATAGAGGAAGAAAACTTAAATTTTGAAAATATTTTCTTACTAAAAACCCTATAATGTCTAGCTTTTTTTAAAGGGTTTTATTCACCTGGTGTTTTGGGGCATGGGATGTGAGGCGTGGATTTACCTTTGGCAAGCTTCTGCACATCCGGTTGAGGCAGACACTTGAATTGATCTTCCTATATGGCTCTGTAGTCTGATTGACTCAACACTCACCCTAATTGACAAACCAGGGCACTAGCAAGGGCACTTTCAATCTCCCCCTTTGTCAATTACATGACAAAATACCCAAAACACCCTAAGACAACATATAGACAGACGCATCCTAAATTGTGTGTGTACATGTATTTTACACAATTTTACAAATTCTAGTGAACCATGTACACAACCTAATATTTGCTCCCCCTAACTTCAAAAACTCCCCCTTTATTGGTGCAGCTGCTCCCCCTAACACTTGCAACACCATTCAAAGCAGATATACAACTTTCCGTTCGGGGTGTTTGAACTTTTCTCCCACTTTTTGTTTGTCATTAACAAAGATATAACAAGTGATATTGATTGAAGTTTAAAGGCATGTGGGAGAACCATCAGATATAGATGTAGAAGGTTTATATCAGTTTAAAGCATACATCATTGGTAGATAGTATGGATGCATATTAAAGTAAGTAAAGAAGTTTGGATAATCAATAAAAGCACATGCATTCCATATCAAAGACTATATAAACAAGGGGAACTTAACACAATGATGGTAGTAAAATGAGAAGTATATTTATCCATATTCAATCAGAATCCAAAAATAACACTGCCCAAGGTTGGCAGATATTCAGCATTCATCCAGCAAACATAAAAAAACTGTCAAGCCCATTCATGGGTAACCACAATCAAACATCAATTTTTAGCCCATCCATGGGCAACCAGAAATATCTAGCAGTAGTAAACCCTTACGAGGTATATACACCAAAAGAAAAATAAACTGTCAGAGGACTATCACATTCGCTCATGAGAGCGTAGGGCACTAAAAAGATAATTGTGCTTATATGATGAAATAAGTGTGGGCGAATGTGACAGTGTTCAGAGACCTGCATTACGGTTAAGAAGCAAGGTTGATGGTGTCATATCGTCTCGACGACAGGTGATTATCTTGACCAATTGTTGTACTCTCTGTTACACTCCCTGGACCAGCCGTTCCAACATTGTAAGCCTCTCGTGCACCGAGTGGACATCCCTCTAAATTGCACCAATCCAATCCTGGTGAAACTTAAAATGTTTAGCATGACCAGGAGCAGATGTCGATGGTGCTTGAAGTGGTCTAAAAGCCTCTTCTCTAACGTTCTTAGTCCCTTCCATGGGAGAGCCACCTGCCCCACCTTCCCTCTCTGTTTGAATGTCTTCTTCAGTTGGATCGTCAGGGTATTTATGAAACCTTAAATCCATCCTTTGAATGTTACTTTTATTGAAGGTTTGGAGAGGAAGACCAGGATCACTTGTAGCTGGAAATACTATGGCATTGCAAATAGTATTTATGATCCAGGGATATGGTCAAAGAATATCCCTAGCCCTATGAAAAGCATACACCAACTGATACACGATGAGGGTAGGTAGACAAATATTGATCCCAGCAGTGATCAAATAGATTATCATTGTCATGAAGCCTGTGAGATCTGCCCTATCGGAGCCCCTTGAGTAAATGTTCGAAGCAAGAATATCATGCAGGACCTGATAGCGTGGTTCCATGAATCTGACTTTTAGAGCATTCCCTTAGTACCACTGGACGTCACAGTCATAATAGAGGAATTTGGTGACTTTGGACCGAATCTCAAGATCTTCCATGTCCATTTCTAGAAGTCCTTCAAGGGATAAGGTAAGATTAAATATCCCTACGACAGACTCTGAGGTGATCAGCACATCATCACCATTGACAGATACGGTGATGGATGGTGGATCAGATATCGGTGAATGGCAGGTGGAAAAAAAATGATAAGTCCATTCAATTTAATATTGTCCACCAAAGTCAAGAACTAGTAACCAATCTATGACACCAAATAGAAGTTTCATATTATAGGAATCAAATAACTTTGGTTGACTTTTCTTTTGGGAATAACCTTTCTCCCAACAAACTTTGTGTAACACCCCATATTTTTTCCAACCTGGGGTTAGACGTCCTTAGGTGATGGGTCAACCATAACACCTTGTTAACCTCTCAGAACCCAATTCTAAAGCCAAAGAAATCATTTAGAACTAAATTCTTTAAAAATTTAACATGTATTAACTAGCGCTACACTAGATTTCCTGCCAAATTTGTACCAGTCACTTTAAATAGATCTGTAAGACCCAGAACCTATAGAATCATTGACGCTACCTGACCCTGAAATCTAGGATCAATCTCTAAACCCGATTGCTCTCGGTGGCACTTTGAAACTTTGTAATGAATTCTGACCGTGTGTCGTGAGTCCTGTAGTAATGAGCTTAGACCATTATGACCGCGTAGTTGGACTTGACTACCACCCCGGAAATCAAGTTCAAATGATGTCCTGAGGCTATTTCATTGAGCCTGCAGCAAGGAGTGTGAGAAAGAGTAGAATTATTTGTAAATTAAATGTGATTTAAATAAATCTGGCATGTGTCACTTGTGAGTTAATTATAAGCATTCAGACCATTGAAATCTGACCAAAATACACCCTCGGATTAGGAAACATTTCCCACTCATGTCAATGTACTTGGAATCCCTGATCGAGTCTCAGTGAGCGCTGAACTAAAACTGGTTCGCCACGTGCGATTTGGGAACCTATCGAACTGAAAACTTAATGTGATCAGGATCCAACATCCATAAGCTTAAGTCAGACCGCATTCAGTCAGGGGACCTCCAGAAATGTTCTTTTGGATCGGAAAAGACCTAATTTGGCTATAACCCAAGTATACTTTGGTTTAAAGTCTAAATAGGTGAGTTTCTAATCTATTTAAGGACCTTAAACCCTCTCACATCCCTCTTATACGAATTTGCAAGAAACCCTAGGAAAGAGAAGAGAGAAAAGAGAGAGATTATGTGAGAGTTGGGAAGGAAAGTTCCTGTCACTCGATCCTGCTACTACACGTGCTTAGCCATCATGTTCTAATCACTCTTCCGGTGATTCTGACTTCATTCTAGGTAAGAAAACCCTAACCTTGGCCTGTTTTAGGAATTCTATCAATACAGGTATCGAAGTAGCTGACTTATCTTGTGATATAGGTCGTCATATTGACGTTGACGAAGCGTAGAGTTTCTATTCGATTCATTATGCTCCTACAGCGTAAGGTGCGGATTCTAGATGCTTAAATTACCTGTTTTCAAAGCTTTTAATGCCATTTAATGGTAGATTGTTGACAAGGATGCTATTTGACATATAGAACATGTTGTCAATTTTCCATTTCGAATACGTACGAAGAATAAGAGATTTAAGATATTTTAGGTATTTGTAGGAAATACTGTATATGTATGTATTTTGCTGATATGATTACCATGAGTATTTTTCGTGTAGCTATGCTAGTTATGCGTGTATGTTCTGTTTGGCAAAGAGAATCGCCCTAATGCACACTTTGGGCGACATATGCTATGTAGACTAATGTGTGTAGACTGTGTTTGTATAAATGTATGTATTAGTAAGTATTGAGTAAATAGTGTTGTAGATTAGCGTTGAGATTGGATTCTTAACTAATTTGATGATGTACATGATTTCCTCCATGCTTGTTGTAGTTGAATTGATTATTATATGTGTGAAATACCCGTGTATGGTTAACTGCTTATGATGTATGTTATAATATGCTGATAACATGCTGGAATTACTTGTATTTTTAATTCTGTCTCTCTCATACGATTGTTGATTTAGATTACAAATGTTTGGGGCTATACTTTAGTCCAGACAGTCGGTAACAGATTTGAGCTCGTGGTTGGCCTCTATTCGCCACGCAAGACGTGTTTGATGAACCCGAGTCATGCGTTGCTTGTCGGTAGTGATTAGGCCACACGAAGTGCTTATGCACTTCATGTCGTACAACTCAACAGGCGCTCGTACTAGTCGAACTCGTCAAGTAACTCGATTGACCATTGTATGTTCACCTTGTATTGGTCATTACCGCTTGAACCTAGGGTACTGAACTTACTAATGAAAACCCTGATAACTCTGGTACCTTAATCCACTAAGAATCATGAGTCGGGCATGGTGGTATGGGACACCGTGGTCGAGCTGTCGGCCTACGCTGGGGACACAAACCTCTCCGTAGTGACCAGTGAGCAACCCAGACTCGTGAGCAGATTATGGTGGTATGGGACATTATATTCTTACTGTCGGCCTACACTGATAAGATGATGGGGGAGCGGTGCAATAAGTACGTGCAACAGCCCTGGCAGCCCTTTGTAGTGACCACGAGCGTACTCTGAGTATACGTGAGGCGACGACCCTTCCATAGCAACAAGAGTATAAACTTGGCCCATATTGATAAGGTGATGGGGGAGCGGTGCAACGAGTGCGTGCAACAACCCTGACAGCCCTTACAGTGACCTAGAAATATATCATCGTATGAGACAACTAGGAGTGATGACCCTAAACAAGATCCTTGTTTGAGAATGATATAAGGGTGGTACCCTAGTTTCCCAATCCTGTTGTATGAAAAGGACTAATAACAACTCGGTAATCATGATCATATTGCACTGCATGTGCCTGGAAGATGAGGAGCACTGAGAGAAGAAAGCATGTCACAGACGTAAGATGGTGTCGCTTGAGGGAGTATGTTGGCGAGGGCATACATCATGTCCTTTCATCCTTGCATTAATTATAGTATTTAGGAATGTTTGATTTGCTTGCTTTATCATTATCACTTGATTGATTTGATAATATGTTAATCTTTGCTCTATGATTCCACTGAGTTGATCACTCACTCCCACATTACGGGACGGTGTTGTACACACCAACCAGACTCTGTCTTAGCTGAAGGTGTTGGCGATGCTTTGAGGCAGAGCCGGACTACTCGATGACGAGGAAGAGCTCTCCTATGTCCAACTCTTTGGTGGGTCTAAGCAGTCCTAGAGTTACGCTGGCGGGACTATAGGGTTTGGATAGAAAACCCTACTTTTCCTTATTGCACATTTCATGTAATTATTTAACCTGGTGATAATCATACTCTGAGAGCTTACCATCATTTACATATAATTTATATACATACCACAGTCTTCTATTTACATAATTTAATTGTCTTTATAGTATGATTTTCTGTTTGGCTTAATCTCACTCATGTTTACTGCACTAACGGATAACATTCAATCATCATCATCATATATGTTGCATAAGTGATGTTCTGGAACTCGGGAGCTGAGTTATGCTTGACTCCCGATTTTTGGGATGTTACAGATGGTATCAGAGCATGATTTGGATTAAACCAGACCTGGGTTATGGTCACATGATGTACGCTGTCGCCCTTTGACTTAGGTGGGTGCGAGAAAAACATAGGAACACTCATAGGATCCTAGTTTTTCCAATTGGCGAAGTTCACCCAAATCGATCATTTTGATCGAGTCCGTGTGCATTCATGGTCGCATGAAATGATCCCGGACCACTTCTAGTTCGTGTATGGACGAGCCTAGACCCTTATTAACCCTATCCCAGCTGTTAAACATCACTAAATGTGGATGTGCAACAGTTAGTAACTAAAATGACCCAAAATGGTTCGAAACGGAGTCGTGGACCTACCCATGCTAATCCAGAATGATCCAAGGTGGGACCCACATGTATTTGGGGCCCTTAGGGCAGGAGGACCTCGCCCAAATGGCGAGGCATCGCCGAATACCACAGAGGTCGGTGAGGCCTCACCGGTTATTGGGCCCGGTACGGTCGGGCCTTAGGGCCGATGGCATTTGGGGGTTAAGGTAACCCCCTGGTATGTGGGTCGTCCATTAAAACAGCCCCAAACACCTACCTCCTTCACAAAACACACCCTCAAGCTCTCCCTTTCTCTCCTATTTGTTGTTTTCCCTCTCAAATCTCGTTTCCAACCACTCCAATCACTGTTTTCTGTCACAACCCACGCCCCTTCATCGTTTGCAGTGGTGCACACACCCTTCTCTCTCCTTTCTCTTTCGTTTTGAGCTCTTACATCTCCTATACGAAGCTCAAATCGTGTGAGCTTCTAACCCCTAACGTTTCTTCCTTTTTCCTTTGCAATTTCAGCCTTTTGGGGCCTGTTTCCCTCCTCTTTTAGACCTAGATTCTTGGGAACCCATTAGGTCAGCCCTTTCTCTTCCCTTTCATTAATTTTTCATGGCTCTTTTTGAGTTCATTTTAGCCATTTTCTCAATCTCTCCGCTTTTACCCACGGATGAGACCGAACGCAGTAGCTTAGTCCATAAATAGTGATCATCTAGTGCTAGGGCATCTAGAGTTTTGGACCTAGAGTTAGTATTTCTAGATTTTGAAAGATCTGACGATATAAGAAATCCAATTTCAATTAGATAATCTTGACTCTAAGTGATAGAACAATCCCCTATAGTAGAAATGGTATGAAACCATTTAGCGTATAAGCTTAGGCTTTGGATTACAGCTAGTGAGTTACTGACTAGTCTACTAGTTATATTAAGTAGTGTAAAGCCTGTATATGCTAAGGAATAGTAGGTTAGATTTGGTTGGAGTAGAACCTTATTCCTTCAATAGATCCCCTTAATACTTATAGACTTCTGTTATAACTCTTAGGAAAGTTGTTTTAACTTAGAACCATTCACTCTCAGGAAAAACTTATAAATCCCTCAGATTGAACTTAGAATAAACTAGCACGCCCCTTGGAAGTGCCTTCCTAAGGACTTAGTATGATTGGGAACACGGATGAGAGAAACTGTATATAAGCAAAGTATTCGCGGTTTGAATCGAATTCGCAATCCTAATAGTTACCAATAAATCCAATGCTCTGATCAAGCAAAAGATCGGGATCGACTAGGTTTAAGAATTGATATGACAAATTTTCTGTCATCGTGAGGCAGAAAGTCTATGTATCCAGCTCAGACCCACTACACAACTTTTCTTCCGTGTTGGCCCGACCACCTACAACCAAAAGTTATTGCTTTACCTATGGGAAACGTTAAGGACATATAGCCAATAGAGATTTTCTAGTGGAAAATAGACAGTTAGGAATTAGGTCCTAAATTGCAGACTATTCTGGCATACATATTGTGCTTATGAACTTAGAGAGATAGTTTTCCTGTCAACCTGCTTTGTCCAACTTCCTTATGTACTAAAAGAGGGTAAGTCGGGACTGTAATAAGAGTCCTTATTGGGTAGAATTAGGCAGCTTACCACCAACCCACACCTACCCTTAAACTCAACCACAATAGAGATTAGGCGCATGTCTACAACCATAGGTACCGATGCCATAGAACGCATCATTAGCAAAGGAAGACCAATGTAGCGAGAGGTTGTTTCCCATTTCATGTCAAGGATAGGCCCTAAGTTACACCTCGTTTCGATATACGGATCAAGACATAGATTCTTGAGCCTTAAGTAGAACTAAGTTTTAAGGGGGGTAGAAAGTATTGAGCCCAATCTAGTTAGGATTAGCTACTACAACCGTTGGATCAAAGTAGAGCGGAAGCATGGTTGGCCTCTTCCCCACTGGCCCAGAATCGAAGAAGTTGATTTAGGTTATATGTCAGGTTAGGTCATTAAATAGGATTTGAACCTTCCTTAGAATGTTAATACTAAAGTCTCTCTAGGGACTCATTACCCTTAGCCAATTTTAGGGATGAAATTATGTTTTAAGGGGGGTAGATTGTAACACCCTAAATTTTTTCCAACCTGGGGTTAGAAATCCTTAGGCAATGGGTCAACTGGTTTGTCAATTACGTTGTATGACAAAGGGGGAGATTGAAAGTGCACCTATTATGTACCCTGGTTTGTCAATTACGATGTCCTCGGTATATCAATCGATACAATCGAGTGAGGACAAAAAGCGTCCAGCAATCAAACAATCTTCTGGACGATTTATCGATATATTGACCTTCGAGTCGATATCATCGATATTCGAAAATCGATCATATCTGAAATGGATCGATCATATCGACAAACTGCTTTTCGGCGCCCCTGTTTTTCTAAAGAAAACTAACATATGTTTCGATATATCGATGACTGTCCGATTCAATCAGAACTCAAATATCGATCATATTGAGAGTCAGTCGATCATATCGACTATGGGGCGCATGTTCTCACTAGCATGAATTTCAGGTTGCTTTTAATGTTGATCGAGGTGCATGTCGATAAATCGATATTCATATATCGATCATATCGAGACCAAATCGATTGGATCGAGTCAAGACATAATTCATCCAGCAAGCTTACATGTAAATCTATACGATTCATCGATCTCATCGAAAAGGTCTCCGATATGATCGATGTACAAATTCTGATGACATCGACTGTTTTTCTGATCATATCTGTGATCCTGAAATTCTTCAAGGCTTCTCTCTTATTTTTTACTTGTCAATAGATCGAACCATCACTCGATGGAATCGGAGTTCGAAATTCGAAATCATCGATGTATGTCTCGATCCCATCGACCAGTTGGCAGAAGGTTTCCAAAAGCGAAATGACAATTGAGTTCTTATCATCGAGAGGTCGGCCGATACAATTGAGAGTAAATGCTCGATCATATCGACGATTGCTCGATGATATCGAACCCTATCATAAAAATGACCATTTATATCCATTGGAACCTTTTGCCTATAAATAGAGAGAGTTGTCTTCATTACTGGTAGAGAAAGTAGAGAGTACTTTTGAGAGTTTTAACCTTCCTATCATTTACCTTAAGCCCTTTCTCTCCGGAAGTTCATCCTCTAATCCACCCTCATCATTGATATCTCATAGAGTGGATTGGGGAATGAACTTCCACATTCAAGGATCCTTCAGCTACTACCTTAATGACATATCATTAAGCTGGGATGCCTTGAATGCATAGATGATGGGAACCTCTCTATCTTCCTTATAGGAAAATCTTCAGAGAGTGGTATTCCATCATAGCCTTGACCCAACCTAAGCCTAGAATATATATATCTTTATGTTGCGGATCAAGGGAGCTGAAGATTCTTCATCAACAAGAAGGAGATTTTCATCATTGCGCTGAAAGAGACTCATCAAATTATCTGTAAGTACTAAGAGTCCAGAGGACACTTGCAATCATTCCTTTTTAGGATTAGGTTTTAAGTGTTGCTCACGATTTGAAGTCCTCGAAGGAGGCCTCCGACGGGAGTGTACGTGCGGGGTGCGTTGTGTGGACCCTTGCCCTATGGAGAGCATAAACATATGGTAAGGAGTACACCAGCAAAACTCCAGGGTTAGAGGTGAACCGAGTAGAAACCTCAGGGTGCTTTGTGAGGACCCTTGTCCTATGTGAGCATAAATATATAGTTAGGAGTACGCCAGTAAAACTCCAGGGTTTGAGGTGAACCGAGTAGAAACCTCTGTAAAGGTTGAAGGTGAACCTGATTTAAAACCTTAGGTTTGAGGTGAACCATGGGAAACCTCCTTAGTGAAATTCGGTCACTCAAGGGTTGAGTGTGGAAGCCGGGAGTGAAGTACACAAGTCGTCGAACCACTATAAAATGACTATGTTTGTGATTGATAATGTCTTTCATTTATGTGATTGGCTTGCATGTCTTTATATATGATCACATCCTATGCACACACAGTCATATCCATCACAGTCTCATCTGTATATTATTTATCTTTTAAATAGATTGTGATTGGATCCTCTATCAGGCTTGGAAGCCAGTAGAGTTAATTTTTTAGTAATCCTAATCTGTACTCTGTAATAGGATTAGTGTGATAGGATTGAAATATAACTTATAAATCTTTAAAAAGTCCTATTCACCCCCCTCTAGGACATCTTGACATATTCCAACTTCAACTCAAGCGGTCTTCACCGCAATTTCAATTGGTATCAAAGCGAGTCTCTCTTTAAGGGCTTCACCGTTTAGAGAGTGATCTTGATTGAAGTAGAAATATGGACAAAGGAGAGGGCTCATTTGTCACTAGACCTCCAGTATTTAATGGATCAAACTATGCTTACTGAAAGGCCAGAATGCATTACTTCCTGAGACCTTTAGATCATGAAGTTTGGGATGTAGTTGAAAAAGGATATGTGGTATCATCAGAACAAATTATACTTGAAAATGAAACCACAATCACTAAACCCAAACCGAATGAGAAGTGGACGGCGTTTGACAAAGAACAGCGAAATGCTGAAGTAAAAGCAATGAACGCCATCTACTGTGTCATGTCCCAAGACATTTTTAATCAGATAAGTATGTGTGGGACCTCTAAAGAAGCATGAGACTTATTGGAAACAACCCATGAAGGCACAAGCACTGTGAAGAGATCTAAACTACAACTCTTAACTTCACAGTTTAAAAATCTCAGGATGGAAGAGCATGAGACATTTATGGAGTTTTTCATAAAATTAAACATCATTTGTAACTCCATGGGTGGATTGGAAGAGAAGGTTCCGGCACCTAAAATATGTAGAAAAATATTAAGATCCTTACCGGAACGCTTCAATCCCAAGGTAACAACAATTGAGGAGTGTAGGAATATTGATGAGATGAAAATAGAAGAACTGGTAGGTTCCCTACAAACTTTTGAACTACACTTCACAACCCTAAAAATTCAAAAACACTGTCCTAAAAACTTCTAAGAAATCAAAACATGAGAATAGTGAGAGCGAAAAAGAAGATGATGATGAGGAAGTGGCCTTGCTAGCACAAAGATTCAGAAGATTCTTTCAGAAGAATCGCGACCATCCTTCTAGAGGAAGAAAAGTGAACTACAAACCTTCTGCAGGAAAATTTGGTAAACAGACCAAAGAACAATAATGTTATGCCTGTCATGAATATGGTCACCTATCTACCGAATGCCCAAACAGAAAAACTAAGGGCAAGAAAATGGCTGCCACATGGGATGATACAGAAGAGTCAAATTCAGAAAACAGTGACTCTGGAAGTGATGGAGATCAGAAATCTTTGAAAATTCTTTGTAACGCCCGTGAAAAATCCGTACTTGGGCTCGAGTACCAACTCGACCCGAAATCGCGTAGAAATAATTTCCATGGAAATTAAGCGTAAGTTAGTTAGCGCAATGCTAGAGTAGCTGGGAAATAGTCCCTGATCACTTTAAATACGTTCTGCAAGACCCAAATCGAGTAGAACAAACAACTCTACAATACTCTATAACCTCGGATCAAACTCTAAGCGGGTTTGTTCTCTGGACCATATTGAAATTTTGTATTGGATTTAGACCGCGCGTCGAAGGTCCGATACCTCCTATCTTAGATCGTTAGAACCGCCCAGCTGGACTTGACAATCATCTCGAAAATCAAGTCAAACCGATAATCACAGACTATTTCATTGAACCTGGATCGAAGCGACCGCGAATAGGGACGGATTTGGAATTTCAAATTCAAATCTGGCACACGACTTGACGCGTCAGTATTAAGCGTTCTGACCTTCAGAATTCATCCAGATTACACCCTCGGATCAGAAAAAATTTCTATTTATTATCATGAGACTTTCAGCCCTGATCTACGTGCGGTGACCGCTGAACTGAAACTGGTCCGCCACGTGCGATCTGCGAACCCTGCCAGACTGAAAATTTAATACGAACTACATCTGGTACACATGAGCTTAAGTCCGATCGCAATTGACCAGGGGACCACCAGAAAGCAGTTTTTGGACCGAAACAGCCCCGAAATGGATAGACACCAAGTAAACTTCATCCCGGAGCCTATTTCCGGCGTTTTTAAGCTTATAAAAGGGGTTAAAACCCTCATTTCTCCCTCCCATCCAAAAATTCCAAACCCTAGAGAAAAGGAGAGAGAGTTTGAGAGAAAGAGAAGAAGGAATTTTTCCCGCTTCCGAGCCGCCGACTGCTAGTGCTTCAGCACTTCTTTCCAATCACCTGGCTGTTGATTTCTCCCTTTTTTCAGGTATAAAATAACCCTAGAACTTGCTGATTTAGGGTTTACTTAGATTCATGGCATGTTAGCTAACGTATTCCATAAATCAGGTCCTCCTACCGCCGTAGACGAAGCGTACACGCTCCGTTCAAAATCCCGCAACCGTAAGAGACTAGGTGAGGATTTTAGACGCTTTGATTGACGGTTTACAACGCTTTCAATGTCGTTCAATAGTAGATTATCGACGGCATTGCCGTTTGACATGTACAACATGCTCTCCGTTTCCTGTTTCGTAAATTAACGAAGAATATGAGATTTAGGGCATTTTAGTCATTTGTAGGAAGTACGGTCTACATGCATATTTTGCTGACGTGATTGACATGGTTTGTTGCCGCATTAGGGAGTTAGGAATGCTTGCATAATCAGTTTGGCGAAGAGATTCGCCTAGTTGCGCACTTTGGGTCGACATACTATATGTAGACTTAAGTGTGTAGTGTATGTGTTTGTATAAATGCTTGTATTAGTATGTATTGAATTAAATGATGTTATGTAGTAGTTTGAGATTGATTTATTGATTAATATGCTGACCTAAATGATTTCCTACATGTTGACCTTATGCATGATTGCATTACATGCATAGAAAGTATGCCTTGAAGATTTGCTTAAGTTGAATTTTATAACATGTGTTAACATGCTCACATGATCATATTTCAATTCCAATACCTTTGCATGTAAGTGCTAATGTGATTTCATAGGTGTGTGGGACTAGAATTAGTCCAGGCAGTCGGTAACCGAGCGAATTCGTGGCTGACTGGTCATAGCCACGAATGACGCGTCGATGAACGTGATTCGCGTTTAGAGTTGGCGGCAGTGGTTAGGCCACGCGAAGTGTTTTACGCACTTCATGTCGTTCGACTCGAGATGCGATCGCGCTAGTCGAGCCCGTCAAGTAACCCGACTGGCCGATGTATGTTCACCTTGTATGTGTCATAACTGTTTGAACCTAGGGTACTGAACTTACCATTGTAAACCCTGTTAACCATGGTACCTTGATCCACTAAGACTCATGAGCCGGGCATGGTGGTATGGGACACCGTGGTCGAGCTGTCGGCCTACGCTGGGGCCACAAACCTCCCCGTAGTGACCAGTGAGCACCTTGACTCGTGAGCAGATTATGGTGGTATGGGACACTATATTCTAGCTGTCGGCCTACACTGATCAGGCGACGAGCCCTTTGTAGTGACCGCGAGCGTATTCTGAGTCTACAGGAGGCGACGACCCTTCAGTAGCAGTAGAGTACAGTAGGCCTGTATTGATAAGGTGATGGGGGAGCGGTGCAACGAGTGCGAGCAACAGCCCTGGCAGCCCTTGCAGTGACCTACGAAATATACATCGTATGAGATTACTAGGAGTGACGACCCTAGACAGGATCTGTGTTGGGATTGATACAAGGGAAGTACCTTAGTTTCCCAATCCTGCTGTTTGAATGGACTAATAAAAACTTGAAAATCATATCAACATAGCATTGCATGTGCCTGGAAGATGTGGAGCACTCTAGGGAGTGTGGCATGCCGCGGTCGTAAGATGTTGCCGCATGAGGGTGATCGTCGGTGAGGGCATACATCACGTCATATCATCTTGCATTAACAACAGTATTAGGATTGTCTGATTTACTGCTTTACTATTATCGCGTGATTGAATTGTGAACATGCTAATCTTTGCTCTATGATTCCACTGAGTTGATCACTCATTCCCACGTTACGGGATGGTGTTTGCAACACCCACCAGACCCTGTTGTAGATGCAAGTGAGGCCGAGATCCAGGAGGTGGAGCCAGAGATCGACGAGGACCAGGATGAGTTCTCGTATATGCAGTATCACGACGGCTTCCCTTAGGCGACCTGGATCGAGGGGACATCAGTGGGACTTTCTTTTTGAACATTATTCTTTTGTTATGTATATATATATGAGACTCAGAGATGTAGTCATACTTTGGAGACAGATGAGATTACTTTATTTTTTTTCATACAGTGATATATACATTGTTTAGTCTTCCGCTTGCTTTTATCACTGGATCTGAAGTATGAATTGCAGTTTTGGTATACTTTTACTCATGTGAATGCTTTAAATCAGACAACATTGAATCATAACCATTTTTGTTGCATAAGTGACGGTCTGGAACTCGGGAGTTGAGTTTATACACGACCCCCGATTTTCAGGGTGTTACATTCTTATGGTCTCCACCACTTCAATTATTCCCATGGAATCTGAAAGAAAAGAAGAACAACTAGCCACTGAATCATTTTTATCTGACAATGAGGAAATTGAAGAAGAAGAAGATAAAGAGCAGAATGAATTGCAGGATGCTTATAATCAACTATACAATCAAAACATCCACATCCTTAAGAAAATTGGCATGACTAAAAAGAAAAAAAAAATTGTTGCAGAAAGACTTGGACAGAACCTTAGAAATAAACATACATTTGTCCAATGATTTGCAATAATATCTTAGAGATAATGATCAATTAGAAAAAGAAAACCTATCCCTAAAAGAAGAATTATCAGAACTTATGAACAAAGCTGAACTACTAAGAGATGATAATACGAAACTCAAAAATGAGAACCACTCACTTTGCATTGATTTAGAAAAATCCAAAAAATTTGTCGAGATAAACTATAAGTTTTCTCAGAGTGGTGAAAAACTTGAAAGAATGTTAGGGATAGGAAGGCCTGGAAGAGATAAGAGTAGCCTAGGGTATGAGAAAATCAAAATGAAAATTGAAAAATCTGTTGCTTCAGGTAGCAATACAAGAACGTCTCCATTTTGTCATTCGTGTGGTGATATGGGAAATTATAAGTTTGAATGCTTAAAAATAACTTCTTGTAACTCTGGTCAAAATGACACTGATAAACTTAATCGGAGCAGAGTAATGCAAAATATCCTTTTATCACCTAAAATGGAAGACAGAACGAAGAAACCACTAGATCGAGTTGGTAAGATAACAAAAGTCACCACAACAAAAACTTTTGTCTCAAGGTGGAGAGTGAAGGAAAAACTGAACTCTGTACCCTGAATTCCTGAGTATATAAGAACACATTCAGATTTTACATCAAAATCTGGATAATTGGTGAAATGATGCAACTTTTGATAAATCCTCAATGTTACATCTAAGGTTGGAGACCTCTAATTTTTTCATATAAACATTATCATGTTTATATTTGTATAGAACTGGTGTTTCTTTTTCTTTTATACATAAACTGATTAAGTCAAGAAATATACAATAGCATGTCAAAATTAGGAAAATTCTGAATAGCACATACTTTCAAAGCAAGTAACGGTCTTCTTCGATTTTATTGACTGAGGATCGATACAATCGACAGTTGTTCAGAATGTGAAAAGTCGTGTGTCCTTGGATAACATCGAGGGTAGTCTCGATAGAATCGATCGACAACTTCTGGATACAATCGATGGGTTGGTCGATATGATCGATAAATGGCGCCCGATAAAAGCGAGCGAAACAAAAAAAAAAAGGGTTTCTTAAAGGGCGATTTGACTGTCTTCCCTGTCCGATCCTCTCGACCAATCATCCTAAGATAGATAGGACCAGCCAAATCTCACTCCAAACCAGGTAATATTCTTCCATCATCAGAATCTCTTTCTCTTGGTTTGTCGGGATCTCTTTTTGTCATTTTCTCAATATTTCAAATAGCCTTTTCTTCCACATGGAAAAGGACAAAAACGTGGCATCCAGTCCAGGTGAATCATCAAGAGGTACTCGACAAAAAGTCTTTTCCTCAAGAGAGAGAGCAAGGATCCCGGACAGAGGGACCCCCACACAGCAAAGATCACGACGCGGTGGGTCCCAAACCAAAATTCTTGAACCAACTCAACCAGTGCCTCCTCCTCCTACTGTCCAATGGCCACCAAAATATGCCAATCGAAAGTTGATTTTTGAGAGAAAAGTAGACAGAGATTGTTTAACGTCTTACAACTTAGAACTCTGTTTACTGCAATTGGTTGGCTGCCCATCCTGGATTTTGGTGGACCATGCCAACTGGAAAGAACATGCAACTTCTTTGCTGCATGTCATTCCCCGGTGGCTGATCCTCCTTCCTTCATGGTTTCCATGGATGGTGATGATGTATTCATCACTCCTGCCACCATAGCACAGATTCTTAATCTACAAATGGTTCCAGGAGGCCTTCCAAACTGGCATCTTGACTTTCCAGATGTGTGCTCCAAGATAACCAAATACCTATACAATAATTGAGATATCCCATGGCATCAAGGGAATGCCCTGAAAGCTAGGTATATAGAGCCCCGGTTCAGAGTCATGCATGGAATCTTCACCACTAATCTGTACCCGAGAAGCACTAACAGATCGGATCTAACAAGCCTTATGGTGATAATAATCTACTTCGTCGCGACTAGGACGAATATCTGTCTTCCAACCTTAATTGTAAATCAGTTTGTCAATGCGATACACACATCCAGAGATTTGCATCTGTCATATCCCTGGATCATTAGTAGAATCTATCAGAGCATTGGCTTTCCTTCTACAACTGATCCAGTTTTCCCCCTCAAAGTTTTCAACAAGAAAAATCTTCAAAAAATGGATCTGAGGTTTCATGAATACAAGGAGGAAATTGAGGAAAAAATTCATGCTGAAGCGGAAGGAAGAGAAGGATGAGATCCCATGGAAGGAGATGCAATGGCTGATGATGCACCTCTTAGACCAGATGTTGCGCCGTCCACATCAACCGCTGGGTATGGCAAAAGGCTTAAACTGGATAGGATTGGGGCCATACAGAAGGACGTGCACTCAATGAAGGAGCGCCTCACTATTTTAGAACGAATGGTTCAAGGGGTTCAGAGCACGATCCAATAGTTGGTGGATTTACTAACGTGCCGACGGGACGACACGATGCCATCTCACTCTGCTCCCTGATACCGGCTTCATACAAGCTTTCATGCACCCTTACTCTCATTTCTGCGTATGAACATCAGTATCTTTTTGGATGTTCTACGCTTTCAATGGTGCATGACTAGTTTCTTTTTCTTCCTTTTTGGTTTCTGTTTGGATGAGTTTGCCCACGGTTGGGCTAAAATACTTTTTATTGTTGGTTTATATTGCTACCGTCTGGGGCAACATTGAATATTTCTGCCAATCTTGGGCAGCTTAAATATAGCTTAATCTAGTTCGTTTACTTCTGCCATTTAAATTTCTCCCTGGTTTATTGCAGTCTTAAGGTTATGGTCTGAATGCTTATCTATTAACTTCATACTGACTGCTTCATTGATGCTTGCTTTACACTGTTCTCATTCATATGCATCTATCTCTGGAGTTCTCCTATATGCTTCAATCTTCAGTCAATATCACGTCTTATATCTTTGCCAATGACTGACAAAAATGGGGAGAACAATTCAAACACCGCGAGCGAAAATTGTATAACTTTGTTGCAGGTGTTAGGGGAAGCAACCGCAACAAGTTAGGGGGAGTTTTTGAATTAAAGGGGAGAAGTTTATTAGGTATGTACATGGGAGTTTAGAATTTATAAAATTGTGTTAATACATGTACACACAATTTAGGATGTATCTGTTTAAATATGTTCCTAGGGTGTTTTGGGGATTTTGTCACGTAATTGACAAAGGGGGAGATTGAAAGTGCACCTATTATGTGCCCTGGTTTGTCAATTATGTTGTAAGGTGAGTCAGTCAGACGACAGCACTTAACAAGAAGATCAAGTCAAGCGTCTGCCTCATCTGGATGTGTGGAACCTCGTCAAAAGGTAAATCATAGCCTCACATCCCTTGTCCCAAAACACCAGGTGATTAAACCCTTAAAAAGAACTAGAACATCTTAGGGTTTATGTGTAAGAAAACTTTTTATCAAAAAGAAAATCTTCTAAGTTTTTCTTACACTGTCGATTATATCGATTCCCCTTTCGATATGATCGACCAGCTCTGTCGATGTCTTCGGCATATCAATCGATACAATCGAGTGAGGACAAAAAGCGTCCAGCAATCAAACAATCTTCTAGACGATTTATCGATATATCGACCTTCGAGTCGATATCATCGATATTCGAAAATCGATCATATTTGAAGTGGATCGATCATATCGACAGACTGCTTTCCGGCGCCCCTATTTTTCTAAAGAAAACTAACATATGCTTCGATATATCGATGACTGTCCGATTCAACCTGAACTCAAATATTGATCATATCGGGAGTCAGTCGATCATATCGACTGTGGGGCGCATGTTCTCACCAGCATGAATTTCAGGTTGCTTTTAATGTTGATTGGGGTGCCTGTTGATAAATCGATATTCATATATCGATCATATCGAGACCAAGTCGATTGGATCGAGTCAGGACATAATTCATCGAGCAATCTTACATGTAAATCTATACGATTTATCGATCCCATCGAAAAGGTCTCCAATATGATCGATGTACAAATTCCGATGACATCGACTGTTTTCCCGATCATATCTGTGATCCTAAAATTTTTCAAGGCTTCTCTCTTATTTTCCACCTATCGATAGATCAAACCATCACTCGATGGAATCGGAGTTCGAAATTCGATATCATCGATGTGTGTCTCGATCCCATCGACCAGTTGGCAGAAGATTTTCAAAAGTGAAATGACAATTAAGTTCTTATCATCGAGAGGTCGGCCGATATAATCGAGAGCATACACTCGATCATATCGACGACTGCTCGATGATATCAAACTCTGTCATAAAAATGACCGTTTATATCCGTTGGAACCTTTTGCCTATAAATAGAGAGAGTTGTCTTCATTGCTGGTAGAGAAAGTAGAGAGTACTTTTGAGAGTTTTAACCTTCCTATCATTTACCTTAAGCCCTTTCTCTCCGGAAGTTCATCCTCCAATCCACCCTCATCATTGATATCTCATAGAGTGGATTGGGGAATGAACTTCCACATTCAAGGATCCTTCAGCTACTACCTTAATGACATATCATTAAGCTGGGATGCCTTGAATGCATAGATGATGGGAACCTCTCTATCTTCCTTATAGGAAAATCTTCAGAGAGTGGTATTCCATCATAGCCTTGACCCAACCTAAGCCTAGAATATATACATCTTTATGTTGCGGATCAAGGGAGCTGAAGATTCTTCATCAACAAGAAGGAGATCTTCATCATTGCGCTGAAAGGGACTCATCAACTAATCTATAAGTACTAAGAGTCCAGAGGACACTTGTAATCATTCCTTTTTAGGATTGGGTTGTAAGTGTTGCTCACCATTTGAAGTCCTCGAAGGAGGCCTCCAACGGGAGTGTACCTGCGGGGTATGTTGTGTGGACCCTTGCTCTATGGAGAGCATAAACATCTGCTTAGGAGTACGCCAGCAAAACTCCAGGGTTAGAGGTGAACCGAGTAGAAACCTCAGGGTGAGTTATGTGGACCCTTGTCCTGTGTGGGCATAAACATATGGTTAGGAGTACACCAGTAAAACTCCAGGGTTTGAGGTGAACCGAGTAGAAACCTCTGTAAAGGTTGAAGGTAAACCTGATTTAAAACCTTAGGTTTGAGGTGAACCATGGGAAACCTCCTTAGTGAAATCCGGTCACTCAAGGGTTGATTGTGGAAGCCGGGAGTGGAGTAGACAAGTCGTCAAATGTAACACCCCAAATTTTGGCCAACCTGGGATTAGACGTCCTTAGGCAATGGGTCAAGTAAAACACCTAGAAAATTGCTCAGAAACCAATTCCATAGCCAAAGAAACCACTTAGGATTAATTCCTTTAGAAACTAAGCATAAGTTAGCTAGTGCTACGCTGGAGTAGCTGTGAAATAGTCCCTGACCGCTTTAAATACGTTCTACAAGACCCAAAGCGAGTAGAACCAATGACTCTATAATACTCTAAAACCTCGGATCAAACTCTAAACCGGTTTGTTTTCTAGACCTCTTTGAAACTTTGTATTGGATCTAGACCGCGCGTCGAAAGGCCGATACCCACAATCTTACACCATTATAACCGTCTAGCTGGACTTGACAATCATTTCAAAAATCAAGTCCAACCGACATTCACAGGCTATTTCATTGAGCCTGGAGTGAAGAGAGTGAGAATAGGGTTAAAATTGGAATTTGAAATTCAAATATGGCACACGACTTGACGCGTCAGTATTAAGCATTCTGACCGTCAGAATTCAGCCAAATTACACCCTCGGATCAGGAAAAATTTCTATTTCATATCATGAGACTTGTATGCCTGATCTATGTGCGGTGACCGCTGAATTGAAACTGGACCACCACGTGCGATCTACGAACACTACTGGTCTGAAAATGGGATGTGAGCGACATCCGACGAGCATGAACTTAAGTCCGATCGCGTTCGGTCAGGGGACCACCAGAAATGCCCTTTTAGACCGAAACAGCCCCGATTTGGTTAGGTATCAAGTAAACTTTGTTCCCAAGCCTGTTTTGGGCATGTTTGGGCTTATAAAAGGGCTTGAAACCCTCTCATATCTCTCCCATCCAAATTTGAAAAAAGCCCTAGGTTGAGTGAGAGAAAAGGTGAGAGATTGTGAGAGAAGGTGGGAGAGAATTTCCTGCTGCTGGTGCTACCTGCTACACGTGTTTAAGCCACGTAATCCAATCACTTTGCCGGTGATTTCTCCGCATTTCTAGGTAAGAAAATACCCTAAATAGTTGCTGATCTAGTGTTCTTTCATTTCCATAGCATGTTAGCTTATGGATCTTGTAAATTAGGTTGCCTATTCACCGTAGACGAAGCATATACGCTCCGTTCGAATTGATACGCTTCTAGGAGAAAACGTACGGATTTTAGACGCTTTGATTGGCTGTTTTCAATGCTTTCAATGTCATTTAATAGTAGATTATCGACGGCAACGCCGTTTGACATGTACAACATGCTGTCCGTTTCCTGTTTCGTAAGCAGACGAAGAATATGAGATTTAGGGCATTTTAGTCATTTATAGGAAATACTGTTTTCATCCATAATTTGCTGATATGATTGACATGGCTTCTTGTCGCATTAGGATACTCGGAATGCGTGCATAATTAGTTCGGCGAAGAGATTCTCCTAAATGCGCACTTTGAGTCGACATACTATATATAGACTTAAGGGTGTAGTCTAAGTGTTTGTATAAATGCTTGTATTAGTATGTATTGAATTAAATGGTGTTATGAATTAGTTTGAGATTGATTTCTCAATTAATATGCTGATGTAAATGGTTTCCTACATGTTAGCTATATGCATGATTTCATTGTATGTATGAAATGCATGCGTTGGAAGATTTACTTAAGTTGTATGTTATAACATGTGTTAACATGCTCACATAGTTGTATTTCATTTCCAATACTCTTACATGAATTGCTGATGTGAATTCATATGTGTTTGGGACTATACCTAGTCCAGGCAGTCGGTAACCGAGCGAATTCGTGGTTGGTTTATCTTGGCCACGAACGACGCGTCGATGAACGCGAGCCGTGTTCTGGAGTTGGCGGCAGTGGTTAGGCCACACGAAGTGTTTTATGAACTTCATGTCGTTCGACTTGAGATGCGCTCGTGCTAGTCGAGCCCGTCAAGTAAGCCGACTGACCATTGTATGTTCACCCTGTATGAGTCATAACTGCTTGAACCTAGGGTACTGAACTTACCATTGTAAACCCTGTCAACCATGGTACCTTGATCCACAAAGACTCATAAGTCGAGCATGGTGGTATGGGACACTGTGGTCGAGCTGTCGGCCTACGCTGGGGCCACAAACCTCCCCGTAGTGACCAGTGAGCACGTATGACTCGTGAGCAGATTATGGTGGTATGGGACACTATATTCTTGCTGTCGGCCTACACTGATCAGGCGACGAGTCCTTTATAGTGACCGCGAGCGTATTCTGAGTCTACGGGAGGGGATGACCCTTTCGTAGCAGTGAAAGTACAGTAGGCCTGTATTGATTAGGTGATGGGGGAGCGGTGCAACAAGTGCGAGCAACAGCCCTGGCAGCCCTTGCAGCGACCTACAAAATATACATCGTATGAGATTACTAGGAGTGATGACCCTAAATAGGATCTGTGTTGGGATTGATATAAGGGAAGTACCTTAGTTTCCCAATCCTTCTATTTGAATGGACTAATAATAACTCGACAATCATATCACCATCACATTACATGTGCTTGGAAGATGTGGAGCACTGAGCGGTATGCAAGCATGCCGCGGGCGTAAGATGGTGCCGTATGAGGGAGAACGTCGGTGAGGGCATCCATCATATCATGTCATATTGCATTAACAACAGTATTAGGATTGTTTGATTTACTACTTTACTATTATCGCATAATTGATTTGATAACATGCTAATCTCTGCTCTCTTATCCCACTGAGTTGATCACTCACTCCCACGTTACAGGATGGTGTTTCCGGACACCCACCAGTCCTTACTGTGATTGCAGATGATGGCGCGGCCTGCGAGGCGGAGCTGGACTTGATGATGATGAGGAGGATCTCTCCTTTATGCGTGTTCTGATTGACGGGATTATAGGGAGGTTGATTAGATGCCTTGACACTTGTCATTTTATATTTTTAGCGCACTCATGTATATTCATTTTATCTACTTTTGGAGTATTCATGTATGTATATAACCTGGTAAAATGTTCACACTCTGGAGATACACAAAAGTTTATATATGTTATACATACTATCACAGTCTTCCGCTTGTAAATTTAACTGTCTTTAGAGTATGATATGATGTTTTGGCTTAATCCCACTCATGTTTAATACATTAATACAGACAACATTCAATCATACATATCTATGTTGCATAAATAACATTTTGGAACTCGGGAGTTGGATTTTTACTCGACCCCCCAATTTTCGGGATGTTACAGATGGTATCAGAGCATGAATGAGATTATACCGGGCCTGGGTTATGGTCACGTGACGTACGCTGTCACTTTCTTTGACTTAGGTGGGTGCGAGAAGGGTCTAAAAACACTTATAGGATCGCAGATTCGCCAATAGGCGAAGTCTATTCGTATCGATCGTGCGATCGAGTCCGTAATGCATCTAGGGTCACGCGAAGCGACCTAAGTAGCTCCTAGGTTGTAGGTAGGTGGGTTGAGACATTCTTTGAACAGTTATAAACCCGTAAATGAGAATCCTTGGGCTGTGGGACAACCACAACCCTTGCATTCAATCGCTAGGGCTTAAAAACCCCGTTTCACCTAAATTCTTCCTCTCACCACTCCATTCTTCAATTCTTTCTTATTCTTTTCATGTTAGGCATTGATCCTAATGTGAAAATGATATAAAATCATACTTTGACAAAATTTTACTTTGAATAGTAAAATTTTATGAAAAATGGACATAAGGCGCCATTCCAAGTTTGCAATATTTAGCAACTAATGGGCTAGATGAATGTATTGGCTCCTTCTACCCCAAAATCATATGTTGCATGATAGGAAATTGCATTCATGTTTATAAATTGACCCCAGAAAGCCCCGAATACATGTTTGGGCCTCCCTAGGGCAATCTAGAATGAATGAAGGTGGGACCCACATATTTTTGGAGTCCTTGGGGCAGGGGGGACCCGACCCATGTGGTCCCACCGGCCACCGTGCAAGATGGCCTGCGATGCCATCGCCGATCCGGAGATGCATCGCCGCCCGATGGACCCCACTCGCTGTGAAATTTGGTTCATGTGGGTATTTTGGGTAGTACACCCCCCCCCCCCCCCCCCCACGTATGGTCTGTCCTTAGAAAACCCCTAAATGGGGTACTTCCTTCACAACATCCCCCTTCCCTAGCTCCATTTTCATTTTCTTGCTGCCCTATCTCAAAACAGTGATCCCAAATCCTTCCCAAACCCATTCCTTGTTGAAAACGACCCCACTCCATCACTCCATTGTAGTTTGTAACTCTCCCTCTTGTAAATCTCGTCGTTTGGAGCTCTTAAAACCCCCAAATCGAGCTGAAATCGTGAGGTGCTCCATTTCCATTTTTCATTCTCTTTTCTTTCTGAAAATACATCCTAAGGGAGCTTGAAGCATCCCTCTACAACGTCTAGATTTCATTCTGTCCATTTGGGCGACCATTTCTCCGTATTTTCTTCACTTTCCATGGCTATTGTTAAGGCAGTTTTAGCCTTTTTCTCTCTTTCCACCATCCTCCCTCTCAATCCTATTTCTCCATTTTCTTTGCTTAAGGGATACTGAAAATATATGGCCGAGAGAGCTCTAGTGAGCAACAGACAGTATTAGACTCGACAGTGATAAAGAAGATAAGTCGGGACTGTGGTAGAGTCCTTTGGTAGCATTAGGCATCTGTGATGTTGTCTTGTAGATGTTTGATTACCGTTTGAGATCTCTGTGTTTTGTTGTTGTTAGGTTTAGTGACGTCAGAGGTAGAAAGTGTGGAACTTTGTTCCATGTATTGTGACGAGCATGCCACTCCCAATCCCAACATGGGATTAGGAATGTAGTTTCGTTTCATAGACCCTTGGCATTTTGGACCTAGAGTTAGCACTTCTAGATTGAAGGGTCTGACGACAGAAGAAATCCAATTCCATTTAGACAATCTTGACCCTAAGCAATAGAAGAATTCCCTGTAGTAGAAATGGTATGGAATCATTTAACGTATAATCTTAGGCTTTATATTATAGCTACTGAGTTACAGACTAGCCTACTAGTTACTTTAAGTATTGTAAAGCCTGTATATGCTAAGGACTTGTAGGTTAGATTTGGTTGAAGTAGAACATTATTCCTTTGATAGATCCCTTTATGACTTATAGACTTCTGTTGTTGCCCATAGGAAGGAACCATTCACTCTCAGGGAACATTTATAAATCCCTTAGATTGAACTTAGAATGTACTAGCACGCCCCATAGAATTGCCTTCCCCAAGGGTTTATTGCATTCGGGAATGCGGAATAAAGGAAATGCAATTAATAGCAAAGTATTCGTGGTTTGAATCAACTTCTTAATCCTAGTAGTTACCATTGAATCCAATGCTCTGATCAAGCAGAAGATCGGCATCGACTAGGATTGAGGACTGATACAATAACTTTTTTGTCATCACGAGGTAGAAGGTTTGTGTATCCGGCTCAGACCCATTACAAAACTATTCTTCCGTGTTGGCCCGACCACCTACAACCACAAGTTATTGCTTTGCCCTTGGTAAATGTTAAGGACTTAAAGCCAGTAGAGGATTCGACATCTTGCCACCAACTCATACCTGCCCCTGAACCCAACCACAATAGAGATTAGGCTCATCTCTATCGCCATAGATACCAATGCCATAGAATGCATCATTAGCAAAGGAAAACCATGTAGAGAAAGGTTGTTTCCATTTTATGTCAAGGATAGCCCCTAAGTTGCGCCTCGTTCCGATATACGGAGCGATGCATAGATTCTTGAACTTTAAATAGAACCAAGTTTTAAGGGGGTAGAACGTATTAAGTCCAATCCAGTTAGGTTAGTCAACGCTACCGTTCGATTAGAGTGGCACAGCGAAAGTGTGGTTGGCCTCTTCCCCACTGGCCCAGGATCGAAACATTTGAGTTAAGATATACGTAAGGTGAGGTTATTAAATAGGATTTGAACCTTCCTTAGAAAAAGTACTCCTTACCCTTCGCCAATTTCGGGGACGAAATTTTATTTTAAGGGGGGTAGATTGTAACACCCCGGATTTTGGCCAACCTGGGATTAGACGTCCTTAGGCAATGGGTCAAGTAAAACACCTGGGAAATCTCTCAGAACCCAATTCCATAGCCAAAGAAACCACTCAGGATTAATTCCTTTAGAAACTAAGTATAAGTTAGCTAGCGCTACGCTGGAGTAGTTGTGAAATAGTCCCTGACCGCTTTAAATACGTTCTACAAGACCCAAAGCGAGTAGAACCAATGACTCTATAATACTCTAAAACCTCGGATCAAACTCTAAACCGGTTTGTTCTCTGGACCTCTTTGAAACTTTGTATTGGATCTAGACCGCGCGTCGAAAGGCCGATACCCACAATCTTAGACCATTATAACCTCCTAGCTGGACTTGACAATCATTTCGAAAATCAAGTCCAATCGACATTCACAGGCTATTTCATTGAGCCTGGAGTGAAGAGAGTGAGAATAGGGTTAAAATTGAAATTTGAAATTCAAATCTGGCACACGACTTGACGCGTCAGTATTAAGCATTCTGACCGTTAGAATTTAGCCAAATTACACCCTCGGATCAGGAAAAATTTCTATTTCATATCATGAGACTTGTAGGCCTGATCTATGTGCAGTGACCGCTGAACTGAAACCGGACTGCCACGTGCGATCTACGAACACTACTGTTCTGAAAATGGGATGCGAGTGACATCCGACGAGCATGAACTTAAGTCCGATCACGTTCGGTCAGGGGACCACCAGAAATGCCCTTTTGGACCGAAACAGCCCCGATTTGGTTAGGTATCAAGTAAACTTTATTCCCAAGCCTGTTTTGGGCATGTTTGGGCTTATAAAAGGGCTTGAAACCCTCTCATATCTCTCCCATCCGAATTTGGAAACAGCCCTAGGTTGAGTGAGAGAAAAGGTGAGAGATTGTGAGAGAAGGTGGGAGAGAATTTCCTGCTGCTGGTGTTACCTGCTACACGTGTTTAAGCCACGCAATCCAATCACTTTGCCGGTGATTTCTCCACATTTCTAAGTAAGAAAATACCCTAAATAGTTGCTGATCTAGTGTTATTTCATTTCCATAGCATGTTAGCTTATGGATCTTGTAAATTAGGTTGCCTATTCACCGTAGACGAAGCGTATACGCTCCGTTCGAATTGATACGCTTCTAGGAGAAAAGGTGCGGATTTTAGACGCTTTGATTGGCTATTTTCAACACTTTCAATGTCATTTAATAGTAGATTATCGACGGCAATGCCGTTTGACATGTACAACATGCTGTCCGTTTCCTGTTTAGTAAGCAGACGAAGAATATGAGATTTAGGGCATTTTAGTCATTTGTAGGAAATACTATTTTCATCCATAATTTGCTGATGTGATTGACATGGCTTCTTGTCGCATTAGGATACTGAGAATGCGTGCATAATTAGTTCGGTGAAGAGATTCTCCTAAATGCGTACTTTGAGTCGACATACTATATGTAGACTTAAGGGTGTAGTCTAAGTGTTTGTATAAATGCTTGTATTAGTATGTATTGAATTAAATGGTGTTATGAATTAGTTTGAGATTGATTTCTCAATTAATATGCTGATGTAAATGGTTTCCTACATGTTAGCTATATGCATGATTTCATTGTATGTATGAAATGCATGCGTTGGAAGCTTTACTTAAGTTGTATGTTATAACATGTGTTAATATGCTCACATAGTTGTATTTCATTTCCAATACTCTTACATGAATTGCTGATGTGAATTCATATGTGTTTGGGACTATACCTAGCCCAGGCAGTCGGTAACTGAGAGAATTCGTGGTTGGTTTATCTTGGCCACGAACGACGCGTCGATGAACGTGAGCCGTGTTCTGGAGTTGGCGGCAGTGGTTAGGCCACACGAAGTGTTTTATGCACTTCATGTCGTTCGACTTGAGATGCGCTCGTGCTAGTCGAGCCCGTCAAGTAACCCGACTGGCCATTGTATGTTCACCCTGTATGAGTCATAACTGCTTGAACCTAGGGTACTGAACTTACCATTGTAAACCCTGTCAACCATGGTACCTTGATCCACAAAGACTCATGAGTCGGGCATGGTGGTATGGGACACCGTGGTCGAGCTGTCGGCCTACGCTGGGGCCACAAACCTCCCCGTAGTGACCAGTGAGCACCTATGACTCGTGAGCAGATTATGGTGGTATGGGACACTATATTCTTACTGTCGGCCTACACTGATCAGGCAACGAGTCCTTTGTAGTGACCGCGAGCGTATTCTGAGTCTACGGGAGGGGACGACCCTTCCGTAGCAGTGAGAGTATAGTAGGCCTGTATTGATAAGGTGATGGGGGAGCGGTGCAACAAGTGCGAGCAACAGCCCTGACAGCCCTTGCAGCGACCTACAAAATATATATCGTATGAGATTACTAGGAGTGACGACCCTAGACGGGATTTGTGTTGGGATTGATATAAGGGAAGTACCTTAGTTTCCCAATCCTGCTGTTTGAATGGACTAATAATAACTCGGCAATCATATCACCATCACATTGCATGTGCCTGGAAGATGTGGTGCACTGAGCGGTATGCAAGCATGCCGCGGGCATAAGATGGTGCCGTATGAGGGAGAACGTCGGTGAGAGCATCCGTCATGTCATGTCATATTGCATTAACAATAGTATTAGGATTGTTTGATTTACTGCTTTACTATTATCGCATAATTGATTTGATTACATGCTAATCTCTGCTCTCTTATCCCACTGAGTTAATCACTCACTCCCACGTTACGGGATGGTGTTTCCAGACACCCACCAGTCCTTACTGTGATTGCAGATGATGGCGCAGCCTGCGAGGAGGAGCTGGACTTGATGAGGAGGAGGAGGATCTCTCCTTTATGCGTGTTCTGATTGACGGGATTATAGGGAGGTTGATTAGATGCCTTGACACTTGTCATTTTATATTTTTAGCACACTCATCTATATTCATTTTGTTTACTTTTGAAGTATTCATGTATGTATATAACCTGGTAACATGTTCACACTTTGGAGACACAAAAGTTTATATATGTTATACATACTATCACAGTCTTTCGCTTGTAAATTTAACTGTCTCTGGAGTATGATATGATGTTTTGGCTTAATCCCACTCATGTTTAATACATTAATATAGACAACATTCAATCATACATATCTATGTTGCATAAATAACATTTTGAAACTCAGGAGTTGGTTTTTTACTCGACCCCCTGATTTTCGGGATGTTACATCGAACCACTATAAAATGACTGTGTTTGTGATTGATAATGTCTTTCATTTATGTGATTGCCTTTCATGTCTTTATATATGATCACATCCTATGCACAGACAGTGATATCCATCACAGTCTCATCTGTATATTGTTTGTCTTTTAAATAGATTGTGATTGGATCCTCTATCCGGCTTGGAAGCCAGTAGAGTTAATTTTTGAGTAATCCTAATCTGTACTCTGTGATAGGATTAGTGTGATAGGATTGAAATATAACTTATAAATCTTTAAAAAGTCCTATTCACCCCCCTCTAGGACATATTAACATATTCCTACTTCAACTCGAGCGGTCTTCACCGTAATTTCATCAACCATAACACCTTGGTAACCTCTCAGAACCCAATTCCAAAGCTAAAGAAATCATTTAGAACCAAATTCTTTAGAAATTTAACGTGTATTAACTAGCGCTACACTAGATTTCTTGCCAAATTTTCACCAATCACTTTAAATACGATCTGTAAGACCCAGAACCTATAGAATCATTGACTCTACCTTACCTTGAAATCCAAGATCAATCTCTAAACCTGGTTGCTCTCGGAAGTACTTTGAAACTTTGTAATGGATTCTGACCGCGTGTCGTGAGTTCGGTAGCAATGAGCTTAGACCATTATGACCACGTAGTTGGACTTGACTACCACCCCGGAAATCAAGTTCAAATGATGTCCTGAGGCTATTTCATTGAGCCTGCAGCAAGGAGTGTGAGAAAGAGTAGAATTCTTTATAAATTAAATGTGATTTAAATAAATCTGGCATGTGTTGCTTATGAGTTAATTATAAGCATTCAGACCGTTGGAATCTGACCAAAATACACCCTCAGATCAGGAAACATTTCTCACTCATGTCAGTGTACTTGGAATCCCTGATCGAGTCTCAGTGACCGCTGAACTGAAACTGGTCCACCACGTGCGATCTGGGAACCCTATCAAACTAAAAACTTAATGTGATCAGGATCCAACATCCATGAGATTAAGTCCGACCGCATTCAATCAGGGACCTCCAGAAATGTTCTTTTGGATCGAAAAAGACCCGATTTGGCTATAACCCAAGTATACTTTGGTTTAAAGTCTAAATAGGTGAGTTTCTAACCTATTTAAGGACCTTAAACCCTCACATCCCTCTCATACGAATTTGTAAGAAACCCTAGGAAAGAGAAGAGAGAAAAGAGAGAGATTATGTGAGAGTTGGGAAGGAAAGTTCCTGTCACTCGATCCTGCTACTACACGTGTTTAGCCATCATTTTCTAATCACTCTTCCGGTGATTCTGACTTTATTCTAGGTAAGAAAACCCTAACATTAGCCTGTTTTAGGAATTCTATCAATATAAGTAGCGAAGTAGCTGACTTATCTTGTGATATAGGTCGCCATATTGAAGTTGACGAAGTGTAGAGTTTCTATTCGATTCATTACGCTCCTACGGAGTAATGTGCAGATTCTAGATACTTAGATTACCTGTTTTCAAAGCTTTCAATGTCGTTTAATGGTAGATTGTTGACAAGTATGCTGTTTGACATGTAAAACATGTTGTCTGTTTTCCATTTTGAATACGTACGAAGAATATGAGATTTAAGGTATTTTAGGTATTTGTAGGAAATACTGTATATGTATGTATTTTGCTGATATGATTGCCATGAGAATTTGTCATGTACCTATGCTAGTTATGCGTGTATGTTCTGTTTGGCGAAGAGATTCGCCCTAATGCACACTTTGGCCGACATATGCTATGTAGACTAATGTGTGTAGACTAAGTGTTTGTATAAATGTATGTATTAGTAAGTATTGAGTAAATAGTATTGTAGATTAGCGTTGAGATTGGATTCTCAACTAATTTGATGATGTACATGATTTACTTCATGCTTGTTGCAGTTGAATTGATTACTGTATGTGTGAAATATCCGTGTATGGTTAAATGCTTATGATGTATATTATAACATGCTGATAACATGCTGGAATTACTTATATTTTCAATTCTGTCTCTCTCATACGGTTATTGATTTAGATTACAAGTGTTTGGGGCTATACTTTAGTCCAGGAAGTCGGTAACAGATTTGAGCTCGTGGTTGGCCTTTATTCGTCACACAAGACGTGTTTGACGAACCCGAGTCATACGTTGCTTGTCGGAAGTGGTTAGGCCGCACGAAGTGCTTATGCACTTCATGTCACATAACTCAACGGGCGCTCGTACTTGTCGAACTTGTCAAGTAACCCGATTGACCATTGTATGTTCACCTTGTATTGGTCATAACTGCTTGAACCTAGGGTACTGAACTTACCAGTGAAAACCCTGATAACCGTGGTACCTTGATCCACTAAGACTCATGAGCCGGGCATGGTGGTATGGGACACCGTGGTCGAGCTGTCGGCCTACGCTGGGGCCATAAACCTCCACGTAATGACCAGTGAGCAACCCAGACTCGTGAGCAGATTATGGTGGTATGGGACACTATATTCTTGTTGTCGGCTTACACTGATAAGGTGATGGGGGAGCGATGCAACGAGTGCGTACAATAGCCCTGACAGCCCTTTGTAGTGACCTCGAGCGTACTCTGAGTATACGTGAGGCAACGACCCTTCCGTAGAAACAAGAGTACAAACTAGGCCTGTATTGATAAGGTGATGGTGGAGCGGTGCAACGAGTGCGTGCAACAGCCCTTGCAGCGACCTAGAAATATATCATCGTATGAGACTACTAGGAGTGACGACCCTAGACAGGATCCTTGTTTGGGAATGATATAAGGGAGGTACCCTAGTTTCTCAATCCTGCTGTATGAAAAGGACTAATAGCAACTCGGTAATCATGATCATATCGCACTGCATGTGCCTGAAAGATTTGGAGCACTGAGGCAAGAAAGCATGCCGCGGACGTAAGATGATGTTGCATAAGGGAGTATGTTGGCGAGGGCATACATCATGTCATTTCATCCTTGCATTAATTACAGTATTTAAGAATGTTTGATTTGCTTACTTTATTATTATCGCTTGATTGATTTGATAATATGTTAACCTTTGCTCTATGATTCCACTGAGTTGTTCACTCACTTCCACGTTACGGGACAGTGTTATACACACCTACCAGACTCTGTCTTAGCTGCAGGTGTTGGCGATACTTTGAGGTAGAGTCGGACTATTCGATGATGAGGAGGAGCTCTCCTATATCCAACTCTCTGGTGGGTCTAAGCAGACCTGGAGTTACGCTGGCGGGACTATAGGGTTTGGATAGAAAACACTATTTTTCCTTATTGCACATTTCATGTAATTATTTAACCTGGTGATAATTATACTCTGAGAGCTTACCATCATTTATATATAATTTATATACATACCACAGTCTTCTATTTGCATAATTTAATTATCTCTGGAGTATGATTTGCTGTTTGGCTTAATCTCACTCATGTTTACTATACTAATAGACAACATTCAATCATAATCATCATATATGTTGCATAAGTGATGTTCTGGAACTCAGGAGCTGAGTTATGCTCGACCCCCAATTTTCGGGATGTTATACTTTGCCAAGATCAGATTCACTTGCACTGGTGGGGGTGCTTGTGCCTCAAGTTGGGACCCATGCTGCGTTGCCTAGTGGGGGTCACTCATTCCCGGGCCTGTACGCTTCCTTTTGAGGAAACCACCTTTTTTTGGGTGGATCTTGATGACTCACCCGGTCTTGATACTTTTTCCTTGTCTTTTCTCATGAGGACAAAAAGAAGGGTATTGAAGGATTTTGGGAAAAAGGACACAGCCCAATAGAAAAGGAAATACCCAAAACAAAATGAATCTTAATTGATTAGAAGGGTATTACCGTATTTTAGACCTTCTGGGGCTGTCTTGCAACATTCCGAGCCGTCCGGTTGAAAGGAGCAAGCAAAAGAAAAAAACGAAAACCCTGGAATAAAATCCCCTTTTTACATTCCACCTTTTTATATCGGGTGGCATCTATCGATATCATCGATCCTTGTTTCGATTATATTAATGAACCCTGATCAATTTCATCGATCCTCTCTCCAATATCATTCTCAATCATATGGCTTTTCACTTTCTAAAGAGTCGTTGATTATATTAGCCCTTGATCGATTAATCGAGAATGACCTATCGATAGTCGTATCGAAGGTGAATGATTTTACATTTTCAACATCCAGACGACCCTTCAAGTATACTTTTAGTATTTCTATGAATCAATAGTATACTTAGCAAAATTATGTACAATCACTGTACACAACAAAAGTATAAACATTTGAATGTTTATATACAAAAGATAGAGGTAAGGAACCTTGAATATATCATTTGAAGCTCATCAAAATTTGCATCATTTCAACAAATATCTAGATCTAGATTAATGACCTAGACTTGTCCTTCTTTGCTTGATATTTCAAGGTATGTAAAAATTAGTCACCAGACAATTCAGTTTTTCTTTTACTACCCATTTTGAGACAGATTTCTTTATAGTGGTAGGTTTAGTATTTGTATTTCTCTCACCCACTTGTTTCAGTGATTCATTCATTTTTTCTTTCATTTTAGGTGGTGATGGATAAGTGTTTCTCTTAGATGGACTTTTGACATTTTGTATTTCTCTGGCTGGGTTGAATTTACCAATATGATTTTGACCGGAGTTATATGAAGTCCTTCTAAGAGTTAAGCATTCAAACTTATAATGTCTCATATCACTACATAAATGACAAACTGGAGAGGTTCTCATGTTGCTGCTTGAAGTAGTAGATCTTTCAATGGTTGTGGCAGCATTCCCGCATTTCCTTTTTGTTTTATCGTACCCCAGACCACTCTTGTCTCTTTCTTGTCTACCCATCCATAACAACTTTTCTAGCTTTTCACTACTCTGAGAAAATTTGTAATTTATTTCAACAATTTTTCTAGATTTTTCTAATTCACAATGAAGTGTGTGATTTTCATTTTTGAGTTGTTCATTTTCATCTTTTAATAATTCAACTTGTTTAGTGAGCCTTGATGATTCCTTTCACTACCAAAAAACTGGACAAAGGCTATAGATAAAAGCTGTAGCCATAGACCTATGGCTACGATTTTATTTCGTAGCACGACCATAGTCGTAGGTGCCATAACAATAGGTCTTGAACCTATGGCTATAGATTTAATCTGTAGCTATAGATCACAATAGCTACAGATATAATCCATAGCAATTATATCTATAGCGAAACTACAAACAGCTACGGATATTATTTGTAGCTAAAAGTCCGTAGCAATTTGCCAAATTTAATAATGGTTACAGCTGTCAGATTACCAGCTACGGTTAATATCCATAGCTATTTCGTACATTAATATCTATATATAATCATTTGTTCATTCAATTACCACCTGCATAATCATTCATTCATTCATTCCATTACAATCAATTAAAATCATTCATTCATTCATTTACAATCAATACAATCATTCATTCATTTAATTACAATCAATTACAATCCTTCATTCAATCAATTACAATTACAATCAATTACAATCCTTCATTCAATCAATTATAATAATGCTGAAAATACAAATCTTTGGCTTCATTAGAGAAATTTGCTTGACTTCACCCTGAAATTTCAATGATAAAGAATTGAAAGAGAAGATATATTTTGACGGTATGATATTTGTTTTCACAAGTAAATAGGCCTTTTTCGGCCATTAGCCCATCACCCACCTGAAGAATCAAAAACCGGTTGTTGTCCAAGTCCAGTCCTTTTCCTTTCAATTTCTTAGTGACCTCTGTAAAATTACTTCCACGGTCATTTATGTAGTACTTTGAAGAGTTGTCTCGAAATGCAACTCTAATAATGACAAAGTCACTTCCTACAACAGCTTCGTATATTCCATCATCCTAAAAATAGTCAGGGCATTCATAAATCGGATTGACCATTGGGGGAAAGAAAGAAAAAGTGAAAGAAGTGCATCATAACCATTTTCTTTTTTTTTTTCTTAATGAATTAATAAAAACTCAAAGAGAGGAATGGAATTGACACAAAAGAAAAGGTCTCACCATATGGTTTGTACGGCCAAAATAAACGTCTGGACGATTTTCATAAGGAGGACCATTGGTAGCCACAAGTGCCCACTTCCCAAGTTGAACAGTATCGACCACGATTATCTATGACTTGAAAAATGTGCAAGTAGAGCTGACCATCATGAAAAGAAAATCTCCATTTTCTTGTCAATTACAAGTAGGACATGCTAATGATTAGTGGCAATGCCTCGAGTTCTAGATAGTTTATAGGGTATACAGTGCATCATGTTGTATAGAGAAAAGATCACCATTAAAAAATAATTTAATGATGTTCAGTAACAGCAAGTTCACCGCCTGCTAGAAATGTGCACCTTCTTGGTAGAGCCCACCTGAGGAAGGGAAAGAGGTTTGCTAAGATCACTTGCATGTGTAAGTGAGCCAATGCACACACTAGAACATGCCGGCATGGCAGACAGATGTAATATCCAAGCCATCCATCAGAAGGGTAAACTATAGATTCCGTATCTTAAGAATCAGGTCAGTCCTTTAGTCGGGCCACAATCAACTGAACGAATCTATAGCTATGAAAGACCTGTCTGAAGTTTTCTAACACATCCACTTATTTCTAATATCATAGCTATGAAAGACTTGTCTGAAGTTTTCAACTGAAGGTTTAGGTTTAGGTTATAGGTTTAAGTTTAGGTTAAGGTTTAGGTTATAGGTTTTGAGATTTGAGAATAGGTTTAGGTTATAAGTATAGGTTTAGGTTAATGTTGTAGGTTGTATGTTTAAGTTATAAGTTTATGTTAATGTTGTAGGTTATAGGTTTAGGTTTAGGTTTAGGTTTAGGGATTTGAGAATACATTTACGTTTTAAGTTTAGGTTTAGGTTTTACGTTTAGGTTAAGGTTACAGGTTTAGGTTTAAGTTTAGGTTTAGGTTATAAGTGTAGGTTAGGTTTAGGTTTAGGTTATAGTTTATAGGTTATAGATTATAGCTTTAAGGAATTGAGAATAGGTTAAGGTTTAGGTTTAGGAAATCGGGTTCAAGTTCGGGATTGGGTTTAAGTTTAGGTTTTCAAGTTTAACTTTAGGTTCAGGTTAGGGAGTTGAGATTAGGATTAGGTGTAGGTTTAGGTTTAGGGATTTAAGAATACATTTAGATTTTAGGTTTGGGTTTAGTTTTTAGGTTTTAGGTTTAGGTTTAGGTTTTAGGTTTAGGTTATAAGTTATAGGTTATAGGTTAAGGTTTAGGTTATAAGTTTTGGTTTTGGTTTAGGTTATAAATTTAGGTTATAGGTTTAGGTTAAGGTTTAGGTTTACATTATAGGTTATAACTTTTGAGAATTGAGAGTAGGTTAAGATTTAGGTTTAGGAAATCAGGTTCGGGCTCGGGATCTGGTTTAGGTTTAGGTTTTCAAGTTTAGGTTTAGATTTAGGTTAGGGAGTTGAGAATAGGATTAGGTGTTGTTTTAGGTTTAGGGATTTGAGAATACATTTAGGTTTTAGGTTTAGGTTTAGGTTATAGGTTATAGGCTTAGGTTTAGGTTTAGGAAATCGGGTTCAGGTTTAGGTTTGGGTTTTCAATTTTAGATTTTGGTTTAGGTTAGGCAGTTGAGATTAGGATTAGGTGTAGGTTTAGGTTTAGGGATTTGAGTATACATTTAGGTTTTAGGTTTAGGTTTAGGTTATAGGTTATAGGTTTAGGTTTAGGTTTAGGAAATCGGGTTCGGATTTAGGTTTGGGTTTTCAAGTTTAGGTTTAGGTTTAGATTAGGGAGTTGAGATTAGATTAGGTGTAAGTTTAGGTTTAGGGATTTGAGAATACATTTAGGTTTTAGGATAAGTTTTAGGTTTAGGTTATAGGTTATAGGTTTAGTTATAGGTTTAGGTTTAGGTTTAAGAAATTGGGTTCCGGTTCAAGATCAGGTTTAGGTTTGGGTTTTCAAGTTTAGGTTTAGGTTTAGGTTAGAGAGTTGAGATTAGGATTAGGTGTGGGTTTAGTTTTAGGGATTTAAGAATACATTTAGGTTTTAGGTTTAGGTTTAGGTTTAGGTTTTAGATTATAGGTTTAGGCTTAGGTTTTAGGTTTAGGTTAAGGTTAGGTTATAGGTTATAAGTTTAGGTTATAGGTTAAGGTTTAGGTTATAGGTTTTGGTTTAGGCTAAGGTTATAAGTTTAGGTTTAGGTTTAGGTTTAGGTTATAGGTTTAGGTTAAGGTTTAGGTTTAGGTTATAGGTTATAGCTTTTGGGAATTGAGAATAGGTTAAGGTTTAGGTTTAGGAAATCGGGTTTGAGTTCGGGATCGGGTTTAGGTTTGGGTTTTCAAGTTTAGGATTAGGTTAGGTTAGGGAGTTGAGATTAGGATTAGGTGTAGGTTTAGTTTTAGGGATTTGATAATACATTTAGGTTTTAGGTTAAGGTTTAGGTTTTAGGTTTTAGGTTTAATTTTAGGTTTAGGAAATCGGGTTCGGGTTTAGGTTTGGGTTTTCAAGTTTAGGTTTAGGTTTAGGTTAGGGAGTTGAGATTAGGATTAGGTGTAGGCTTAGGTTTAGGGATTTGAGAATACATTTGGGTTTTAAGTTTAGTTTTAGGTTTTAGGTTATGGGTTTAGGTTTAGGTTATAAGTTGTTGAGATAAAAAAATTAGCCACATACAAAAAATACTGAATCTAGTATTATCTACTGTATACTATTAACATACAACCAATGTTGGGGCACCATACCATAAGCTATAAGAATTTCATGTCCCCCTAATCAAGGTATCCTCCATTAATAAGATATATATATATATATATATATATATATTATAAGTAGTTTATTTTCATTCACATTCGCAGATAAAATACCATTCACATTTGCAACAAATAAATGTAATTATAATCAAATAATGTATTGTTTGATGAACTACATATGTGCCTTCTTGACAAGAGACGTACCAGATGCTTGAATCTGAAATATGCAGCTCCAATCCTCCCACATGCAACATCCACCTGAAAGAATGCACATAACCATCATGCTTGAGTAATCAATATAGGAATGTACAAGTAAAACTATAAAACCAAAGATACTTACTGCATTTTCAGGATCTCCTCCATAGTTCATGATCTCATTCTAAGGCCCTTCTCCCTCCTCCTTCACCCGGGCTTGGGACCAGCAATGTAAGGAGTTACATTGACGGAGTTAAAAAAGGGCTTGGGCTCCATTTGGTTTTTTTTTTTAAAAATAAAAATAAAAATGTTTTCATAAAAACTAAAGTGATGACCAAATGGTGCCTAATACTATAAATATGTTCAAATATGGTTGTGAGTATTCCCCTTACAAAATAATTGTAACATTAAAACTTCAGTCCTTTCAGGAAAATTGATAGTCAAAATAAAGAATTAAAAATTAAAACAAATGGGGCAACATCATTTATGGCTGACCATCCTTCTCAAAAAGATAAACAAGAAAAAGAGACATAAACAGTAAGAATTACCTAACTCTTCATCCCTTAAAAAAGAAAAAAAAAATAAAAAGCAAAAAACAGAAGAAGAAAGGATTAGGACTTACCTCATCAAAGAAGCTGATAATACAACTGTTTAGTTTCCTACTCTCTGGAATTAGGTGCCATTGAACCGGATGATCTATGATAGATTGTAGAATTGAAGGTATCAGGTCAATATGGCCTGCAAGACAAGATTACAAGATTACGAGTATGTAGTGTAAAGGCACAAAACATATATCTTGGGTTGTTAATTCATGTTACTTGAGACCCAACTTCCAATAGAAACTAATAAAATACAAATAACCCATGTTATTTGTGAGAGCTTATCACTTATAAAGGAAACATGAATCATAATAAAGGGCAATAAAAGATTTTAGAAAAAAATGAAAGAAGTATAAACCTACAGTCCAATAAGTGAAGAGCCTTGTGTTGTTGTCTCCATAAAGATATGGGCTGACCAAATTTTTCATTGTTAACGCATTAGGAAATGGATTTGGGTCTGCATTATTAAGCAACAATCCACATTAAATTTGCATGTGTGGCCCACTTGATGAGCTGACTAGCCTGATTTTTAGGCCAGGGCATGTTAGTGATGGGACCCACCTGATGGAAGTGCAGATAACATCCGATGTTAGCATTCATCCTTGAATTATAATGTTTTGATCCTCTCTTTTTTCTCTGACAAACAGCTGCTATTGTTGAGGATTGTTGGAATTCTTATTCCACTTTATATAATGGCAAGAGCACTTACTATAATTCAACACAGGCTCTAACAATAGGTACCTCCCCTTTTCTAAACCTACAAGCGGGATCCAGGCTGTTCACCAGGTAGATCCTAGTAAATTACCCACGAACCAAAAATCAGGTCATGCCTAACACTAGGTAGGCCACATTATATATGGAAAAAATGATGATATTTGAAACTCATCAATGGCTACACATGTGGACCATCTGATGATCATGCTGCAGCACATAACACTGATGGGCCCCACTAATGAATAACTTAGAGCTCGCTTGGGGCAAGAGCACAACTTCCTCAGTAGATGTAACACTTTATGCTCCAAAATTCACTATTTTGTTGTGGCACAGAGCTTATCACTAGATTTAGAAAGTACAAATTCCAAAGGTTTAATTTATTGGCTACACTAGAATTCACATATTTAAAGGAGAAAGGAAGTTAAAAGTGTGAAAGCACATGATGAACCACATATTGTTGGATGGCAAGACCTAGATGATAAGTGCAAGGAGTTGGGAGTTGCCATTAGATGATAGAAATTGCCTTTCTTCAAGTCATGCCACAGTAATCTTCCATTTTGATGGTCTTTCACAAAGAAAATAGTTGGATGAAACTCAAAAGTGAAGCAAATACTAATTAGCTAGATAGAGGGACTTTGGATGTCAAATGTTCTATACACTTAGCTAAATAGATCGTTTCTCAAATTTGAATACCACTACAAAAGGAAATGGTAAGAAAACAAGAAAGTTGATAAGGTAGAGCCATTAGAACTGGAACGTGGTAGTGTCATCCCTTTACTACACATATATGGGTTATGGTCATGTGTCAATTGAGACCATCCATCTAGTAGGATCCATCTTAAATCATGTTCGCTCTAATTTTTTTTTTGGCTAGGTAATCCTAGCCTAAATTTATTCTCCTCCTCTAACCAAATGTGGGCCATTTGAAAGGGGCCTAGCTATATGCCCTAGAGGGGGGGTGAATAGGGCAATGCCAAATAAAACTAAAACAGTGGAATAATAAAAGAAATAAAAAACAATGCTGAATTGAAATTAATCTCAATAGCCTAAAATAAAGAGAATGATACTCTATCAGTTTTAAGGACAACCTTACACCAAAAACCAAAGGTTTAAGGTAGGACAACCTTATTTCTAGAACGGCCTTGTATCACAAACCAATGAGGAATGAAAATACAAAGAAATCAAAATAACTTGCAGAAATAAATCCTAAGTTATTATAACATTCCCCACACTTGCTTGGAATAAAAAGATTACAACATTCATCCACGAATACAAACCACAAAACTGAATGAATAAAGATATGAAAGAATAAAGAACATCCACAACACAATGATATATAGTGGTTCGCCTGTGTGTACACTAACTGTTATCCAACAGCCACACAGAATGCTACTCCACTCCTAATATCCTCACACAGGGGATATTAGCATGCACTATCAAAATAGGTTTCACAGGTTCACCTAAAACCTTCAAAATTGTGTCTTTGATCTTGGGCTTACACAATCCAAAAACCCACACAATCTGAGTTTTCTGGCTCTCCTCAGATAACCAATACAATGAGATTTTTCTGGCAAATCTCAAACAAAACTAAAGAAAGTAAATTACACAAATGTAAAATACCTGAATCTCCTTTTGAAGTAGCCCGGTAGAACCAATCGGAGTAGAAGTTCGATTCAACGTTCAAAGTCCAATACTCACTTTAAGAATGGTTCTATGTCTAATTGATTTTAAATCAAAAGGGCTAGTTCTATTTGATTTTGAATCTAAGAAGAAGGAATATCAGAAATTCCCCTTTTCAAATAAGATTGGAATGTAGATCAAAATCAAATAATAAAAAAGCTAACAAAAGGAATATTAAATGAGTGCAAAGTAGCTTAAAAACAACACAAACTTATCTTAGAGTATAGCCTAAAGAATGCTTGAATAGAATTGATTTTAATTGCTAAAACTCTGAAGTTCGTGCTCTATTTATAGCCTAAAAAAATCCCATCTATGACTGGTCTTAGGATCCTAGGACTGGTCGTAGCTTCAAAGAATTTCAAAGATTTCCACGGGATAAGGATTTGTTGTTCCACGACTGGTCTTAGGTAGCCTACGACCGATCATGGGCCACCTAAGACTGGTCATGGGTCACCTACGATCGGTCGTAGGACCCCCAATTTAGTTGCTGGATTTTGAGGCGTAAGGCTAAGACTGGTCGAAGGAGAATTCGTACAGCTCATAGGACTGGTCATAGGATGTCCAGGACTGGTCGTAGGACAACCAGAAAGATCCAAAAATCTTCAACAACCTAAGACTGGTCCTGAAAAACTCAAGACTGGTCGTACCAGAGCTAGTACTAGTCTTGAAGTCCATAGGACTGGTCTTAGAATAGCCCGAACAAGCATATTAAAATATACGAATTATGTATTCAGAATGACCTATAGTAAAGCCCATCCTAAGGTCAATCTAAGGTTAAACAAACCTTAAAAGTGAGATGGACATTGATAGTCTGTACACTCGGATGACCCTTAAGAGAAGCTTGAGAATATCCGAATCTTGTAGTAGGCCTTCTCGAACTTGATCTTGACTTGACAAAGTCTTCTACTATACTTGAACTTGATTGTATCTTGAACATGCATACATGAAGACTTCTATTCTTGAATTCTTCATCCATGACTTGAAACTTTCTTCATTTAAGTTCTTGTCTTGAAGCAATGAATAGTCTCAAACAAGAAACACAAGATATACAAGACGTAGATATAGGTTTTGGCACCACAAAAATTGACAACCAAAGGGATATGAAATCATAGCACTTACACCATTAACCTTTTTTTTTTTGGGGGGGGGAGGGGACTATTAGTTTGCAATCTGCCAACCAGATAGCTAGGACCATCCAATTTATATATTTTTAATCCTGTTTCATCATCAACAAGGTCAATTAAATGAAAATACTGAATTAGCATGTCACCCCTGTCATGTGTACTATGGAAAGGTCTCTGTAATCCTATACTAGTTCCACCCACTTCTGCTTCTTCTTCTTCTTCTTCTTCCTCTTCTGTGGCACCTTTAAGAAGAAAGCCTAAAAAGGTGGAAAAAAGGTAGAAAAAGATGGAAGTTAGGTTAGAAAAGTCTTCAAAGGAATTTATAGGTGGTTTGGACACTAGAAATTTGAAGAATCTACATCTATAGTAATTGGATTCATGAGAATTTCAGTGTGTCAAGTTTTTTTTGGCACCTTTAAATTTAAATCATCTACTTTCTATAGTTAATATGTAACATCTTAGAAAAATCTGTACTTAGACCCGAGTACCACCTCTAATAGGAATCATTTAGAACTAAATCCCTTAGAAATTTAATGTGTATTAGCTAGCGCTAAACTAGATTACATGTGAAATTAGCACCAATAACTTTCAATATGATCTGTAAGATCCAAAACCTATAGAATCGTTGACGCTATTTTACCCTGAAATCTAGGATCCAACTCTAAACCCAGTTGCTCCCGGGAATACTTTATAACTTCGTATTGGATCTAGACCGTACATTGAAATTCTGATATTGATAAACTTAGACCATTATGACCGCCTAGTTGGACTTGACTATCACCTCAAAAATCAAGCCCAAACGATATCCTAAGACCATTTCCTTGAGTCCGAAGTGAAGAGAGTGAGAAAATGAAGATTTTTAGTAAATTAAATATGATTTTAAGTAATCTGAGACGTGTCACTTGCGCGATATTTTTAAGCGTTCTAACTGTTAGATTTTGACCCAAATTCTCCCTCGGATCAGGAAAGGTGGCTTATTTATTTCATAGCACAAATAGCTCTGATCGAATATCGGTGATTGTTGAATTGAAACTGGTCCGCCATGGACGATTTGGAAACCCGATTGGACTAAAAACTTAGCTTGCTTAAGATCCAATACTAGTGAGCTTAAGTCCGACCGCATTTGATAAGAAGACCTCCAGAAGTGCTCCGTTAGATCAGAAAGAGCCCGATTTGGTTATAATCTAAGTATACCTTAGCCCTAAGGTTATTTTCATCGACTTTAGGCTTATAAAAAGGCCATAAACCCTCATTCCCAAATTCCATATGAATTTCCTAAACCCTATCTATTTAAGAGAGAGAAAAGAGAGAGGAAGTAAGAGAGAACCTGTCGTTTTTTCGTGGGATTCCTCCCAGTTCTTCTACATATCGAATCTGCGTATCTGAATCATTCTTTCGATGATTCTGCTTCCGTTCTTGGGTAAGTTAAACAAAACCTAACATATTTTGAAACTTAAAATAGTTGTAGTGAAGTTATAGCTAACCTGTTTCATACCTTAGGTAGCGTATCTGTCGTTGACGAAGACCTATCGTCTGAATCACATCTAATATGCATTTTCTGGTTTATGGTGCGGACTATATATGTTTAGGTTATGGTTTTCAAGACTTTCAATGTTAGATAATGATTTATTCATGACGTGAATCCTATTACAGATGCCAAATGCGCTATCTGTTTCGATTTACGAATATGTATAATCTATGTTATAAATAGCGTATCTCATGTATATGTTAGAATACCCGTATATGTATGGAAATTGTTATTATGATTGCCATGATTATTTGTCGTTGATACATGCTTAATATGTATGCGGTAACTCCTTGACGAAAGGACTTGCCCTATTATGTAATGGAGTCAACATACGTGAGGTATGTTGAAAAGTGTAGCCTAAGTGTTTGTATAAAAGCTTGATTGAGTTAGTAGTTAGTAAAGTGTGATTGTTAAGGTTGTTGAGATATGAATCTCAATCATGTTAACTGTGTGTATGATTTCCTCCATGAATTGTGTAGCCTAGATTATTCATGTTAACTGTGTATGATTTCCTCCATGTACTGTATTTAAGTTCAAGTTATATTTCATGAATGTAAAATATGAATCAAATGACTATTATTGAGCTTGTACATGATTGGGGCTATACTACAGTCCAGGTAATCTGTAACCATTCTTCAAATGGTGGTTGAGGTCATTTTTCACCACGCAGGATGAGTTTAACGAATCCGAGTCGTGCTTGGGATGTTCGACAGTGGTTAGGCCACACAGAGTGCTTATGCATTCCATGTCATTCAACTCAACGTGCGCTTGGCCTAGTTGGGCTTATCAACTAACCTGATTGACCGATGCATGTTCACCATGTTTGGTCACTACTGTTTGAATCTAAGACACCGAACTCACTAGTGAAACTCCCGTTAACCTTAGTACCGTGATCCTCTAAGACTCATGAGTCGGACATGGTGGTACGGGATACTATGGTCGAGCTGTCGGCCTACGTTGGGGCGACGAGCCTCCCCGTAGTGACCAGTGAGAACCTTACTCTCGTGAACTGATTATGGTGGTATGGGACACTATATTCGTGTTGTTGTCCTACATTAATTGGTGACGAGCCCTCTGTAGTGACCTTGAGTATATCCTGACACTGTATAAGGGCGACGAGTCTTGTTACAGTATTTAGGATATAACTAGACTTGTATTGATTGGTGACGAGCCCCTTACAACGATCTAGAACCGTACATCGTATGAGATTTCCAAAGATTGAAGACCCTAGAATGGATCAATGTTTGGGAATTAACTTAAGGGAGGTGTCTTAGCTTCCCATTTCCGCTGTACAAGAAGGACTAATAAAAACTTGGTAATCATACTCATATCATCGCACTGCATGTGCTATCGGTGTTGGTGTAAGAGCACTAACGAAGTGACTGACATGTGTGACCGTAAGATGAAGATCACAAAGGGAGATTGTGGTGAGGGCATGTATCATTCTCTCACATCATTCTTGTATTAACAAGAGTATCTAGGACATGTTTGATTGTACTGCTTTATCATTACTACTTGATTGAATTGACAACATGTTAACCTTTGCTGTATAGCTCCACTGAGTTGATCACTCACTCCCACATTCTGGAATGGTGCTTAAACACTAACCAGACTCTGACTTAACTGCAGGTGACAACGATGCCTGCGTGGTGGAGCCGGAGTTCGATGAGGATGAGGAGGCTTTCTCGTTCATGTAGTTCTCATGCGGGTTCATGTGAGCCTTGTCCTGACTGGCGAGGATTCTGAGATATGTATATTTTGATTTTGTATAGTTTGATACATGTATTTTGATACACAATTGTACTTATTGCCCCAGGAAGAGCACGCATTTTTTGGGGATTATTTTTGTATTATATATGTACTTAAGTCTTCTTCTTACAATTTCTCAATATCCCTGAATTATGTCTGCTGATTTGGCTTAATCTACTTCATGTTTTATGTGCTAATATAGATAACATACATCCATCATTGTTTATGTTGCATAAATGATGTTCTGAAACTCGGGAGTTGAGTTATGCTCGATCCCCAAATTTCAGGGCATTACAAGTTGGTATCAGAGTATGATCTGGATTAAACTGGACCTGGTTTAGGGTCACACGATGCACGTTGATGCCACTATAGCATAGGAGGGTGCGAGAACACTCTAGAAACGGGTCTAGGACCCCATATGTGTCGTCTGGCGAAAGTTTCCTAAAAATAATCACCGAAATCAAGTCCATGCACATCCCTGATCACACACAATGACCCCAAATTAATTTTAGACTGTCAATTAATGAGTATAGACTGTGTTTCATCCCATTCCAACCGTTAAAAATTGATAAATGTGAATAGCAATCAGTTTTGTTCTGAAATAACCCGGAACAGTTTGAATCGGAAGAGGGGGTCAAACGAACCACTTTCAGGGGATCCCAAGGTGGGACCCTAACTTTTTTGGACCCAGGGAGTGGGGAGGTCCTCACCGGTTTGGTCAGTGACCGGCGAGGGCCTCGCCGACCGATGGGCCTGTTTGGACCGGGCCTTCGGGCCGATGGCACGTGGGGCCTAGTGGGACCCACTAGTGTAGGGTTCGACCCCTATTTCATCCCCAATATACTACTTCCTTCACAAACCCTCCTAAGCTTTCCCTTTTCTTCAAAACTGCTTTATTCTCTTTTAAATCATCCTTTTAATCACTCATTCTTTCATTTTTCGTTAAATCCTTCATCCCTTCACCGTGCTCAGCCATACACATCACCTAATCCTTCCATTTCCTTTGATTTAAGCTTCTAAATCCCTCATTTAAGCTTCAAAATCATGCCAACCCCCTACCCATCTTATTATGTTATTTTCTTTCTTCTCTATTCCCTTTCCTTGAACCTTTACACCCTCATATAGGGCCAAAATTCATGGAGACCCAAAGAGCTCAGCCCTTTCCTTCATTTTCTTTACTTTTCATGGCTTTCTTGGAGCTTGTTACGGCTCTATTTTCCATTTTCACCATCCTTTCTTTGATGGAAAAGAAGTGAGCCCCTGTGGATGAGGCTGGGCCTAGTCACGCCACTCGTTCGAGAAGGCCTAGAGGAGCTACCGCGAGTTCAAGCGCTGGGAGAGAAGTGCAGACGAAGCGGGATTTGGATCCCCATACTCCAATAGCAAGAGCATTGTTAGCAGAGTTGGCTCATGGCGTCTACGAGGACCGTAGGGTTCTTTTTGAAGTGCACGTTGATGGGTGACTCTTTGGCGAGTACTTGTTGTTCGAGCGTCTGGAAGAAGCTGGGTGGGGTCCGCTATTTGAAGGCGAATCGCGTGCAAATGTGAGCACTGTTCGAGCCTTCTATGCCCACATTTGGAACCCTACACTAGAGCCCTTACAGTTCAAGATCCCCCTTAGCAGAGACCGGGAAGCCACAATCAATGTTAGGTTGATAGCTCAACTCCTGAATGTGTCACTTGGTGAGGTACATGCCAGTGAGAGGAATCTGAATAGTGTTCATGAAAGGGATCGTCGCACCAGGTTTCTATGTGGTCGTTTGGTTGAGTGGTAGCATAACAAGAGTCTCTTAGCGACCCATATGTCAAGTGATTTCCGTCTACTTCACCACATCTGCACGTTCAATGTCTACCCCAAGTGGAGTAATCGTAGTGAGTGCACGCATCTTATGGTGGATTTACTGTACCAAGTGGGGCAGGGAGAGAAGTTGTGCGTGCCTATGTTTATCCTACGACAGATCATCCTTATCGTGAAATTAAGAAGAACGACTGAGTCGCTCCCCTTTGGCCTACTCATATGCAAGATTGCACTTGAGTTTGGCTACAGACTTGGGGTGAAATTTCCAGCACCGGTCCATTACATCACCGAGACCACTCTCAACCAGATGAAGATTGGTCCTCGACAACGACAAGCCCAACTTAAAGAGAGCGAGGATGAGTCTGAGAGCGAAGAAGGAGAGGAAAGTGAAGAAGAAGGTGGGACAGAGGTAGAGGAAGAAGTGCAGGACGAAGAGGAAGAGGAGGCTCAAGATACTGATGAGATTCCTCCTCCTGAGACTCAAGACCATGATCCTAATAAGGCTGATAGAGAAGCCCGTTTGGCTAGGCTTGAGGAGGGCTAGGCCACTCTTCTACAGGATATTGTAGATTTGCGCGGCTACGTGAAGCATAAGTTCAGGAAAGTAACCCGCACTTTAAAGATGATCCTGTGTTATCTGCTGGATAAGGGTACCCCTCCTCCATCGCCAGATTCTGAGGAATAGTCCTTTATGTAGTTGTTGTTTATTTTTTTTGTTGCTTATTTTTATGTGTGGTTTGGTAGTGGTTTGGCAGTTTGATAGTTGTTTAGTGTTTAAAGCTTAGTTGTTTGCTCACGTGCTTTCTCTGTGGCGATTCATGTAATGCTGCACATCATGTATTGTGACAATTTTGATAATAAAATGCATGTTGTTTCTTTGGCTTGTGAAGTTAATGTTGTGGATGGACGGTGTGAATGCCTAATCTCATTGGTTGCTACCCTCTGTTGTGTGTAAGGTATGCCACCTAAGGGATCGAGATCTTCGGCCCGTCTCTCTCTGGGTGATTCTCTAGACGGGGCCCTTACCCTATGCGATACTCGTATGGACCCCCATTTAGGCCCATCTCGTTCTGATCCCATGCCGAGTTCTCAGCCGGCTTCTGGCCCTACTGTTGGGCCGCCTCCCGTGACACCTTCTGTGGCGCCTCCTGTCACACTTGCGGTTCTTGAGCAGAATCGTACGTCTGCGTCGATGCCTTCTACACCATAGTCTGCTCCGCCTCCCAATAGACTAGAGCAGATGATGTTGTTGATGTAGGAGCAGCAGATACAACAGCAGATACAGCAGCAGCAGCAACAATAGTTTTTGTCCTCCATGGCTAGTATCTTTGCTCAGTCGATGAGGGCGACTCCACTTGCCTCGCCTCTACACCCTATTGGGAATCCTAGTGCGAGCGGCGCTTTTGAGAGATTTTAACGCTTGAGGCCTCCTACATTTTCGGGTACTCACAGACCCGAGGAGGTTGAGTATTGGATCGACCGCATCTCTAAGATGCTTAGACCATTGCATTATTCCAAGGCGGAGCAGGTTGAGCTTGCCACCTTCATGTTTGAGAAGGAGTCTAGCTTATGGTGGGACATTATTCTTCGCACAGTTGCGGAACGTAGGCTACATTTAAGGCTCGCTTCCAAGAGAAATATTTTCTGGTCACTTACCGACATGAGAAGGAGAGTGAGTTCCTTCGCCTTCATTAGGGAGGCATGTCGGTGACAGAGTACGAGAACCGGTTTAAGGAACTGGGCAGGTATGCTCCTTTGATTCTGGGTGATCATCCGTTGAGGATGTGACATTTTTCTGAGGGTTTACGGCCAGAGATTTGATCAAAGATCTGTTGTGCAAGTATCTCTTCTTATGCTGAGTTGGTGAGCATGTCCTTGCGAGCAGATCAGGACGGGGAGAGGTTGTCCCACACACGTGCACCTATGGTTCCTAGGACGTGACCTGATTTCTCAAGTAGGCCTTTCCTCGGTAAGAGGCCTCATATCGATTCACCGCAGGGATTTTCTGCATCTCCTGCCCATGTAAGACGTCCTAATGTGTGGTGCAGCTATTGTAAGAAGCCTAGCCACGCTGAGATATCTTGTTTTTTCTGGATGGGAGATAGTGGTTTCTCACCGCCTTAGAGGATCGGCCGTCCGATGCCTCAGGATATTTCAGCACGACCCATTCGATCAACACGGCTCATCCTTCCTTTAGACCTCCAGCACCTCATTTCAAGCCACCACAACGGCCCATGGTTCCTCCACCGCATCGCCCACAGCAGGCTCGGGTTCATGCGCTCACAACTGAGGCGCCCGAGGTAGATTCAACACCGTCATCATTCGAGGTTCCTGCTCACATCCTAGGTATGCCTATCTTCTTATTGGTGGACTCCGGTTCCACTGTTTCGATCATCTCCTGTGCTGCGGTCAAGCGGATAGGTTTGGTTATGGCTCCTGCAAAGGGAGTGAGACTCATGACAACTGTAAGGACTACGTCAGATATTACTCGGACATGTGAGTCTTACTTGATAGATTTGGGTAGCAAGACAGAGGTCGTTGACCTGAATGTCGCCCCACTGTGTCATTATAATGTTATATTTGGGATGGACTGGCTCGCGAAGATGAGAGAAAAGATTGATTGCGAGGCCAGAGTTGTGACAGCATACGGACCTGAGGGCACGCTCTTCTCTTTTCCAGTTCAGGTTAGTTGGTCCTGTCATGTTAGCACCTATGCTTCCATGTTAGAGAGTTCTGATGTTCCGACATTAGAAGTTATGCCGGTAGTTTGTGATTTCTTTGATGTGTTTGAGAAGATTCTAAGGCCTCCCCCTCGGCACGAGATTAACTTCACTATTTATCTTGTGCCCGGTATGACACCTATTTCCCTACCGACGTATCGTATGCATCCATGTGAGATGGAGGAGTTGAGGAGACAGATTGATGTTTTTCTTGACACAGGATTTATTCGACAAAGTGTGTCACCTTAGGGAGCACCTGTCTTGTTTGTGAAGAAGAAAGATGGTTCCCTGTAGTTGTGTATTGATTATCGCAGGCTGAATCAGGTGACAGTGAAGAATAAGTATCTCTTGCCAAGGATTGATGATCTATTCAATCAGTTGAAGGAGGCACGCTATTTTTCAAGGATAGATTTGCAGTCTGGGTATCATCAGTTGCGCATCAGGGATGAGGACGTGTAGAAGACTACGTTCAGGACAAGTTTTGGTCATTATAAGTTCCTCATGATGTCTTTTGGACTCACGAATTCTCCGGCTGTATTCATGGATCTGATGGATAGAGTGTTTCGGCCATTTCTGTTCCGATTTGTCATTGTCTTTATCGATGACATTTTGATATACTTCACTAGTCGAGAAGAGCATGAGGAGCACCTGAGAGCGGTATTGAATACTCTCAGGGAGAACCGGGTGTTCGTACAGTATAAGAAATGCGACTTCTGGAAGGAAGAAGTTAAGTTTCTATGACATGTGGTGTCCAAGGAAGGCATTGCTATTGACCTCGATAAGCTTGCTGCGGTTCAGGATTGGAAGCAGCCTAGTTCAGTTACTGAAGTAAGGATTTTTCTGGGTCTGGCAGGTTACTATCGATGATTCATTCGAGACTTTTCTAAGATTACCAGACCGTTGTCTCAATTGACACAGAAAGACTTGAAGTTTTCTTGGTATAAAAAGGCTGAAGCAGCTTTTCAGGAGCTGAAAGACAAGTTGACGTCCACCCCTGTGCTAGTATTGTCAGAGGAAGGGGTTAAGTATACGACATATACCGATGCGTCTCGTGATGGTCTGGGTTGTGTCCTTATGCAAAAGGATAGGATGATTGCTTATGCCTCGAGATAATTTAGGAAGCACGAGGAGAATTACCTTACGCACGACCTAGAGTTGGCAGCTGTCATTTTCACATTAAAGCTCTGGAGACATTACCTCTACGGAGAGGAGTTCGAGCTCTTTTGCGACCACAAGAGCCTTAGATATATATTCTCACAGCGAGATTTGAATATGAGGCAGCGCTGATGGATGAAGACCTTGAAAGACTTTAAGTTTGAGGTTTCCTACCATCTGGACAAGGCAAACCTTGTGGCAGATGCGTTGAGCCGTAAGAAGGCTATAGAATTTATGGCTTCGCTTATGATTGCAGAATGGGATATGGTGGAATTCATGCGAGACCTTGAGCAGAAACTCACAGTAGAAGAGCCATATGAAATCGTTGCACATGTTCATGTACAACCCCTCATAGATAGCAGCATTATTGAGGCTCAGGCAGGCAATGAGCTTCTGGTGAAGATGAAGGAGCGGGTTGGTACTGATGAGGACTCTGAGTGGACTATTGGTACGGATGGGGGCTTGCAATATCGAGGCCGCCTATGCATTCCAAACATACCTGACTTGAGACGAGAGATTCTTGAGTCTGCCCACAGTTCAAGGCTTGCGATGCACCCAGGTAGCACGAAGATGTATCAGAATATGAAAAGATCATACTGGTGGGACAATATGAAGGTCCACATTGCTGAGTTCGTATCCCGTTGTCTCACGTGTCACCAGATTAAGGCAGAGCATCGCTGGCCTCCTGGATTACTTCAGCCCATACCCATAGCTGAATGGAAGTGAGACTTTATTTCTATGGATTTTATTTCTAGACTGCCGAAGACGAGGAAGGGACATGACTCGATTTGGGTGATCGTTGATAGGTTGACGAAGTCAGCTCATTTCCTACCGATCAGAGTCATAAATTCTGCAGACGAGTTGGCTAGATTGTATATCAAGGAGATTGTACGCCTGCATGGAGTTCCCTTGGAGATTGTGTCTGATCGAGATACCCGATTCACATCTATCTTCTAGACTTGTATTAAGGAAGTGATGGGTGTGAAGTTGAAGTTCAGTACCGCGTTCCATCCACAGACAGACGGGCAGACGGAGAGTGTGAATCAGATTTTAGAGGATATGTTGCGAGCTTGTGTGTTGGACTTCAAGGACAGTTAGGATGACTATCTTCCTTATGCAGAGTTCACGTATAACAACAGCTTCCAGGCCAGTGTTGGCATGGCTCCCTATGAGGCACTGTATGGTAGCCCGTGCAGAACCACGCATTGTTAGGGGAAAGTAGGCGAGAAGACTCTGATTGGCCCAGAATTGGTCCAAGGGACTTCAGAGAAGATCGACATTATTCGACGTCGACTGCTCTCAACACAGAGCAGGCAGAAGAGCTATGCCGATACGAGACGGCGACCGCTTGAGTTCGATGTTAGGGACCATATATTCCTTAAGGTTCCCCTATGCGAGGAGTTCTTAGGTTTGGTAAGAAAGAGAAACTCACACCGAGATTTATTGGCCCATTCCAGACACTTGATCGAGTGGGGGCAGTAGCGTATTGCCTTGCTTTGCCCACACCACTCGTAGGCGTGCATAATATTTTCCATGTGTCCATGTTGAAGAAGTACGTTCCCGATCCTTTGCACATTATCAGATGGGAGTAGGTACAGTTGAGCGAGGATGCCACTTATGAACTGTGCCCGATGCGTATTTTGGATAGGAAGGAGCAGGTATTGTGTAGCAAGGTTATTCCACTTGTGAAGGTACTGTGGACACATCATAGTGAAGAAGAAGCTACTTGGGAGACTGAAGCTGAGGTCAGGAAGAATTATCCCTAGATCCTCGAGGATTATGAGAAGGTACGAATTTCAAGGATGAATTTTTTTTCTTAGGGGGGTAGATTGTAACGTCTTAAAAAAATCCATACTTAGACCCAAGTACCACCTCCAGTAGGAATCATTTAGAACTAAATCCCTTAGAAATTTAATGTGTATTAGCTAGCGCTAAACTAGATTACATGTGAAATTAGCACCAATAACTTTCAATACGATCTGTAAGACCCAAAGCCTATAGAATCATTGACGCTCTATTACCCTGAAATCTAGGATCCAACTCTAAACCCAGTTGCTCCTGGAAATACTTTGTAATTTCGTATTGGATCTAGACCGCACGTCGAAAGTCAGATATTGATGAACTTAGACCATTATGACTGCCTAGTTGGACTTGACTATCACCTCAAAAATCAAGCCCAAACGATGTCCTGAGACCATTTCCTTGAGTCCGAAGTGAACAGAGTGAGAAAATGAATATTTTTAGAAAATTAAATATGATTTTAAGTAATCTGAGACGTGTCACTTGCGCGATATTTCTAAGTGTTTTGACCATTAGATTTTGACCCAAATTCACCTTCGGATAGGAAAGGTGGCCCATATATGTCATAGCACTTATAACTCTGATCAAATATCGGTGACTGTTGAATTAAAACTGGTCCACCACGGACGATCTAGAAATCCGATTGGACTGAAAACTTATCTTGCTTAAGATCCAATACTAGTGAGCTTAAGTCCGACCGCATTTGATAAGAGGACCTCCAGAAGTGCTCCGTTGGATCAGAAAGAGCCCGATTTGGTTATAATCTAAGTATACCTCGGCCCTAAGGCTATTTTCATCAAATTTAGGCTTATAAAAAGGCCTTAAACCCTCATTCCCAAATTCCATACGAATTTCTTAAACCCTAACTATTCAAGAGAGAGAAAAGAGGGAGAAAGTAAGAGAGTACCTGTCATTTTTCCATGGGATTCTTCCCAGTTCTTATACGTATTGAATTTGCATATCTGAATCATTCTTCGGGCAATTTTGCTTCTGTTCTTGGGTAAGTTAAACAAACCCTAACCTGTTTTGAAGCTTAGAATAGCTGTAGTGAAGTTATAGCTAACCTGTTTCATGCCTCAGGTAGCGTATCCGCCGTTGATGAAGACTTATCGTCTGAATCACATCTAATACACATTTTCTGGTTTAAGGTGCGGATTATATACGTTTAGGTTATGGTTTTAAAGACTTTCAATGTTAGATAATGATTTATTCATGACGTGAATGCTATTACAGATGCCAAATGCGCTATCTGTTTCGATTTACGAATATGTATAATTTATGTTATAAATAGCGTATCTCATATATATGTTAGAATACCTATATACGTATGGAAATTGTTATTATGATTTCCATGATTATTTGTCGTTGATACAAGCTTGATATGTATGCGGCAACTCCTTGACGAAAGGACTTGCCCTATTATGTAATGGAGTCAACATATGTAGGGTATGTTGAATAGTGTAGCATAAGTGTTTGTATAAAAGCTTGAATGAGTTAGTAGTTAGTAAAGTGAGATTGTTAAGGTTATTTAGATATGAATCTCAATCATGTTAACTGTGTGTATGATTTCCTACATGAATTGTGTAGCCTAGATTATTCATGTTAGCTGTGTCTGATTTCCTCCATGTACTGTATTTAAGTTCAAGTTATATTTCATGAATGTTCATATGAATGTAGGATATGAATCAAATGACTATTATTGAGCTTGTACATGATTGGGGTTGTACTACAGTCTAGGTAATTGGTAACCGTTCTTCAAATGGTGGTTGAGGTCATTTTTTTTCATGCAAGATGAGTTTAACGAATCTGAGTCATGCTTGGGATGTTCGATAGTGGTTAGGCCACATGGAGTGCTTATGTATTCCATGTCATTCAACTCAACGTGCGCTTGGCCTAGTTGGGCTTATCAACTAACCCGATTGATCAATGTATGTTCACCATGTTTGGTCGCTGCTGTTAGAATTTAAGACACCGAACTCACTAGTGAAACTCCCGTTAACCTTGATACCGTGATCCTTTAAGACTCATGAGCCGGACATGGTGGTATGGGACACCGTGGTCGAGCTGTCGGCCTACGGTCGGGCAACGAGCCTCCCCGTAGTGACCAGTGAGCACCTTACTCTTGTGAGCCGATTATAGTGTTATGGGACACTATATTCGTGCTGTCGGCCTACATTGATTGGTAACGAGCCCTCCGTAGTGACCTCAAGTAGATTCTGACACTGCATAAGGGCGACGAGTCTTGTTGCAGTATTTAGGATATAACTAGACCTGTATTGATTGGTGACGAGCCTTTTACAGCGATCTAGAACCGTACATCGTATGAGATTTCCTAGGACTGACAACCCTAGAATGGATCAATGTTTAGGAATTAATTTAAGGGAGGTGTCTTAGCTTCCCATTCCCGCTGTACAAAAAGGACTAATAAAAACTTTGTAATCATACTCATATCATCGCACTGCATGTGCTATCAGTGTTGGTGTAAGAGCACTGAGGAAGTGATTGACATGCGCGACCATAAGATGAAGATCTCAGAGGGAGATTGTGGTGAGGGCATGCATCATTCTCTCATATCATTCTTGCATTAACAAGAGTATCTAGGACATGTTTGATTGTACTGCTTTATCATTACTACTTGATTGAATTGATAACATGTTAACCTTTGCTGTATAGCTCCACTGAGTTGATCACTCACTCCCACGTTTTGGGATGGTGCTTAAACACCAACCAGACTCTGACTTAGCTGCAGGTGACGGCGATGCCTGCGTGGTGGAGCCAGAGTTCGACGAGGATGAGGAGGCTTTCTCGTTCATGCAGTTCTCAGGCGGGTTCATGTGAGCCTTTTCCTGATTAGCAGGGATTCTGGGATATGTATATGTTGATTTTGCACAGTTTGATACATGTATTTTAATACACAGTTGTACTTATTGCCCCGGACAGAGCACGCATCTTTTGGAGATTATTTTTTGATTATATATGTACTTAAGTCTTCCGCTTAACATTTCTCAATATCCTTGAATTATGTCTGCTGATTTGGCTTAATCTATACTTCATGTTTTATGTGCTAATACAGACAACATACATCCATCATTGTTTATGTTGCATAAGTGATGTTCTGGAACTCGGGAGCTAAGTTATGCTCGACCCCTGAATTTTAGGGCGTTACATAATATATTGGAAATGCACATCCTATAATCATATCCCATATAAAATAATAATAATAATAAAGAACATATTTTTTTAGATAATCAATGCATGGAAAGCTAGAAACAATAGTTGATTTCTACTTTTTAGAGAATTTTGCAACAAAAGATGAATTCAGGCAGGAATTTCACAGGATAAGAAATACACCAAGTGTTCTAGATTAGTCGTGTTTTTTATTAGGACTGCCATTCCATACAAGTTGCCCTAAAATTCAGCAGGAGTGCACCCATGAAACTCAGCCCACCACAAAAATTTATTGGGACAATAAAGCAAGAAAAAATGGAGTCCATTTGGCAGTCCCTAAATTCAGGTTTCAGCTATTATGATGCATAGAAATGTCTCGCTATGACATGTTCAGAATTTTTATTAACAAATAGGAGAAGTGTCCTTTTACATTTACTTGCATACACAAGTAATGGAGATTAAATCTAGGTGCTTGATCTAGAATCAATATTCAGTCCAAAGCATTGCAGGATCTTAATAGATTTTTCTAACCTTTAGAATGGGCAGTTTATATTCTTTTTTAAGCTTAAAATATGATCAGTCCACACATAGATTTCCAACTAAAAGCAAACAAACAACTAAAATATAATTTTCTCAAAATTTGCTAATTTAACTTCACTTGCAGCAAGCTTTAATAAAAGGGAAATCAGGAAGTGGTGCCCTAGAGCCACTGATGATATACAACCTTTTCACGATGTTGAAAAACATCCTACAAGAATGGAGAGTTAGAATTTTAGTCATTTGATGATCATCCTGACTCACACTGTCACACATGTATGAATGAGTTGCATTTATTTTAATTTTAAATATGATCGAGATGTAGTGGAAAACACACGATGTCATAACAGAAATGCAAAATCAAATGTAATAGACATACTCCCATGGCACATTGCCGATAAGCATTCGATCTCCTTCATTGTCTTCATAAATAAGAACATAGTTGGGAGTTACTACCTTGCCTTTTTTATAAATAAGAACAAAGAATTTCATAACTAAACCATCAGATCTGATGAAATCAACATCAAATCGAATTAAAAAAGGGGAAAAAATCCTCAACCATAAAAATGCTATAAAAAATCATAAAATCAACAGATTTCCAGCAGAAAAGGGGGAAAAAGTGAAGATCTTAGGGATCTAATTGGCTTCGGTTGGCCCAACAGCCATTAAACTTAGGATGGACACAAGTTAATGGAATTTCATCCAATGGGTTCCCATTACAGATGAACCATACCCCAAAACTCTGCTTAAGTGTAATTGCTCCAACCAAACTTGGGTTTGCTATCTGTATTTGAGAAGCAAGATCTACATCTATAAATTAATCATTCTTTATTTATTAAATTTATCACCATTATGGTTCTATAAGCTCTGATATTTGAAATTGTGGGCTGATTGAGACCCCATCCAACTATTAGTGGCAAGATTTGTAAAAGATCTGCAAATAGATAAATAACAAGCACGCTCACAAATAGAAAATGGTTTCTTAATAGAAATTCTACTTAGAAAATTCACTTTTGAAGATGCTCCTAACTGACATTAGGTATAAAAAAAAAATTATGAAAAAGAAATCTTACATATCAAAGGATACTGATTATCTCATAAGGAATCACAAGCCCTTACAAGGGTACTTTAAACATAGGATCTCAAATCCTACTTTCCCCACATGAGACAGAGTGGAACATGCTAGTCCATTCACAAGGCGAACCCGCCATACACATGTATGGCCAACAACCTGAAAATCAGGTTGGTCCAGTCATCAGCCCAAATGTACCTTGAATGCACATGGTTGGTAGATTCTCTTTGACTTCGCACATGTGGTTTACATGATTACCATACCATCCCAATTTTCAGCTTAGGCGAACACAATGGGGCTAACTAGATGAACGACCTAGATCTTGTGGATACATTGCATGACACATTGGCAAGTGTGGGGAGAGTAGAATTACAAGTAGACTTCACAGTTCTCGAAAGCACTTATTGTAAACTCCAATGCGAAGAAAATGATTTTTAAGGATTCCTATGTAACACCCTGAAAATCGGGGGTCGTGTATAAACTCAACTCCCGAGTTTCAGACCGTCACTTATGCAACAAAATGATTATGATTCAATGTTGTCTGAGTTAAAGCATTCACATGAGTAAAAGTATACCAAAACTGCAATTCATACTCTAGATTCAGTGGTAAAAGCAAGCGGAAGACTAAAAGAATATATATATCACTGTATGGAAAAACAAAGTAGATCTCAACTGTCTCCAAAGTATGAATACATCTCTGAGTCTCATATACATGTAAATAAACAAAATTAAATATGCAAAAAGAGTCCCGCTGAGAAGTCCCGTCAACCCAGGCCACCTAAGCAAAGCCGTCGTGGTAGTGCATGTATGAGAACTTGTCTTGGTCCTCATCATAGTCCGGCTCTGCTCCTGGATCGCTGCGTCACCTGCATCTAAGACAGGGTCTGGTGGGTGTTGCAAACACCATCCCAAAATGTGGGAATGAGTAGCTAACTCAGTGGAATAATAGAGCAAAGATTAACATGTTCTCAAATCAATCATGCGATAATAGAAAAGAGTAAATCAAACAACCCTAATACTGTTGTTAATGCAATATGACATGACGTGATGGATGCCCTCACCGACGGTCTCCCTCATACGGCACCATCTTATGACCGTGGCATGCAATCGTCCCTCAAGTGCTCCACATCTTCCAGGCATATGCAATGTAATGGTGATATGATTTTCGAGTTGTTATTAGTCCATTCAAACAGCAGGATTGGAAAACTAAGGTACTTTCCTTATATCAATCCCAACACAGATCCTTTCTAGGGTCGTCACTCCTAGTAATCTCATACGAAGTATATTTTGTAGGTCGCTGCAAGGGCTGTCAGGGCTGTTGCTCGCACTCGTTGCACTGCTCCCCCATCACCTTATCAGTACAGGCCTACTATACTCTCACTGCTACTGAAGGGTCGTCGCCTCCCGTAGACTCAGAATACGCTCGCGGTCACTACAAAGGACTCGTCGCCTGATCAGTGTAGGCCGACAACAAGAATATAGTGTCCCATACCACCATAATCTGCTCACGAGACATAGGTGCTCACTGGTCACTACGGGGAGGTTTGTGGCCCCAGCGTAGGCCGACAGCTCGACCACGGTGTCCCATACCACAATGCCCGGCTCATGAGTCTTCGTGGATCAAGGTACCATGGTTGACAGGGTTTACAGTGGTAAGTTCAGTACCCTAGGTTCAAGCAGTTATGACTCATACAGGGTGAACATACAACGGCCAGTCGGGTTACTTGACGGGCTCGACTAGCACGATCGCATCTCAAGTCGAACGACATGAAGTACGTAAAACACCTCGTGTGGCCTAACCACTGCCGCCAACTCCAAAACACGGCTCGCGTTCATCGACGTGTCGTTCATGGCAAAGACAGGCTAACCACGAACTCGCTCAGTTGCCGACTGCCTGGACTAAGTATAGTCCCAAACAATTATGGAATCACATCAGCAATCATATGAGAGTATTGAAAATGAAATACAACAATGTGAGCATGTTAACACATGTTATAACATACAACTTAAGTAAATCTTCCAACGCATGCATTTCATACATATAATGAAATCATGCATATAGCTAACATGTAGGAAATCATTTACATCAGCATATTAATTGAGAAATCAATCTCAAACTAATTCATAACACTATTTAATTCAATACATACTAATACAAGCTTTTATACAAACACTTACACTACACACTTAAGTCTACATATAGTATGTCGACTCAAAGTGCGCATTTTGGTGATCTCTTCGCCAAACTAATTCTGCACGCATTCCTAGTATTCTAATGCGGCAAGAAGCCATGTTAATCACATCAGAAAATTATGGATGAAAACAGTACTTCCTACAAATGACTAAAATGCCCTAAATCTCATATTCTTCGTCTATTTACGAAACAGAAAACGGACAGCATGTTGTACATGTCAAACGGCGTTGCCGTCGATAATCTACTATTAAACGACATTGAAAGCGTTGGAAATAGTCAATCAAAGCGTCTAAAATCTGCACCTTTTCTCTTATAGGTGTGTGAATTCGAACGGAGCGTATACGCTTCGTCTACGGTGAACTGTGAACCTAATACACAAGATCTATCAGCTATTTCGCTATGGAACCAAGGGAACCTCAAATCAGCAACTATTAGGGATGTTTTCTTACCTAGAAATGTGGAGAAATCACCGGCCAAGTGATTGGAGCGTGTTGCTAAAGCACGTGCAACAGGTAGTGCAGCAGCAGGAAAATTCTCTCGTACTCTCTCTCACAATCTCTCACCTTTTCTCTCTCTCAATCTAGGGATTTTTCCAATTTCGGATGGGAGAGAGGAGTGAGGTTTTCAACCCCTTTTATAAGCCCAAACATGCCCGAAATAGGCTCAGGAACAATGTATACTTAAGGTATATCCAAATCGGGGCTGTTTCGGTCCAAAAGGACATTTCTGGTGGTCCCCTGGCCGAATGCGATCGGACTTAAGTTCATACATGTCGGATGTCGCTCTCATCCCGTTTTCAGACCATCAGCGTTCGTAGATCGCCCGCGGCGGTCCAGTTTCAGTTCAGCGGTCACCGCACGTAGATTAGGGCTACAAGTCTCATGATATGAAATAGAAATTTTTCCTGATCCGAGGGTGTAATTTGGCTGAATTCTGACCGTCAGAATGCTTAATACTGACACGTCAAGTCGTGTGCCAGATTTGAATTTCAAATTCCAAATCTAACCCTATTCTCACTCTCTTCAGTCCAGGCTCAATGAAATAGCCTACGAATGTCGGTTGGACTTGATTTTCAAAATGATTGTCAAGTCCAGTAGGCGGTTCTAACGGTCTAAGATTGTAGGTATCGGACTTTCGACGCGCGGTTTAGATCCAATACAAAGTTTCAAAGAGGTCCAGAGAACAAACCGGCTTAGAGTTTGATCCGAGGTTTTAGAGTATTATAGCATCATTGGTTCTACTCGCTTTGGGCCTTGTAGAACATATTTAAAGTGATCAGGGACTATTTCTCAGCTACTCTAGCGTTGTGCTAGATAACTTACACTTATTTTCTAAAGGAATTAATCCTACGCGATTTCTGGTCGAGTCGGTACTCGAGTCCAAGTATGGATTTTTCCAGGGCGTTATATCCCACCTCAAGCCCAATATTGAATAGCAAGAAAACAACTTCGAATTCAGCAATAGGCTCTGTCCCGTGAACATGACGGATAATAGAGAGACCGTATGGCCTGATCAAGATACCAGTAGCTAAGTACCCAAGTACAGGACTACCAAAAAGATGCTACTTAGGGGCGCATAAATCAGGCCACTAAAACAAATCGGTTGTGCTACTCATGTACAATACAATGGATGGTACGAGAATTGCAAACAGTCCACATGTGTGGCATACATATGTGGCCTACTAGATGAGTGGACAAGGTGTTTTTAGTCCACAATTCAAACAATAACTAATATGACTCAAAAAATACAGAGTCATACTAGTTGATCATTTAAACCATGGTGTCATTAATGAGAATGCTTTTGTTCACAGTAAAAAGCAAATAAATTCCATCACTAGTGGAAATCTAAGGCTGCGTTTGGATTCACTATTGAATTGAATTGCAATAACTAGGACAATACATTAGAAGTGGCCAATTTGCAATTTCCTCAACTGTTTATTGTGAGGGACTCCACTTCCAATTGTAATTTCATTATTACCAAGTTGTAGTCTAGAGGAAACAAACTACTATTTAAGGGTAAATCCTCCTTCTAAGTACTCAGAAGGTTATTACAATTCCACCATTTCCACTCTATCAAACTAATCATCACAATCTAATTCCTTAGTGCATTCAAATAGAACCAAAAGTAGGCAAATCACCTACGGAGAAGGGATTGCCTCATTTACATGGTCTACTTACCTTACCTCCACAGATTATCTACTACATGAGGAAATCTCACTAAATTTAGACAAGTTGCCCTACATTGAGTATACAACAATCCATGCATGCAACAAAACATACAACAAGCATTGGAAACTAGTCCTTAAACACAAACCCATTAAATTGCAAATTCAGCCAACTCGTTGTTGTCGTTGTTGTTGTTAACAAAGTTTTAAAAAAAGAAAGTCTAGTATATAAAGAGAAAACAAAATCTAAGTGATAATTAATATTTTAATTCATAGAAGAGTACGGAAACATCAATAGATTTCATTACAAATGTGCTATATATTACTATGGCAATGCAGATAATGCAGTTGAATCAGCAGGAACTAATAAAGATATTTCTTATCGATCATTCCTAATAGGTAAAGGATCCTTGAATAAAAACTGACAAAAACCATTAGGTATAGAAGTAATTCCTAATACCAAATTGAAGAATAAATTAAGTATTGTATTGTTAAACAGATCGATACATTTTATTTTCAAAGAACTATCAATGCAAGAAATATTTACTTGAACACAATGCCCAAAGCTTTCAAAGCATTATGCAACTTTCATCAACCTTCCCGCAGTTTGCATGCAAAATTGCGAATACCTGGTTCGAAACACATGAAAAAACCACATTCAATTGAGGAAAGAACAAAGCTTTAATGGCTAAGATCTTCCAATTGAGAGATTTTGGGGGGATGGCCCATCCATGATGGGGCTGTCAGATCAATGGCTTGGACAGATGAACCATGAGCCCCACATCTACAAACTAAGCTCCAAAGATGGAAGTTCCCTATTTGGAATGAATAGAGAATTTAGCCTCCAACAAAAAAAAAAGAAGTGAAAATACAATTGGGTCATAAGATGAACTTATAAAGATCCATTTTACCTTCTTGTTGGCTGGATTACGACCCCATAAAAGACGAACCGTCTGGTTCCCAATGACTATCCCATTCAACCTCTGCAATGCCTCCTCAGCATGGTTTCTACCAAGAATAATAAAGTATAAAATTCAAAATAACATTAAGAATTGTAGAGATATTATGAAGGGGATTCCATCATGTTTTCTATTGAACCATGGTCAGAAATTATACCGCTGACAAACTGAACGAACCCGCATCCTTTCCCAACTGGTATCTTTACAGAATTAATCTCACCTTATTGAGAAAAGTCTTATCTAAGATCCCCATCGCAGGTATTCGGACCAAGCCCTCCAACATATATCTAAATAAGATGTGCTTAGTGATAAATAAACTCAATTAATTTATGAATGTTTCTCTTATTAGCAATGTATAAATATTTATCCTATTAGTGATAAATAAACTCAACTACCAAAAAATATGTAGCAACAGGGAAAGAATCAAGTTTTTTCAAACTGACTTTGAGAAGGCAAATCCCCCAACACATTTTTTCAAAGCTTTTAAAAGAACCCAAAGACCCATATGCATTTCTTCTTTGTATATTATACCTTGGCAGGTGGCTCTACATGCATGGGCTCAGATGGGAAGAGAAAGAAAAGGAAGATATACATTACAATTCTAAGTATCTTATGCATTTAAGTAGCGTTTCAGAATGTGACTCTTTTGGGGACCAAAACCAGTATGACTTGCCCCTTCTTTGTCATACCCATAGATAGATGAATATTGTCACACTCCGAACTCGAAAACCGGGCTCACAAAATTTTCGATCGCCGAATCCGGCGTTGACAGCCTCCGTAGTATCCCATTCTCAGCTCCCGACACCCATACACCAGGTTCCAATCCTGGGATGCCACAAGGAGGATTTTGATTCATCAATTTAATTTGTAATGAATAAATAAAAGCATAGCCCATGAACAATAACCACAAGAGCACCATCACAAAATCCACTATGATCAAAAACTTTAAGTACAAGGCGTATGAAAGGGAAATACAATATAATGCAAATAACAGAATCTCTAACAGCTCGACTACACGCTCCTGCTGCTACTATGCTACGGCTACGTCCTGGCGTCACCTGCACTCATCGATTGTGCATAAGCTTATATAAATCTTAGAGGGTGATGTAAGTGTGTGTGCAATATAAGCATGCTCAGAATGTAAGGTCAAAGTAATATGAAAACATGCTGATGAGTACATGAATGCAATTAGCCGTAACAAGGCTATGCGGTGCAAGATATGAATGCTATCGGCTATAACATGGCCTTGCGATGCGAGATGCAACTCAAGCATGCCAATCCTCATCATATATCAGTACAGTTCTCATTCTGGATAATCACCGGGGTTTAGTACACTCCAAATGGTAATGCTACTCTCCCAGCCGCACAGTCCAAGTGAGCGTAAGAAACTTCACTATTCGCCTGGCCAATAGTCTGTCAATACCTATCCGACACGTCGATAGCGAACCCATTCACGAGCTGGTCAAACTCAGCCTAGTATTGCACCCTACCCTCAGGCGAGTAAGGCCACACCCCTTTCCAACCGACCATGACACAGTGAGAGACGCAGCCTCCAGGTATTAGGCCCTCGTGCGCTCATATATCCACTTGGTCTCGACGTTGGAGTCATCCTCTAGTACCATCAGATTTAGGAATTTTCACCCAGGGACATCTATGGTGCCACAATGCTTAGTAATAATATTTTCGGTATCTAATCCAGCCACCCACGATGTGTCTGATGAGGTTATGGCCCTGATGTCGCTGGGGCATACAATAATCACACTCACACAAATGAAAGTGCATGAATCATATTACCAGACATGCAATAATCCTGCGCGTATCGTGCGCTCATGTAGGGCAACTCCGCCTATCAGGGAGCTTATAAATGATCTACCTGAAGGCATTACTATGATCAGTCACTTCTTATTTCAGGCATACATATGATGCGTATGGTCATGAATCATGGATCTATACTATACATGTTATGTGGTAATGGGCTCTGATTATAACGAAGATACGCCTAGATGGTCTACGCACTACAGGTATGGGCCTATCAATGGGCCCTAGGGAGAGTGACAATGCAGACATTTAACCAGCATCATCCTTACAAAGTGGACATCAAACCATCATTGCTCCCAAGGTATAGCCCGCTATAAAGATCAACACATATACCATGGTGGAATCACACTACAATGGGCCTTATGTACGTCTCATCTGGCCTTGACCCATGAGCCTCCAATACATCAAATGGGCCTCATGTACGTGGGTCTCGTATATATCAAGATGGACCCCAATGGATGGGCTACAACTACATCAAGATGGGCCTAATCACATGGGCCTTACATACGTCACAATGGGCCTCATAACATGGGCCTGGTCCACTTGAACAATGGATCTGACTCAGTCTTTAGCCCCTGCCATAAAATGGGCTTCCAAAATGGTTGAACGGCTTGGATGCAACACATGCATCATGGTGGGTCCCATGTAGGGCCTATTATAATGTTTATTTCTCATCCAACCCATTGATAAGGTCACTCAGACCTGGGGTCCACAGTAATGTTTATTTTCCACCCAACTTGGGCCCACTGTAATGTTTATTTGCATCCAATCTGTTCATAAGGTCATGTGGACCAGCGGCCCACCATAATGTTTATTTACATCCAATCTGTTCATAAGGTCACGTGGACCAGGAGCCCACCATAATTTTTATTTACATCCAATTTACTCATAAGGTCACGTGGACTAAGGGCCCACCATAATGTTTATTTACATCCAATCTGTTTAGGGGGCCCACGGTGATGTTTATTTACCACCCAAATTGTTCATAAGGTCATGTGGACCTAAAGCCCATGGTGAGGTTTGTTTGCCTCCCAACCGTTCATAAGGCCACGTGAACCTGTATGAAAAAGAAAAATAAATTTCATATGTTCCAAAACTTCTGACCAAAAGGGTTTCAATGGTGGATGTTTGATCCAAATGTTCCCTATGATGTGGGCCACCTGAGTTCTAAATATGGCTGATTTTTGGGGTGGCCCGTTGCCCTGAGGGAGGCCCACCAAATGCAAGGTGTTGATGATCAACACTCATCACGGTGGGGCCCGCAGTTAGGACGCACGGTCCCTGGCCACCGTCCGCACGCAGCTGGCGCTGCCTGTGCCTCTGATAGCAGCAGTGTCAACTGCTGCATCTCTTTATTTTTTAAAAAAAAAATAAGTTTTCTAAGAAATTTTATAGGTGGGGCCCTCATCAGGGAAATCGGCCCCACCCATTAGCTTCTACGGCTCAAGACAAGCCAAACAAGAGCAATATGCAGCATATTTGGTGAATAAAAACATCAAGATGGTTTCTTTAATGGTAACCACTACTATTTCCTATGGTATGGCCCGCTTGGTTGTCTAATCAACCTCATCTTTTGGCTCAATGCCTAAAATGGCCTGAAGAAAAGGATGGATAGCTTGGATTGAGTACATATATTAAAATGGGGCCTTCATGAGTGGCCAACCATTTTCTTATCTTTTTTTTGTTTGCTTGCAAGTACACACCCATGTCAGTGCACACACTCCACGTTAGCCACACCCGTCCAGTGTCTAGGGACACTGGATGGCATAGATAAACACATGCATTATGGTGGGTCCCACATGGATGTGGCTCACCATTCTAACCAAGGTGGGTCCCACATAAACGTGGCCCACTTGACCTAGATCAATCTGATATTTATGTTTTCCTTTCATCCGGGCCCGCTAATGGGCTGGATGGGGTAGATTCAACACATCCTTTCGATGGGTCCCACATGAAATATATGATTCATGGTGGGCCACACTCACCCCTTCGTCATCAACACCATTCAAAGAAAGAGAGAGAGAGAGAGAGAGAGAGAGAGAGAGAGAGACGGTGATAGAGAGGAGGGACCCCGCCACTATGGGCCCTCCCACAACAAGTGGACTCTTAAAATTGAAATGAACGATGGATCACCCACCTTTAGGCCTTCTCCTTGGTCCCTTAGGCGTGTAAACTCCTTTCCTTCACTTTTGATGGAGGTTGATGGGGTTTTGATGGTGTAGATGAGAGATGAGAGGGTGGGCCACACTTGGTGTTTTGGGGAAAATTTAGAAATGCTTGGACGTGTGGAGATTTTTTTTGTTTGCTTGGGAGGTTTGAGAAATGAGAGAAAGAGTGAGGTGATGGGAATGATAAGAGGTGATGGAGTGATGTGGTGGTTGTAAGAAAAAGGTGATAGGAGGTATGGTTGTGGTTGAAAATGGGGTAAAAGAGGGATGGTGAGGGGAGAGAGAGAGAGAGAGTTGACTTTTAAAAAGGGAGGGATGGGTTGTTGTACTTGAGGTATGGTTGTACTTGACATTGATTGATTGATTGATTGATAGGACATGTTGTAGAGATTTCCTCGATATTCGCAATGTACGGCGTTTCTTTAGAATGAATGCAGGCCCACATCTACTAACCTAAGTATCAATTCGGTGCGCGAGTCATGGCTTGGAACCGCGGCGACGATGCAGTCGCTATGATACAAGTTCTGGTTTGAGCTGACTTCGGTATGCGGGATCTGGCTTAGGACCACGCGCAAACATCGAATACGGGTCAAGGATTACAGGAATTCGACCGGAAGGACCGCAGAAGTCAACGGAACGGTATGGACTAGGATATGGGTCTTACAAATATGCAAATTAAAAACTCTACAGAATTATATGATTTTCAGCTCGGTTCTTGAAAATTACCTACATGCATGCACTCTTGTACCTACTGTTAGTCTTCTTTCTTAAAAATACTAGTTTCGCCTACTTTCTTAGAAATAAACTAGGAAAATGAACATAATCATAAAACCATACAGATTAACTTGAAAATAAATAATTTATTTTTTTACTATCATCATCCCAAGTATGCTCATCATTAAGGAATAAATATTAGCAAAAAGAAATTGTATTAGACACATACCTGTAATTTTTTGTAGATATACCAAAATGGTAATAATAGAAGTAAGAACAAAATTTGCATATATCAATTAAATGTCCGAACAACATGAAAGGACCTAGCTATATGCCCTAGAGGGGAGATGAATAGGGCAATGCCAAATAAAACTTAAAACAGTGGAATAATAAAAGAAATAAAGCACAATGCTGAATTAAAAGTAATCTCAATAACCTAGAATGAAGAGAATGATACTATATCAGTTCTAAGGACAACCTTACACCAAAAACTAAAGGTTTAAGGTAGGACAACCTTATTTCTAGAATGTCCTTTGTATCTCAAACCAATGACAAATTAAAAAAAAGGAAACCAAAATACCTTGCAAAAATAAATCCTAAGTTATTACAACATTCCCACACTTGCTTGAAATAAAATGATTACAACATTCATCCACAAATACAATCCATAAAACTGAATGAATAAAGGAATGAAAGAATAAAGCACATCCACAACACAACGATATATAGTCGTTCGCCTGTGTGTACACCAACTGTTATCCAATAGCCATACAGAATGCTACTTCACTCCTAATATCCTCACACAGGGGATATTAGCATGCACTATCAAAATAGGTTTCACAGGTTTACCTAAAACCTTCACAATTGTGTCTTTTTATCTCGGGCTTGCACAATCCAAAAAGCCACACAATCTGAGTTTTCTGGCTCTCCTCAAATAACCAAAACAAAGAGATTTTTCTGGCAAATCTCAAACAAAACTAAAGAATGTAAATTACACAAATGTAAAATACCTGAATCTCCTTTTGAAGTAGCCCGGTAGAACCAATCGGAGTAAAAGTTCGATTCAACGTTCAAAGTCCAATACTCACTTTAAGAATGGTTCTAAGTCTAATTGATTTTAAATCAAAAGGGCTAGTTCTATTTGATTTTGAATCCAAAAAGAAGGAATATAAGAAATTCCCCTTTTCTAATAAGATTGGAATATAGATCAAAATCAAATAATAAACAAGCTAGCAAAAGGAATATTAAATGAGCATAAAGTAGCTTAAAAATAAACACGAACTTATCTCAAAGTATAGCCTAAAGATTGCTTGAATTGAGTTGAATTGAATTGAAAAACTCTGAAGTTCGTGCTCTATTTATAGCCTGAAAAATCCCATCTACGACTGGTCTTAGGATCTTAGGACTGGTCGTAGCTTCAAATATTTTTAAAGATTTTCGTGAGATAAGGATTAGTTGTTCCACGACTGGTCCTGGGTAGCATACGACCGGTCGTGGGCCACCTACGACTGGTCGTGGGTCACCTACGACTGGTCGTAGGACCCCCAGATTAGTTGCTGGAGTTTGAGCCATAGGGCTAAGACCGGTCGAAGGACAAGTCGTACAGCTCACAGGACTGGTCGAAGGATGTCCAGGACTGGTCGTAGGACAATCAGAAAAATTTAAAAATCTTTAACAACCTAGGACTGGTCGTGAAAAGCTTAAGACTGGTCGTAGCAGAGCTAGGACTAGTCTTGAAGTCCCTAGGATTGGTCTTAGAATAGCCCGAACAAGCATATTAAAATATACGAATTATGTATCTAGAATGACCTACAGTAAAGCCCAACTTAAGGTCAATTTAAGGTCAAACAAACCTTAAAAGTCAGATGGACATTGATAGTTTGTACACTCAGATGACCCTTAAGAGACGCTTGAGAATTTACGAATCTTGTTGTAGGCCTTCTCGAGCTTAATCCTTTCTTAACTTGACAAAGTCTTCTTCTATACTTGTACTTGTTTAAATCTTGAACATGCATACTTGGAGACTTCTATTCTAAAATTCTTCATTCATGACTTGAAACTTTCTTCATTTAAGTTCTTTTCTTGAAATACGATGTCTTGAAGCAATGAATAGTCTTAAACATGAAACACAAGATATACAAGACATAGATATAGGTTTTGACACTACAAAATTTGACAACTAAAGGGATATGAAATCATAGCACTTACAATCTCTCCCTTTGTCAAATTTGTGACAAAACACATATCATATAGATAAGAGCAACATCATACAAATTACTCTACTCCCCCTGAGAGATACGAGTACTGCTCATGTAAACAATAAACAACATGTAAACATCAAGACTCCATATTCTCAATCCACATATCCTTCTCAATCAATCAATCCAAACAAATTACTCCCCCTTTCCATACTACTCCCCCTTTTTGTCACAAAATGACAAGGGAAAGTCACAATAGGAAAGTCACAACAACATAGAGAATAATAAAAAGCAGATAATGAGAAAGAAATATGGAAGGACATAGCATATTTCAAAATATAAACCAGAATCATCAAGCCATAACCAAGTTAATACAATATCTAAAATAAAAGATAAGATAATGTTATACAATCCAAAAGATAATTCGCCTAATCAGATCTAGAGGAGGGAGCAGGGATAGTAGGATCAATCTGGTGTAAGCCCCTATTAATGGGACGAAGATATTTTTGCATATATTTAAAATGCATATCGTGAGCGACACTCATGTTATCAACCTTCTCCTCTAATGCATGAAGGCGTGCATCATAATTAGATGGATCGAAATCAGGATCATTTGGCGAATTAGTTTCTATCTCATCAAATAACTCATCCATATTAACATCCTGTTGAGGAAGATCGCTAGCTTCCCCTTCCTTTCTGGCTTCACCACCATCACCACCAACACCACCTTCATCAACTTGACCAGGAAGCAAATCCAACTTCATCTTATTAAGATTAGAATTGTTGAAAATAAGATGATGAATAGTTTCCTCATTAATAGGTGTATCGACAAGAATATGAGTGGCTAACACAGTCATAAGATAACCAAACGGAATATCACTATGACCCGGATGGAGATGAAACTATATGATAAAATGACAGATCAATGAAGGAAGGCAGACCTTGGTACCAGAAGCAATAGAATGCAACACACGAACCATAAAAGAAGTCAACTCAGTTTTATTACCGGACTGAAGATACAGATTTGAAATGAAAAAATGATGTAACACTCTGTATCTAGGTAACAAATACTTTGAAGGGAGCGCATTCCCTTTGTGTGTCCATTGCGCATTAATTTTGCATAAGTCTCTTGTTAACATGCATTTTTTTGATTCAGATGGTTTGACGTATAGAGTATGAATCGGAATACCTTCATCATTAACAGGTATATCTATAATACTCGATATCAAATGACGGTCTACTTCAAATTTCCCTTCTCTAGTATCAATTGAAAAAGTTAAGTTGTCAAGGGAGAATTCTGAGATACATGCAACCATTGATTGTGTAATAGACTGGTATGCAGCCCACCCCAAAGTAAAATGTTAGTTCAACCAACAGATTCAAGGAGAGGGACAATACCATATGGAGCAATGTGATTGAGATCAGCAGTATGCTCAACGATAACATTACGAGCATGCAAATCCCGTACATCTTGATGATCATCTTCGGGTGACCAAAGGTGCCGTTTTATTATCGGTGTAGATCTAGATGAGGATGGACCATGAGATATTTTCTTCTTCCCTCTAGCATCCATCTTCAACAAGATATATTAAGAGCAAGAGAAATGCACAAAAAGAAGGATGGGTTTTCTCTAAATCAACAATTTGAGAAGAAACCCTTGAAAAACCAAATAAAAAGATAAAACCAAGCTACACGATGATCAAATCAAAGCATAGAGAACATCAAACTTTAAGAAAAATGAAGAAATAGGACTAACCTTAAAAAAATAAAAGAAATCCTATGACTGGTTGAGCCACGACTCCTCTTAGGTCGGATTGGAAATGAAGAAGAAGGAAGTTTTCTCCAAATTATATCATGTTTACGAGCTCCACGACCGGTCGAGTGATGTGTACGACCGGTTGTACCACGAATGGTCGTGTACAAATATGACCAGTCAAGCATCGACTAAAAATATATATTTAATGTAAAAAATTAAAATTTAAACACAAATAATACTAAATATAATATACTATGATATATGTAAGTAAGAATAATCAATGTAAAATGCACATACCAAGATCAAATTTCAATTTATTAAACCTGCTTTTGTCGAGGGGTTTAGTAAATATATCAGCAAATTGAGTTTCGGTTGGTATATATTCCAAGGAAATAACTTTTTCTTTAACCAACTCACGAATGTAATGATACCTAATGTCAATGTGCTTAGTACGTGAATGCTGGATTGGATTTTTGGAAATATTTATAGCACTGGAATTATCACAATGTATGATCATTGAATTTTGATTAATTCCATAATTGCTTAGCATGCGTTTCATCCAAACTAGTTGAGTACATGCATATCCAGCTGCAATATACTCAGCCTCAGCAGTGGAGAGTGATATTGAGCTTTGCTTCTTGCTGAACCAAGAAACTAAGCAATTTCTAATGTAAAAACAACCACCATTGGTTGATTTTCTATCATCGATATTACCGGCCCAATCAGCATCTGAGTACCCGGCTAATTGAACACTAGTATCAAAAGGATACCAAAGACCCAGATTTATAGTACTTGAGACATATTTAATAATCTGTTTAACAGCAGTAAGATGTGATTCCTTAGGATTAGACTGATATCTTACACAAATACCAAAACTTACCGCGATATCAGGTCTACTAGCAGTTAGATACAACAAACTACCAAACATACTACGATATAGTTTAGGATCTATATCTTTACTTGTAGAGTCTTTTGAGAGTCTTAACATTGTACTCATAGGAGTATCAAAGTTCTTACCATTCTCAAATCCAAACCTTTTAACCAAGTTTGAAGCATATTTGGACTGGAAAATGAAAATTCCATCAGGTTGTTGTTTTACTTGCAAACCTAGGAAATAGTTTAGTTCACCAACCATGCTCATTTCGAACCTTGATTTCATTAACTCTGCAAACTCAATAGACATGTTAGAGCAAGTTGATCCATAAATAATATCATCAACATAAATTTGAACCATCAAAATATCATTGTTATGTTTCTTAACAAAGAGCGTCTTATCAACACTTCCTACTTGAAAGCTATGACTAAGTAAGAATTTAGTCAATTTCTCATACCATGCCCTGGGCGCTTGTTTTAGACCATAGAGAGCCTTTTTGAGATGAAATACATGGTTAGATAACTTGGGGTCTTCAAACCCTAAAGGTTGTTCAACATACACCTCTTCATGTAAATCGCCATTCAAGAAGGCACTCTTTACATCCATCTGATAAATCTTAAATTTTCTAAAGCATGCGATGGAAATAAAAAGTCTGAATGATTCAAGGCGAGCGACTGGAGAAATGGTTTCATCGAATCGATGCCTTCAATCTGAGTGTACCCTTGTACAACCAGTCTAGCCTTGTTTCGTATTATATTTCCAAGTTCATCAG